>JBAPLH010000288.1:1800000-2245000 GCA_037897445.1 Ceriops zippeliana
AGAGTTCCTAGTAAGGCTGTCCCTAAAACTCCTTACGAGTTATGGACAGGAAGGAAACCCAGTTTGAGGCACCTTCATGTTTGGGGTTATTCAGCAGAAGTAAGGATATACAATCCACATGAAGGAAAGCTTGATGCAAGAACCATTAGTGGTTACTTCATTGGCTATTCTGAAAAGTCCAAAGGGTATAGGTTTTACTGCCCTAACCATAGTACTAGAATAGTTGAGTCTGGTAATGCTCGGTTCATTGAAAATGGTCAGTTCAGTGGGAGTGGGGAATCACGAAAGGTGGATATTAAAGAATCACAAAATGAATGGTCCACAGTGAGTACTCCTACTCATGTCGGTATTCCCACACCCAGTGTTTCTACTCAAATTGTTATTCCTTATATTGCATCACAGTCACGTGACATGCAAGGACAACAAATTGATACTCGAAACACTCAAAGTGAACACATAAGAGATGAACCAAGTGACAATATTCAATTTACAAATGAACAAGTGATACCACAAGAAATGGCATTACGGAGGTCTACAAGACAGAAAAGGCCAGCAATTTCAAATGATTATGTGGTTTACTCACTTGAGCATGAATCGGAATTGAGCATTGATAAAGATCCAGTCTCATTTAAACAAGCCATGGAATGTAATGATTCTGAAAGGTGGTTCAATGCCATGAAAGAAGAGATGAAATCGATGGATGTAAACCAAGTCTGGGAGCTAGTAGAGTTACCTGAAGGATCAAAACGAGTTGGCTGTAAGTGGGTCTTCAAGACCAAGCGAAACTCGAACGGTAACATCGAAAGGTATAAGGCCAGACTTGTAGCCAAAGGTTTCACTCAAAGAGATGGTGTTGACTATAAGGAGACTTTCTCTCCAGTTTCTAAGAAAGACTCTTTTAGAATTATTATGGCATTGGTAGCTCATAATGATCTAGAGCTCTACCAAATGGATGTAAAGACCGCCTTTCTGAATGGTGACTTGGAAGAGGAAGTGTATATGGACCAACCTGAAGGTTTCATCACTACGGGGCAAGAAAATTTGGTGTGTAATTAAAGAAATCGATATATGGACTGAAACAAGCCTCCCGACAATGGTATATTAAGTTCAATAATACCATTACGTCATACGGTTTTGTAGAAAACACCGTTGATCGGTGTATCTATATGAAAGTCAGTGGGAGCAAGTTCATTATATTAGTCCTATATGTCGATGACATTCTTTTGGCCGCTAATGACATAGGTTTGTTACATAATGTGAAGAAATTTCTCTCTAAAACTTTTGAAATGAAAGATATGAATGAGGCATCCTATGTGATAGGAATAGAAATATTCCGTGATAGATCACAAGGATTGTTAGGATTGTGTCAGAAAGGCTATATCAATAAAGTATTAGAGAGATTTAGAATGGAAAATTGCTCAACAGGAATAGTTCCAATTTAGAAAGGGGACAAGTTCAGTGAATTACAATGTCCAAAGAATGATTTGGAACGGAAAGTGATGGAATCAGTTCCCTATGCATCACTGGTTGGAAGCCTGATGTATGCGCAAACATGTACTCGGCCAGACATCAGTTTCGCAGTTGGAATGTTAGGCCGATATCAAAGTAATCCTGGAATAGATCATTGGAAAGCCGGAAAGAAAGTACTTAGGTACTTACAAGGCACCAAAGATTACATGCTTACTTATAAAAGATCAAGTCATCTTGAAATAGTAGGCTACTCGGATTCAGATTATGCTGGATGTGTAGACTCGAGGAAATCTACATTTGGTTACATGTTTCTCCTGGCTGGAGGAGCAGTTTCCTGGAAAAGCGGGAAGCAATCTGTCATTGCTACTTCCACTATGGAAGCTGAATTTGTAGCATGCTTTGAGGCTACTGTTCATGCATTATGGTTGCGGAATTTTATCTTAAGGCTTGGTTTGGTCGACAGTATAGAAAAGCCATTAAGAATTTTTTGTGACAATTCTGCAGCAGTCTTCTTCTCTAAGAATGATAGGTATTCTAAAGGTGCGAAACATATGGATTTGAAATACCTATCTGTTAAAGAAGAAGTGCAAAACCAAAGAGTGTCCATTGAGCATATTGGCACTGAGTTGATGGTAGCGGACCCATTAACTAAAGGTTTGCCACCGAAAATATTTACTGGACATGTTGATCGGATGGGCATTATGCACAGGTCCTTATACACTTGAAAGCCAATATTTATAATGCTCATATCATTGTGACACTCGTGAATTCAATTAAAGTTATGGTTTTGCTTGTGCTCTGTTATCTTTGTTTAGATGTATACAATTATGGTTTGTGAGATAATTAATAGCATATATGAGAATGACAGTTTAAAGTTTCAATGTTCCTCAGTAAAGTATTATGAATTATGATGATTATGTGATACATGGAAGGAATCATATTGCTATAAGATGTGTGACCGCCATGATCCAATCATCTTAATTCAATTAAGTGTTGTGATTTGATGATCTTTAAGAATTGTGTGCACTTAATTGTTATTGTTTCATCAAGTCATGACATGGACCAAGTGGGAGATTGTTAAATTAATTAACATGAGTGGTCCATGTCATTTAAAGTATGACTCAAAATAAAAGGCCTAATATGATGGTCGGTTAGGCATAACGGTAATTTGGGTCATTGGGTTTAAAATCCCTCCACTCTCCCTATTAAGAATAAACGTTACAGGAAAGGAATATGTGTATATATATCTTCCCCTATTAAGAATAACCATTACAGGAAAAGGAGTATCTTCTCATTTAAGATAATTATTACAAAAAGAGAGGATCTTCCTATTTAAGGTAACGGTTACAGGAAAGGAAGACGTGTATATATATATATATGCTATTACAGACCTTTCCGTGTGCTTAACCATCAGAGAGAGAAAACGTAAAGAAAAGAAAGGGGAAAGAGTAGGAGAAAAGAGAGAAGCGTTCAGGAACGAAACAGAAGAGGCTTCCCATCTCCACTGCAGGACATCAGCATAATGGACAACGGTATATTGATTTCAATTACAGTTTTATTGCTAGTATTCGCATAAAGAAAGATCCTGCAATATATGAAATAAGAATTTCATAAAGAAAAATTCTAGAAAAGTCCAACAGTTTATCCTTGTGTTATTGCTCTCCTACGTATCATTACCTAACTATAGGTGTATGCAACCTCAAACCGTACATACAATCATTAGACAACGATAGCGTGGGAAACAAATCATAAATTGCAAGTTTGCATTGTCCAATGATAAAATGATCCCCTCCTTTACACGGAAGCATGGCGATACGAGTTCCGTGTGAAGGAATATTTGAATGCCTTTTCTCATATACGAGACAAGAAAGAAACAAAAAGTGGTGACCTGAAATAAGGAATATGTGACATTAAAGGACCAAAGAGAAAGATCCGTCAGCAACCAAAATGGGAACGTACTTTTTGTATTTGTCTACGAAATGAAGATAATTCTGCTGAACAATAATGGTCTTATTCATGTTACTACTGTGGCAAGTACCTATTAAAACCAAGACCAATGCTCTTCCACTAGCGGTTTCGACCTCTGCCCCTTCCCAGAGGTGTTTCTTCTTGAGTGTTTCCTTCAGCTTCTTCTGTTTTCTGTTTTCTGTTTTTTCCTCTTTTTATTTGGTTTCCCCTGTTTTATTTTTCATCGACCTCAAACAATATACAAAAATACAAGAAGATGGATGAAACATAGGGTCAAAAGAGTTTTTGTTAATTTTGGTAGCACTTCACATCTTTATGGGATCTTATGTCGGTTGCTTCTTTGCATTCTTTTGTAGCATTTGCAGTACTTATCCTCCATAATTATTTTCTTCAATTGGAGAATGGCATGATTCATCGTTTGTTTTTTTTTTTTTTTTGTGACTCGCTCATCTCTTTTCCTTCATAATTTCAGGTTGAATGTCAGGCAGTTCAGATTTCACGGCTCATCAGCTCGGTTGTTGCTTTTGCAGGTCTCGATTCCCCTTTGCTTTTCAACTGCCACCCCCAAGGTAGGTCGTTAATTAAAACCTCATAATTCTCACAACTAGATTTTCGTATTGTGGGTTTGATATCTTTAACGCACCACCTTATATGCATTTTCTATTTTTCATACAGAATTTAGAAGAGTGGAGAAAGTAAAGCTCATCCCATGTCTATGGGTGTACTAATAAATGGAGAAATGGGGTTTGAACATGAGAAAGTTATCACCAATTCTTTTGAGATGGATGTATGTTCTTCCTAATGGGGTCACATGGGCAAAGGATTTTGTTGAAGATGTTGACGATGTAAAGTGAAATTTCACTCAGATTAATGAAGCTTTCTGCTGCACTGCCTTTTGAATTTGGTGAAGAGTATAGATCAGTCCGAACATTCAGAAGGCTTCACAGAAAGGGAGCAGATTTAACCAAAAGTATAGGATTTGATTTTTGTGATGAATAATGTTTTTCTGTTTAATTTTTTTTCTCTCAAGATTTTACAAATGAACGTTTCCTTGTTCCAGAGATGTTCTTGTACCCCGTGGATTTGGGTATGTACCTTGTTATATTATTTTGAATGTGGACACAGTTTTGTGTTTCTGGTTCATTCTAGAAGTTATTTGTTTTCCATCTATTGCAGTTTGATTCTTGGGAGGATGGATTTGAGACCTCTTCATACATAATCAATAGCATTTGTGAAAGCATTGGATGCCGAAGAAAATGTCTGGTGCCAAATCGTTGGGCATTCTAGCTAGCATATAAATGTCTATCCACTGCAATGAAAGGAGCTAAAAGGGAAGCCTTTTTATGCTTTGCAGTGCTCTTGAAACTCACGGAATGATGATTAAACTCTATCTGCAGGTATGAACAGGCCGGACCAACAGATTGTGTTGTTCGAGCTGTCAACTCATGTTTTATGCTTCTTCACACTGTACTTTACAAGAGAGGTGCTTTGACAAAATATTTCAGAACTAAACATTTGAAATTCTCTTTTCCCCTTTATCTGCCTCTAAAAATTCCTGTTGTGGCATTAGCGCACTTTTTCAATGATTTGCAGAAAGACAGGAAATCCACTTTCCTTTTCTGTTAGCTTATATGGCACATTTTATTTTTGAAAGTCTGAGACAGAGTTAATGTTGATTCAAATATTGTGGGTGAAATTGCAGTGAGAAGGGCCTTGGACCTCCCATACTGAATGACTATCAAGTGAAGATTACCACGCAAGAAGGGCAAACTCTTTAGCCCTCTGAAATCCATTATTTCCAGTTTATTAAAATCTTCTGATGTGTAATGCCATGCTTGCCCGTACAATCTTCAGCTTCATCTCCAGGTTCTTGTTTGCGTTATTCTTTCACTGCTGATCCCCTGACATTGTTTATTTGTCTATCCATAACTTCATTGATATCGATCTCTCTCAGCCGGAAGTTGCAGGCTGGAGACAGTCTGGGTCAGATCTTAGTTTTGAATTCCATTGCCATATCTTCCCAATCCTAAGCACAAGCATGGGATCCTTTCTCTTCTCACCTTGAAGGTTACCCATATGCTCATATTCCAATCATGTTTGCATCTTTAAATTTCTCTTTCTCTTTTCAATGCCTATTCATACTGTTGAGTTGTACTGCAATAAGATTAATTGACAAAATTGATAAAAGTTTAAAAACCCAGTGTCAAAGAAAGGACACTTATTTTCTACAGAAACTCAAAAGTCCAATTTTCTGATGTAACCCCAAAAAAGGGTCAAAAGTGCATTTGCTGTTGTTGAAATAAATGGCACCTCTATTTGACACTATTATGCATTATTTGAACTGGTTTTGAGAGCTTAATATTACCATTGTGAGCTACCTAGTCACTTTGTGTTTATATGTAAGCTCCAGACACCATTGGCACTGGCTCAAAGCAATGTAAGATATTGTTTAGACATTTATCGATGCAGTCCATGTGGAGCCCTGAGGCATGGTCAAGTCATTCAAACATTTGTAGGAATTGGCAGCAGTTGACAGACCAGATGTATTGAAGGTGTTGTTTCTGATGCTTTATCTAACATAGCTTGGGCCTTCCCATTACCGTGTCCATGCAATAGAGAGTGAAATTATTTATACTGGTCATATTGTCCCTCAGATTAGATTTTGGTATACTAGTGTCATGCTGGCCCAAAATTGTCCATATTCAACTAAATATATCTGTTATGAGGTAACACCTATCTAATAGTCTGTTCATATTGGTTTCATGAATTTAGAGTAAGTCTTTTTTATTTTTGGTTGTGGAAAGACTAGCGATCAAATCCTGTACCTCAATCATGTGTGCCTGTAACCTGTTTTAGCTAAGCCAAAAGAGTTTCTTGAATGAGAAATGTCTGCATTCCATGACATACAACTCTGGTTTGTGACATGCAAATGATATTTGTCTGTGGCTATCCATCATGTTGGATTGGCAAGCTGTAGAGCTGGCCCATCATGCAGCTATGTTATTTCCTCTCAGGGTAATAGACATTGTTTAAAACTGAATTTGTCTTGTGCTTAAATTGCCTGACTCTTTTCTTTCTGTGGGCAGATGAATATGAAGAGGGGTTTTGTTTTCAATCTTGAGGCATTGGAACTCTTCATCATGAAGAAGTTTTTTGTTCTGTATGATTGGTTGGTGAAGGAACATAACATTCCAAAGTCCAAATTGAAGACTTATGGTATGACTAGAATTTTTGCATTTGGACTAGGGATTAGTTTTTTTAACTTAATTGACAAATCTTCACTCTATAGATGAGATTGCCTATTGGTGAATTCATATTATTCCACCTGTTAAGGTTCAGATGATTTGCCAGTGTTGCGCTTTATAATTATTTATTGATGTCGTTTGACATATTGAGTAGGGTTCTAGTGATCACCAAAGGTAGGAGTTTGGTAGTTAAGTCAGTTTTAGCCTGAGTTTGACTCGTAGGATTGTTGCTCTTCCTGAAAGTAAATGGGCGTTTGCACTAATAAGTTTTAGATTTGATACGTTGTAAGTGTGGGGGGACGTCTGTTAGATTTCATTATTGTGAGTGTGACGGATGACTTTTAGTTTAACATTATAGAGTTTCGTGACTAATGATTTTATAATGTTTGTTTTTTCAAAAAAAAAAAAAAAAAAAAAGATCCATATCAAGTAGTAAGAGCAGGAAGGAGATTGTTGGTGCCTGCCGTTGGTGCATGGCCATAAAAAACACATGCTATTGTGGATTCTGAAAATTGGTTATATAAACATTGTCTTGCCTTGCCTTTCTTTTAACAAAGGTATTGTTTCTTGTATCCTCTACGTCAAATGTTCACAATTTTAATCAAATATCACTAAATTCAGTTGATTGTGTTATGCTGGATGGTGTAGGGAGCCCTATTTATGATCAATATATGTCACTATCTGATCGTAACATCTAGACTAAACACAAGGCGTCCAAGCTCTGTACTTGGACAGCATCGGAAGATTGTCCACAATAAAATAATAACAGTTGTTAATGCATTCCCCCACAAAGTAAAACCATTCTCGTCGCCAATGCGGGTTTATGTATAGAACTGCAGCCATTCCCAACAGCACTACGCTGTATGATGCTAGAAAGCTTGGATAAAATTTATCCATATTTATGAAGCCAGTTTTTTCTTCATGCTTACCTGAATTCTCGGACCATGATGGAGGCGATGGACGTGCATTGCAACTTTTTGTCAGTGGCGGTCCACACAGCAAAGGATTATCCTCGTAGCTTCTATTGTCAAATGTTGCGAATTGTGCAACCATCTCTGGAGTTTTTCCAAACAAGTTATTGTGCGCTACGGTAAAAACCTCTAGTTGGTACAACTGAATAAGCTGAGGAGGAATTTTCCCATTCAAGTTGTTGTACGAAAGATCCAAGCTCTCAATGGCCTCCAAGTTTGAAAGAGTTAATGGAATTGGCCCTTTCAAACAGTTGTGGGATAAGTTTAGCACCTTAATAGTGCCAAGTTTTCCGAGTTCTGGTGGAATCTCACCCGTCAAATTGTTGCAGGAAAGATCGATTCCAGACATGAGGGAGAGTAGCCTTCCCTCGTAGGAATAAGAATTGCTCTTTGCCGTGAACTCCGCATGTGACTGAAACCAGAATGATGTATTCCCAAAATCAAACATCGAAAATCCTTCAGAACCATTTGTTTTATCCCAAGTGCTTCCAACTCTTAAACAAGGGAGAATATGACCAGAAAGGTAATTGTGAGAAAAATCTATCAAACTTATTTTGTCCAACTTGCACAACTGATTTGGAATTTCACCTTCAAAATTATTATTATCCAAAAGTAGATAACTAAGATCAGAAAGTGTACCAATCCATTCTGGAATGCTGCCAGTAAAATTATTACGGCCAAGATCCAACATCACCAAATTATTATTATTATGGAATACATTTTCTAATGGTCCTTGCAATCTATTCTTAGATAAATAGACTTGTTGAACGCCCGAAGGGAAATTTGAAGGTAGGCTTCCTGCGATATCATTGTTTGAAAGGTCCAGCACTCGAAGTGCATGCTCATTTCCCATCCACTGTGGGAGCTTCCCGCTGATGTTGTTGTGACTTAGATCCAATATAACAAATGAAGAACTATTAAATAAACTGTTCGGGATTTGGCCATGCAAACTATTGTTTGAGAGCTTAAGCGTAGCTAACCTGAAGCAACCAGTGGCCAACTGCCCAGGCACCTCTCCTGATAATCTATTATTGGACAAGTCTAGGGATGTCAATGAGCTCATATTACCAAGAGAAGGAGGAATTCTCCCCTTCAAACCGTTTCCTGACAGATTCAATCGCTGCAAGTTTGGGAGTTGTGCTCCAATTAGTGCTGGGACATGGCCACGAAAGCAGTTCTCTGAAATGTCCAAGTATTCTAAACTCCAATTTGAATGACTTGGCCACTGAAGTTGTCCTGAAAGGGAATTATTGACCAAGGAGAGACTATACAAGCCCGTGTTGTTCTCTAACAGCCAATATGGAAGTCCTCCACTTAGTTGGAAGTTGGAGAGAGAAACAGACTGTAGATTATGCTGGTGGTAAAGGAATTTAGGAAACGTTGTGCCGCATCCGAACCCAGACAATGAGAGTGTAGTTAATTGGAACTTTGGGATCAAATGATGTTGCTCTGTTTCAGCAAATATATTATTTCCAAAAGCATAAAAGGAATCAAGTTTTGTAAGGTTGAAGAATGGACTAAGTGTCACTGGAATTTGGAATTGATTAAATGAAAGGTCTAGGAATTCAAGGGATGATAGAGTACTTAGGGGAGATAGAGATACATTTCCAGTCAATTGATTGTAAGAGAGATCTAACAACCTAAGGGCTGTCAAATTAGCCATACAAGAAGGCAATGTGCCGCTGACTACATTTGTATAAATCTAGGCTTTCAAGATGGTTTAATTTGCATAAACCTGAAAATTATTTGATAATAAAGAATTTAGTCAAAATTAAGGAGACACATACATAATTACTGGTTTTTGAATGACTTTTTTAAAAAATAATTTTATTAATTAATTTGTAACATTTATTTTTTGATAATATTTACCAATATTTTAAAATTATAAGAAATAAAAAATTGCATATATTTTTTAAAAATTATAAGAAAAAAATTATTTAATTTTTCTTTTTATTTTTTTATGATATGATTAGAATATAATTTTTTATATTGATTTATTAAATCAAATATTACATTAATTTTACAATACTAATAGAATTATATGCTATTTATTTTAATATTTAATTTCTAGTGAATTTTTTAAAAATATTTATTGAAGAATTTTTATTTTTAAAAAAAATCATTCTTTTTTATTCATCTACTATTTTTTATTTTTTATTTATGCATAATAAATAAAATTTAATTGAAGAAATGTCAAATTAACCATACATGGAGGTAAGGTACTGCTGAGATAATTTCCGTCGATGTATAATTGTCGAAGTTGGTTTAATTTACATAAACCTGAAAATTATTTAATAATAAAAAATTTAGTCAAAATTAAAGAAACCAACACATAACTATGGACCCGTAAGGGGGTTTAAGGGAGATTGATCGTACCTCCGACTACGGGCAGAGGGCCACTCAATTGACAATAAGAAATGTAAATATACTCTAGCGAGACCAGGTTACCAATAGTCTGCATCATGCTATTACTGAGAGTATCGTTATCCAAGTCTAGTCTTTTCAAACTCTTTAGATAAGGCCAACCTAAGAAAATTAAAAGAAAATAAAAAGTAATTATTGAAGAATATGTAAAGGATTATAGAAGATAAAATTAATTTTTTAATTAAAAAAATTATTTATTATTTTATAAAATTAAATTATAATCATATAAATATCATTACTTTAATTTTATCATTTAATTGATATTCGTGAGTATAACATAAATAAAATATGATATCATTGCTTAGAAAAAAAAATTACAATTTTAAGAGAAAGATTTATGACAAATAATTGTAGAGTAGATAAAAATATTAAAATTTACCTTGATTAATTTGAGAAAGGTTCGAAGATGATATAGACAAATTTCGAAGAGAAACTAGTACCTCAATGCTTTGGAGAAAGTTATCATCTATAATAAAACCATTCAAGTATAGCTCTTCGAGGTTGTTCAAATTGTAGGATCCTAGCAAATTTAGGTAAAATAATAAATTACATAAAATATAATTATAAAATTAAAAATTAAAAAATATAGATACCTTTAGATATTATAGAATGATTGAATAATATTTTTTGTAAATTTTTGGATTCTAAACGAAGGCTCCTAAGATTCGGAAAGAAGTTGTGCAATGATTGCAGCTCTAACACGAGGTTTGTGTCTCTCCCGATTCTTCCAAGACCAAGGACACTGCAATTGCTCCAACTTTTATTGACTGTAAAAATATCAAATGCATTATAATATGATCTCTATTTATAATATATAAGTGACTATTGATTATATAAAGAGACAGAATATATATATATATATATAAAGTAGTTTGAATTAGTGAAATGATAGTTTAAATTAGTTTACGGGGTTATATTAAATAATTTTTTTAAAATTTTTATTTTTAATAATACAAAATATAATAAAATGTAAACACTTAATTTTTGTCATAAATATTTTTATAATTGTGATTTATACTTTAAATTTTCTTCAAAATTTAGAAAAAATTTTGTGCATTTTAATCCCAAGCATTGCTTGATCTTGATGATTAAACTTAGGAAGCATACTTATTTTGTAACCTAAACAAATCATTAGTTTTTCTAAGTTAAAAATATTAGGTCATGAAAATTTTGAAGTTTATGGAAGCATGATCCAAGGAGTGACATTATCATTAAAAAGGATTAACATGTTATGTAAAATCCTACTTTTTTATATGACATGGAAAAGTGAAGTATAATATAGTATTATTTAATATGGTCCAAGCCTAAAAGGCATTCTAAGCGAATGCTTATAAAATTTTATAAAATAGTGTTTCAATAGTTTTACATTTAAAAAAATTTAAAAATGAGACTAAAAATAAAAAATTTCAAACTTGAAGTTAATTTAAAAAAATATTATGATATATATATATATATTAGAAATAAAAATATTTTTTATATATACGTTGACATAGATGCTACAACATAAATAAGAAATTAATCTAAGAAACTTGATCAAAAAGGTCTAATTGTGACAATGAATTAAGATTGAAATAGATTTAAAAACTTGGATGTATACCTCCTGTGTCCATAAATCCAATGATATCATTTCCCGTGAGATCCAGCTCCTCCAATTGAGTTAGAGCATGTAATTCTGGAAACAAGAAATTAAAATTAAAGAAAAAAAATTGTCTACTAACTTTTGTAGTTGTGTATAGGAGTGATTACCACAAGTCTTACCTTGGACATCTACCATTCCTTTCAATCTATTTTTAGATAGATCCAATGATTTTAGAGAAGAAGGGCCACGTAGCGATGACAAGATGCTATTGTTGAATTCATTCCCTGCTAATGTGAGAGACTCCAAATGGGCAAGTCCTGATAATTTCTCAAAGTCTGCATATTTAAGAAGAATACAATTATATCATATATATAATAAATAATATATTGGTATATATATATATATATATAACATCCTATTTATGAGTTTCTCTTTTTATTTTTTTAAAAAAGAAAAAAAGAAAAAAAAAACTCTCTTATATCTTGTGATTATGAAATGTAGAAAGATGACCTTCATTCTCAATACAACTATTTATTTGGTTCACTGATAAGTCGAGACTTGTCAGATCTTTGAAAGGAAGAAACAAAGAAGCATTTAGGTACCAGCCTCCATAACCCCAATCCACTGCCCCCGAAAGATCAAGTTGGGTGACTCGATTTGTTGTTGCGTTGCACCCGATTCTTGCCCAAGTACAGCAATCGGCATCTATCCCCCAGCGAGACAGAGAGTCGTTACCATATGGACTCAGATGAGGGATGGAAGACTTGATGTGCAAAAGAGCAGTTCTCTCGTGTTCCGAGCAACCATGACACCGAGTCCCTAACTCCTTCAATAACAAGACCAATATGACTGCCATCCATGACCTCATAGTAGCCACTGGCCCCATTTGTACGTTCCGAGCACCTCTTACTACACTTAGCTTAGTAATATTTGTTGCCATTGAAAGCAGTTCAGGGTCTGCTTTATATGGACGGAGACGGAGGTGCATTTACGTAATTTTAACGAAAAGGTCCCAATACTTGTAAAAAAAGTAACAAGAAAATTAAAAAAATCAAAAAGATAATAACATATTTGTAATTTTTAGTTTATTTATAAAAATAATACTACCATATAAATTAAGAATAAAAATATTATTTTATCAAATATTTTTTGAAATATACTTCATTTGTATGGTTATAATTTTATAATTATCAAATAAATTTAATATTACAAACTACAAATTTTAATTTTACAAAAATATTTTTTAAAAGCAACATATAGTATTTTTATTGTATGATTTTTGTATATATATTTTAAAATTTTTATAAATTCAAAAAATAATTAACTAATTTAATTTAAATAATTAGAATATGCCGTGTTATTTGGTTCTAACAACCAACCGTTGACGATGACAATAAAAAAGTCTTTAAGTCTTCCCTTTACATTTCATTTGGGTCCTCTCACGTAAAATTGGTCCTACGGGTGGTTGGCAAGTAACATCAATCTTTTAATTTCATTGACCTTGATTTGATAGGGTCAAGTTGATTAAATTTGGGTCTAGACACGCTCAATCCACAAAAAATAAAAAAATAAAAAATAGAAACTCACATTTGGTAAGAAGATTTTTAGTTTAAAGAAATAAAACATGCCGTGTTGCTCGGTTCGGCCAAACGTTGACGATCACAATCAATTAGCCAAGTCTTCTCTTCATGTTTCATTCGGATCCTGTGGGATAATCGGTAGGTAATATCAACCTTTTTAATTTCATTGACCTTAACTTGTTAAGTTATGTTGGGTCTAGACCGCATTCAATCCACAAAAATAATTTATAGAAACCCACGTTTGGTTAGAATGTTTTTTATGGGGGGATTGGCTCACTAGTTAGCCCATTAATTAGAAACGGGTGATGCAGGGTCCACTCCTTCAGAAGCCTGCACAAAAAATGACAGTGTGCAAGAAGACAAATGATTTTTGATGGCCTAGTCTATCCCACCACACTCGACCCATTTCAAAAGAGAGTTAATATTTGTTTAGTTCTGGTTCTCCACCGACGCCATGAAGTAGCAATGGCCCATTTGCCATGCTTCACATAAGATTAATTTTGACAGACTGCAAACGCACTTAAAAAACAAAAGTAAAAATTATTTAATTCACATATTAATTAATTATTTAAAGAAATATCACCCGTCAGTCCCAAATCCTCTTTATTCTAATACCCAAGACAGCAGCGTTGAATACTTTAGTTATTGCGTACAAAATATGTGTTTTTATAAGATTAATAATTTGCATAATAAAAAGGCTTAAGAGGGCTCACATGTCCTTGCCTCTTTGACAAGGATTTCCCTCTTATACAAGAACTTCTGATGTATATATATCTCTACTTTATGAGTCTCTCCACTTAAGCCATTTCCTTTCTCTCTCTCTTTGCCAATAGATTCCTATTCTCTATTGTATCGCATTCAAAACATTTCATTTTTTGTCTTAACTATTTAATGTTCACTTTTTCTCACCTTATGAGTATACGAGACATGACAATACTGTTTTTGTCTTTCTTTTCCTACTGAGAAACTGGAAGGAAAATATTTCAATTTGCGAGTTTTTCAGTATATGCCTTTCTGGGTTTTTTCTTTTTTTCTTTCTTTTCTTGCCATTTTCTTTTGGTTGTCTGACACAGAGTATTCTATAAGATTTTCTTGAAACAATTTGTTTGTGGTTTCTTTCTTTATCTTTTGATTTATTTTTCTTTTCTTTTTTTAATTGTCTTAATGTACTGAGAGCACTTTTATGAAATTGGTGAATCATATTTTGTGTGCATTCCTTAGTACATTTGTGGCTAGCATTCCATAAACAAGTCAATGACATAAAGATAATATCTTCTATGCATAGTTTTACATCAAAGATAAGGTATGTAACATGATTATTAATTAATAGGGGTAGTTGTACAAGCATTATTCTAGTTGAAAAGCTTAATTTACCTATCATGAAGTCCCTTAAGTCATTTAAGTTTTCATGGTTAAATGAATGTAGGGAGGTTAAGGTAAATAAATGGGTGTTACTATCATTTACTATTAGAAGATATATTGATTAGCTCTAATGTGATATTGTATCCATGCATTATAGGCTTATTATGTTAGAAAGACCTTAACAATATCATTAGTATGTAATGCATGATGGGTTTAAGAATAAGTACTTTTTTTGTAATAAATGATAAACTTATTACTTTTGTAACTTTGACATCTTGACAAGTATATGAAGATAAATTAAGGATTAAAAAAGTGAGTGAGAGAAAAAAAGAAATTGATGTTGAGAGGAGAAAAAAGATGAAATTGAGAGAAAAGAAAGAAGAGGATAAGAGAGAAAAATAAGACTTTACATGTAGAAAAAATGATTTTAAGAGGATTTTTATTTAAAACAACATATGATTATGCTTTTGTATAAAAAGCTTGGTTTTAATAAAGACAAACTTAACTTATCTTTGCCCAATATTATAATTTCTCTTTTACAAGAATTTGATGTTGTTTTTCTTGAAAAATTAAGTGGTTTGCTTATTTTAAGGGGAATAGAACATTATATTAAATTCATCCTTTTTTGTGACAATTCCAAATTAATTAACCTATAGAAATAATCCTAAGGAGACAATGGAACTTTAAGGGTAAATTAAGAAACTTATGACAAAGGGATATGTGAGGGTGAGCATGAGTTCATGTGTATTTCTAGTAATGCTTGTGGCTAAGAATGGGCTTGGAGGATTTGTGTTGATTATCAAGTGGTTAACAAAATCACTGTAAAGTATTGTCATCTCATACTTAGATTAAATGATATATTACATGAATTATATACTTTATGTGTCTTTTTAAAAATTGATTTGAAAAGTAGATTTTTCCAAATTAGATGAGAAAAAGTGATGAGTAGAAAATAGCTTTCAAAACTAAGTATCATTTGTATGCATGAATTGTTATGTTAATTGGTCTCATTAACATAAAGAACTTTAATGAGATTGATGAATAATGTTATGTATGCATTCATTGGCAAATTTGTGATTATATATTTTAATCATTAATAGAAACATAGTTGAGCATCTTAATTATTTATATTCTATTATAAGTGTTTTACATTTTGAGAAATTGTATGCTTACCTTAAGAAATATTCCTTTTGCATTGAAGAGATCAAATTTCTTAGCTATATTGTAAGTGTTAGGGAAATTAAGGTTAATAAGGAAAAGGTTAAGGCATTCTGTGATTGGCATACACCTAAGTTAATGATATACTTAGTTTTTATGGTCTAGCTAGTTTCTATTAATGCTTTGTTAAGGACTTTAGCATCATTATTGTACCACTAATTGAGGTCTTACATAGGTTAGGGTAGTAATCAAGACAAAACTTTTAATTTGATCAAGGAAAAAAAATTAAGTTTTGCACCCTCACTATACTTGACTTTACTAAAAGTTTTTATAATTAGTGTGAAGCTTCAGGTATTGGTATTAAAGTATTTTTTTTATGCAAAAAAGGTGACCAATTGCCTACTTCAATGAAAAGTTAAGTAAAGTAACCCTTAATTATCTCACTTATGATAAGGAGATGTATGCATTGGTACAATCTTTAGAGATATGACAGTATTACCTTTAGCCTAATGATTTTGTCATTTATATAGACCATGAATCCTTACAGCACTTGAAGGGACAAAGGAAGTTGAACAAGAGACATGCCCAACTATTGTTTCTCTTTGTGCACCATCTGTCATTATGCTTATATGGAATTAGTTCACCATGTGTCATGCTATTTACTTAGTTGGAGAAAAGCAATGAAGGAATTGGATCAAATCTTGGCATGGTGTAAATACGGTCAAAGGTATTAAATGTTAAAATGGCTATTACTAGTTCACTATGTTTTCAACAATTCACATTTCTAAGTTAGATCTAATTTTTCTACAATATTTTTAGGCATTAAATAAGGTTGAAATTCCTATGTAGACCCTTTAGGGCTTCACTTTGGGGTAGCCAACTTTGAATGACAATTAAGAGTTTTCTATTTTGTATTAAGGATTTCATATCACTTAATTTTGCTTATTTATACTCATTTTTGGCAAATTTGCATCACAAGATTATATACTAAGGCAAAAAAAAAAAAAAAAAAAAAACAAACTTATTACTCTTGAATTCACAAATCATGCTAATTTATGGTGGAAGATCTTGAAAGCATAATAAAGGAAAGATGGAAAAAGGAGATTAGTAGTTAAAGGTTATAGAGAGATTAATGTAAAGATGTTTCATTCTTGAATATGATAAGCTAGAATTATGCACAAGGTTATAAAATTTTGGGCAAGAGGATAAGTGCATTGAAAAGTATGTTAAGGAATTTTGAAATGTTAGTGATAAGATGTGAAGTACAAGAATCTTAAGAACAAACCATTACAAAGTTCTAAAGAGGATTAAAAAGAGACTACAAATACGATGGAGTTATAATCTTTTGGACTTTTAGATGATGTAATTAAGCATGGAATAAATAAGCAATGTGTGCCATAATAGATTGGCAATAAGCCATATAACTTAACTTCCACCATTCTATAGTTTAATTCTAATTGGAGTGAAAAATAAATAACAAAAGGGGCTTCTTGATGTGAATTATGGTGATATGCAGGCAACTTAAGATTGTGTGGTTTATAATTCAAGGCCAATTACTCGTTTAAGGGCCAAGAATTTTCAAACAAGCTTGGAATTGCTTTTTATGAAGAATACAACATGCATAGAGAGTATAAAAGTCAAAGCAAAGGTGTTAAAGCCTGTATAGTTCACATTGTTCACTTGCTTGGAGGAATAGGTACGAATGGACCTACCTAGATTAGAGTGCTTAAAGGACTTGATTTCTAAATTCTTTGTTCTTATTCTAATTACTTTATATTAGTCTAGGCATTTAATTAATTAGGGTGTAAAAGCCTGCTCATAAATGTTATGATACCATCTCCATCTCTTATCTCCTATCTCTTGCTAAGTTTCTTTATATTAACTTATTAATTTAGTAGTTAAAGCGTTAACATCAAAAGTCCCTTTTGGTCCCTTAACCATACATTAATGTATAAACTTAATGTGCCTAAAGGAATGAGGTCAATATAAACTTAATAAGGCTAAGTGGGCAAATGTTCCTTTTATAGTTAGTGTTACTAGCATGATGTTTAATATCATAGAAAAACATTAACCTAGTAAAAGGAAGGTAGTTGGTGTCATTATATATTGAGAAATACCATTGACTAATTATTATAAATTTAACACTAATGACTTAATAATTAGAAAACCAAAGCTAAGAGAACTTATAAGGGTTTTTTAGGATAATGATTGTTAGGTGTATTATATATTTTCAAAATCTATAAGTGTAATTGACTTTAATATTATAGAGACAATTATACTTGATCATGTCATAGGTCTTTTTTTTTTTTCAAAGGAATGAGAAAAAAGTGGACAAGTTGAGTACAAAGAGTAACTTAAAGGTAAAAATGGTATAAATGAATAAACATAAATTAAGGTCATTATGACTTGACTCTATTTTGTTAAAAGGGAGACTTTTAGTCTTTTTCAACAAAGAAATAAAAAGACCAATTACTTTAATCTTATGAGGGAATAAAGACTTACAAAACAAAGAAATGCTAAAAGTGTTTGGGTGAGACCTAACATCAAAACTTTAATACTTAAGTCAAGAAAGGTAGATCTAAGACTAAAAATGGAAATTGAAATTTTGTGTTTAACTAAGAGATGTTCCTCACTTGGGAGTTTGCCAAGTCATTAAGCATTTATAGGACTTTTATAAGGCTTTAACTAGTCCATGAGGAATGTACATGCTAGGGTGGCACACAAACCAAATCTCATTGAAGAGTAGTGTAAGTGTGCTCACCTAACATACATTAATAGTGAAGGTAATAGAGTTATGTTTTGATGGACATATATAACATGTACTAGAAAGTATTTGTCCTTGTATATACAAAGGCTTTTAGTTGCTATACGTATCCTCTTTGATAAAGTAAATTTGATTAAAGAGGTTATTTAAATGGATTTCTTGGAGGGATTATGATAATGAGTTATCCAAGTTATAGGGTTAAAAGGCCAACTTACTAGCTATGAAGTTTGGATTAAGGTCAAATCTTTATGGGAAAAGGGCCAAAGGCATATGATAATAATGCTTTTATCATTTATCCTTCTAAAGGTTTTAGTTTACTAAAAAAGTCAAAATTTTATGTCTTATTTTCATTAGTTGGTGTTTTGAAAAATTTTGTTTTGTCTATCATTTGTTGACCTTTATGCAACAATGTTTCTTAAGCTAATGTTTCTTTATATTTTATAATTACCTTATTTGAAAGATAAGTGCCTTGGGACATTTCCTTTTGTTTCAAGAATTCTTTTTTTTTTTTTTTTGGAGAACTTCTAAAGGATTTGTGTATAGTTCTTTCTTAAGATAAAATATCTCAATTATATAAGGGAGTATTTTAAGAGAAGGAAATAGTATTCCAAAAGGAAAGGGATAGAAGTTCCTTAGAATAAAAAGGTAGTTCATAAGAAAGAGATGCTCTTAGGTAACGATAATTCACCATAAGATGAGTGTCACCTTATAAGACTTTAAGTTATGGAGCTAAAAGGGATAATGACATTTCTAGAGTTTTTCTTATATAATGACTACTTAAAATAGATGAATGAGGAGTAATTTCATTCTATCATTGTTTTAAGATTGAGAGGTCTTGTTGCTTCCCTCTCTATTATATTTTTATCTATGTGCATCAATTGGTTATAAAATTGGCTTTACTTATCTTAAGGATTTTTAGGAATTCCTAAAATATTTTAATATTTTTCCAAGGTAACTTCACCTTAATAGTTAACAAAATGCGATTATGTTGGAAGGTTACTTAGGGTTATAGGCACTATTATTACTAAGAACATACTCATTCATCTCTATAACTTTAAAAATGTAACAAGTAATGCTATCATTGATTTGTATTTAGCTTTCCAATAAGTCAAAGGAGAGTTAAGCTAATTGAGCTTTTAAATAAGGTGGATTACTTATTAAAATTTATTTTTATTTAAGACAAAGATAGACTTTTTTATCCCTTGAATTAAAATTAAAAAGTTTAAATAAAGAGTCACCCTCCCTTAGATGAAAGATATCAAGTCATAGAGATCCTTCAAAAGTTGGATATTAATAAAATATTTGTAGTTGTTGATATGGATAAAGTTCTTGAAAAGCTATTCCCAAAGATAATTTACCTAATAGAGCAAATTATAACTATGTCTCCCATCTTGTTAGGAAGCTTGCAAAATAAGCCCTTATTTTAAAGGATAGTCTTCATTTTGACTTATAAGTTGAGTGTAAATTGGTAATTAAGTCAACCCTTTATCTAACATAATGAGGAGTGAAAAGATCTATTTTGAAGGTTAAAGGTTATGAGAAGAATAAGCATAAGTCGGTGACTATGAATGATAATAAGCTTGACAACTAGTTAATTCTTCATCTAATGCATAAAGGTATGCATAAAGTCATTATTAGGATGGAAAGGGAGTAGGAAGAGCTTTATGAAAAAGCTGATTCTTAGTGTGAGACAACCATCAGGGTAAAAAAGTGGGCAAAGGAATTGGAACATGAGCTTTAAGCTATACATAAGGGTTTGCTTTTATGTATTAAAGAAGAAAATCTTTATGTTACAAGGCTTATTATGGCTTCCCTTCCTTATATGTTAAAGAAAACTATTGACATTTTAATGAAGAACATTTTTGCTATGCCTATTGACTTTGACCTTGTTTAATTCTATGACCTCCTATATGCTCCAATTAAGGAATCTAAGGGAAAGCTCTTAAGTTAGAAATTCTTAATAGGTTCATTTATGAGAAAATTTAATTAGCTTATAACTTAATAGTACTACTTCTTAGATTTCCTTTGTAGACAAGGATCCTTTAGAAGACTAAGGCAAGTGTCCTTTCTACCTTTCATTATTTTTGTTTGTAAATTTTTAAGCTTTTATACTCCTAATATTTCAAAAGGATATACATATGAGAAATATTTCTCTTTTTTTGCAACTACTTTTCACCTTATTTAAATGTGATTATGTCATTGTGTGCTTTTATATTTGACTTGAAACATTGCACTCTTGTTGTTAAGTGCCATATGGTCTTGACCACTACTTGTTTTATGTGCATTATTAAGCATTATGTTTTCTTAATTTCTTATAACTATTAGTAGGACTTACCACTTGTTTTCCTTTTATTGGTTGGATCATTTTATAAAAAAGAGATAGTTATTTTTTCTACTCACTTTAATATTTTTCATAAAACATTTTTGTAAAAGACCTTTGCTCTATTTTAGTATTTAGTATTAGCTTAAACATTCTTCTAAACTTATCATAGGTATAATGGTTTTACATTGGAAAAATTTGTAAAATTTGTAACCATCTTCCACACCTCATAACTAAAATGTTTATGACCACATTTGTTTATATAAAAAGGAGTCACCCCTTAGTTCAAAAGATTTATAATGTTTATGATAACGGGGGTTGTAATTTTACTTTTACAATTTGGCAAAGTTGGTTGAATAAATATTCTATAAGAGTTCATCATTGTCTTCTTAAAGGACTTTTTTAATTGTTTCTTACATAAAATAAAGATTATATTATTTGCCTCTTAAATATGTCAACCTTTATGTAGGGTAACACAAAATTAGGTTGATCTCCTTAACAATTAGTTTCTAATTTCTTGATGGTCTTGCTAGTTTTAGATTTGAGATGTCACACTTTATTACAAGAGCTATGCTAATTAGTATTTGTGAGGTAGTTAGTGTTACTTATGAGGAAAACAATCATGTCAACAAAAGAGCAAGTGTTGAGGAGTGAAAAAAGGACTTTTTCTTTATTTTTCTTCTAAAAGAGAATAATTATTATTGCAATAAGTGGAATCTTTATCTAAATAGTGAATATAAACTCTTATTGGAACCCCTTGAGGAAGGAGTTATCCCTAAGTTAGTTGATTTAAACTAATACCTTAGAACTCTTTCCAAAGGAACCAATAAGGCTCGTTATACTTTATCCTTTTGGAAAAGCCAAGTACAATATCAACTTACTTATAATGACAAAATGCCTATCATTCATAAACTTATCCACTATAAAGATATGGAGACCTTTGTTATCGCCAATATTGGTTAAATACAATTAAGTGGGTGACCAGACATTTTATGATGGAAGTAAGGCAAATGAGATGTTTCCTTTGACTCATCTTAAGGTATATTCTTATTTCCATTTTAGTTAAGCATTGGTAACTACTAATTTTCATTTCTTTTGCAAGTATATCCTCTTAAACCAACCTATGCTTCAAGCCAAATTTTGAAAATAATTTGATTGGACCAAAGCATAGATTTGAAGGTTTTAGAACTATATGGCTTAGGTGAGAAGTAACATATAGGTCGTCAGTGCTTTTTTAATAGTGTCAATGTGACTGACTCTTATGCCAAGCAGTTACCATTAACAATACCAATGGTATGAATGAGGACCTAATTGAGTCTATCATGGAGGCTTGAGATCCATTTGAGTATTATCAAGTCAAAATATTAAGGATCCAAAAGCTAAAGGCTTTTTATATGAAGATTCATTTGATTAAAATGATTAAGAACCAATAACCTTTACATTGCCTTATTTTTTAATATAAAGGCAAGCAATATATGTATGTTTCTAATTTAAAAGATTTGCACATGTTTAGTAACTTAAGTTCTTTATATACTTCTCAGGCCAATTAAAACCTTCATGTTGTGGTATTAAGTGTTAAGGGTGGTGCACAATTAAAGAGTTTAAATGATGAATGGGCAAAACTAGAGCTATTTTAGATTAAATGAGATAATGTGAAGAATGTTTGCTGTAAGCTTGATAGTTGAATCATGCAATTGGTTATGTTAGAGAGCTAGCTTGAGGCTTTCATTCAACAATTGAAGGAGTTAAAGTTACTAAAAAGAAAATAGTTGATCAGGACTACAATTTTTAGTTGTTGACATTAAGGTTAAGGACATAAAAAAGATATTAAAGAAAAAGGCTATTTATTGATAATGATTAAAGATTAAGTTTTTTAAGTAAGGTTGTAAGACTAAAATTAAGTTGGCTTATTTTAAGGCCAATCTAAAGAATGTTATTAAATATGAGCAAGACCTATTACAAAAGTTAAATTGGCTCATAATTACTTTATTTCAATTAGGAATATTAATAGGAATGTTGTCATTTATAGTAATTACAAATATAATCAATGTTATTGAGGTGCATATAAGAAGTTTTAAAAAATCAAGAATGTTAGGTTAGTGGCTCCTTATCTCAATTGTCCTTGGTTTGAAAAAGATGTCATTCTTATATATAGTTAAGATGATGCTTTTTGGTCTTTTAACCCAACTTAACCTGTGCCATGATAGGAGAATACCTTATTTACTAAAATTGCATTTCATTATTTGTACTTTTTTGCTTTTTCTTTTTGTATTGGCTTTTAAGTTTATTACACTTTTCTCTTCATTTTAATGAGGCAATTGGCTTTTAACAAGATCCAATGTTTAATCTTTTGCTTTTAAATTATGTATTACAACTATTTTTTGATAACATGTAATTACTTTTGCATATGGAAGCCATCAATGTTGAAGGAAGTTGTGCCACTTTCAATGCAAATTTAGGTATATATTATATGCTTATGGAAGAAGTTTATTGGTTGTTCCCTTCTATAAATTTAAAGGTTTTAAGACAATATTCCTTATTCCTCTAATCTTACTTTTATATTTTGTAGTTTTTTTATTCCTTATTCAATGAAACATAGGATTTTGTTTCTTAAATCCTCAACACCTTTGTTTTTAGTAAGAACAAATACTTGTTCTTTCCATAGGCTTGTTGCATATCCTTTTAGGTGAAATGGTCCACATATTTATTATTACTATAACCATCCTCCCTTTTATGGTCCAAACATAGGGTTTTATTATGGTTTTAAAATAAGAAACATGATAGTTATCTTTGTTACAAGCTGTTGAGTGATTGTAATGACAAGAAATTAAGGTTCAAGGAAAATTGGGTGTCTTTAGTCATTGAATAAGTTTTAGACTTATTGTTTTATAAGCCTATAATTTAATTGATAGTTTATGCGTCAAGACGTAAGGCACCTAATTTTCACTTAAAAAATAACTTTATTGGTTTAGGAGTACTAAGACATTCATAAGGATAAAGGGATTGATAAACAACTTGTAAACAATTGATAGGTTTTCACTGTAGACTTCTTTGACAAATCCTATTTTGAATGAACTTGGTATCTTTTAAGAGCCTTGGACCTAGGTATAGGTCCTTAGCTTATTATTTCATTTCTTAGAGATAAGGATGAGTCTTTATGCCTTGTCACTTCTTGGCCATGCATTGCCTTCAAAAGTAATTATTATAACAAAAAAAGTTAGACTACAATATTAAGGATAAAACTTAAAGCTTAAAGCTTGTAGTTAGAGTTTCCTTTCTTTTGATAATCAAGTAATTAGGAAAAACTATATCCTTTTATTCTACTTTAAAGATGAATTAAAAAAGAACTTTTGCTTTATCTTAAGTTATTAGCCTTAATTTGCTTTTAAATTGTAGATCAACTTTGTAATTTGTGCATATGAATTTTGAATTTTAGTTCTTAGTCAACTTGCATTATGAAGACTAGAATACAAATTTAACCTTGATTGTATTGCAAAGTTTTTGTTAGTTTGGCCTTTGTGTAACAAAGCAAATTTTTGCTTCCTTTCTAATGAATTACTCTAGAACTTGGGGTTATGAAATCCTTAAAGTTTGCATAAACATCGCAAGAATCATGATAAAGACCTAAACTTGTAAGATAGGTTAGAAAGGGTAGATTTAAGGCCAAAAGTGAGCATTAAAGTTCTAAATTTAGGTTAGTTTCATACCTACAATTGCCGAGGTATAGAGTATTTATATCATTGAAGAGTTCTCATTAGCTGGCAAAGGGAGTATAAGGTAGAGTGCACACTAATCATAAGCTCTCCTAACATTTTTGGGTAATAGAAGAGACGATTAAGTAGTATTTTACCAAATGTACATTATAGGCACTAAAGGGTGTTTGCCCTTTGTGTGAGCATACGAATGCCTTTAGTTGTGATACTTATCCCTTTTGTTAAAGTAGGCTTGACCAAAAGAGGTCATTTAAGTAGATTTCTTAGATAGACTATAATGACAAGTTATCCAAGTTTTGAGATAGAAAAGATTACTTGTTAACTACTAAGTTAATGGGTGAAATCAATTTTAAGCTTAAATCAATAATATCCTTATCAATTGTTCAGTGATTGAGAAATCAAAGTCAAGATAGATTTGATGGGTTTTTAAAAGTAATGATAGTTAAGTGTGTTGCATGCTTTTATAATTGATAAACATAAATAGCATTGTAGAAACATTTATGGTTAATCATTTTATAGACATTTAAAAAAAAAAAAAAAAGGAAAGGAGTTAACAAGTTGATTGTGAAGGATAACTTCCAAATGGTAGTAGTGTGGTCAACTAAGCTGAAATTGATGTCAAAATAATTATATTTTTAATAAATTAAAAAATAAGTTAAAAGACAAATTTTTAATCTTTTTTCAACATAGGAATAAAGAAACTAATCACTTTAGTTAAAAAAAAAAACAAGGAAGTGGGAAGATTATGTCAATTTATAACATTGATTTAAAAGGCAAATAAAATAAAAGGAAGAGCTAGGTTGTTTAGTTTGAGATTTGGTGTGGAAGATAATTGAACACATATTTCATACAATTTGTTTTTGGGTTAATATACGAAAAAAAATCATGATTTTTGTATGGATTATTAAATTTATCAAGATCTTTAAAAATTCATAATTTCGTTTTAGTAAGATTTTTTCATAACAAATCGACCATGCTATTTGTTTTAATGGATGGAAACCATAAGAGTTTGTGACATGATATGATGAATGGACAATAATATTAACATATACTAAAGACAAAATGGCAAGTAGGATTCATATAAGCCAAAATAAGAGTATTGGACTAGTTGATAATTGAACTAACCCCAATTAATTTTATTTAATTTAAATAGATATTTATATAATTTTAAAAGTAACTTTGAATTCAAATAAAATACAAAATTAGAAAACAAACATAACCCTGATCCCTCCAAGCAATTAATATGAACTGCATAAACCTTATATTGCCTTCCAAACAAACATTCTCTTCCAACAACAACATATTCACCATTTTTAGTTCAACATAATCAACCATTTGCTAAAGTTCCTTCTTTTTTCAAATCAATTTCTTTTTTTACCAACGGAACTTAATTAGAATGAAGATTATTATGCACATTAACACTTTTAACTTTAGATTTTAATTCTTTGTTTTTGCTTTAAAGTAACCTAATCACCTATTTGTAATTTTCATCAATTTCTAGATAAAAAAAAATGGAAAGACTCTACAATCATCTTGCTTCCAATAATGGTATTTGAGAAAACAACGTCTAAGGTTGTTTTGGCTCCATAAGGTATATATTTAAACATCCACTTTATAGTTGCATTAAATGTTACCTATTACCATACTTGTAAAGGTATATATATATATATCCCTTGCAATTTATAGGCATCTACTTTCCTCCATCTTAGCAACTTTTACACAATCAATGCATCAACAAGGTGTGATATATAATCTTATTTTCTTGAACTCAAATTTTCATCTCACATTCTTAATTTAAAGTTCTGTCTCTCTTTTGCATTTTCCACTAAATATTCCTTATTTTTACAATCATTTGCTTTAGGGTAAGACAATTCTTACGGTCAAATATGTTTTTTCAAATTTTTTTAATCTCATTTAGGCTTAAAATTATTTTTATTGATATTAATTGATAGCATGATATTTAAAAATAAAAATAAAAATATTAAAAAAATTAAAAGAATATCATAAAAAATTATAAATTTAAAAGTTTAATTTTTTTAATTTTAAAAATTTTCACAAAATGTGTAATAAAAATATTTTACTTTTTATTAAAAATTCTAAAAAACATTTGAAAAATATCAAATTCCACATCTTTAGGTTTAAGTAAAATAATTTTGAATTTGAATTTGACTTTCATTTTTTTTTTAAGAAACAGAATTTTTAAAAATGTTTTTCTAATTTGTTTTAACTTTTTAATTTTATTTTGCACTTCCATATTTCAAAAGAAAAACCACTTTGGAATTCTTTAATCTATAACTTTTATATGAAACTTTTGAAATTTCTTTTCATTGTTTTTCAAATCTTTTAAAATTTTGACTTTTTTTTGGGGGGGGGGGGGGGGGGAACAATGTCACCGACAATTTATTAATATAACATTTGATTATACTTGTGTAGCGTTTGCTTGACTACTGAGTAACACACATGACAAAAGGTTAGCGACATAAAAATGAGAAAAACAAATGACAGAACAACGTGGCCAACAAATTCTAATTAAAAAAAAAAAAACAAAGAAAATAAACACAGAAGGTTTTAGCATAACCTTATTTCTTTTTTGGCCAATCTGTTCCAAAAGGTCCCATAATCCATAAGAACAATATTTCTCCTCTCCATTAAAAATGGTCATGTAATAATCACAGAAAAATGCTGTATAACCACGTTGGACACTGCGTTTTACGAAGGGACTGACAGAAAGAGGTTTAGAAGCACGTTTTGGGAGCAATGACCACAAGCAGCACGAACTTCGCATATAACCGAACAGAAGAGCACTTGACCCTAAGTTAATGTATCGATGGATAGCATGTCGATGTTCATACGAGGCAACAGGAAAAAAGATTCAAGCATCAACTGACATTAAAACCAGTTGACGGCAATTATTAGAATTCTTTCATGTGGCCACTAGCTATGCATATGATGATCTTATTTACATAAAACGGAACACCAGAAGCATCCAAAATCATTAGCTTCTCTATTTTGCTTCATCATCTTTACCATTTTATGATATTTACTCAAATCCCATTAACTAAAATCAAAGTGATCATCACTCGCCAACAAATGGTTTATGACTGTCCACTAAGTAGATTGAAAACAAAAAATGGCTTTGCAAGCATATTACATATTATTCACTGAAAATGGCATGGTGAAGATAACATAATGTAAATCCATCCTTACTGAGGAAGGTATTTGGGTCGCAGGTTATCAAGAATCTCTGCATATTCACTACAGAAAGCACCGTCCCATAACTTTTCGAGATCTGTTCAAAAAGTAACAAAGTCAGTACTAATCCAGCGAGACTATTCTGCAATACATGCAGTGTTGAACATGAAAGATACAAACTAGAGTGATGTTGCATGCAACCAGTGCTTTGCCATTCTTGGACTGAAAATGGACCATGAATGATACATGGAAATGGAATCTATGGCAAACTCAAACTTAAATATCATACAAGCCATCAAGATCAGAGAAATTCAGATATTGAAGCTAAATGGCAGAGTAGATATGGACTCTCTTCTGTCAATAAATAGTATGGACAAGGCTTTATGAGATTTCTAACAGTAGAAAAGTTCATTAAGTAAACGTACCAGCTTTCTGCACTGATGAAAGACACATGATTAGCATGTTAAACCTTGGGACCTTGGTCAAATTTACGAGATATTCAACAGCCAAATCCGTATCCTCACTGTCAAGGGAATAAATCAGTAGAGAGAAAAAAGAGGGAAGACAATGGCCTAAAATGAAAAAAAAAAAAAAAACAGAAAATTTTACTTACGCAAAAAAAGTGGCAATGCACTTAATGATGTCAATTAGCATAGGAGCAGTCAATGCATTTTTCAGTATCTGTGGTAATGTGCTTGGAGATGTAACCTAATAGTGCAAGGAAAAGCAGAATTAAGAACTGAAAGAACAAGCTTAATTCAGAAAACAACATGAAAAAAAAATTGCACTGCATTGGGTGTGAAAATCAAATGTCAGCTTGCATTTGCTTAGTCAGGCCACCCTATGCCCTCAAATAGATTTCAGAACTGAAAGTATGGCTCTTTCTATTAGAATTTTGTCTATCAGAAACATTTACAAGGTTTATAAGCACAAATAACAACCTTCAAGAGGCAAGCCTGCAATCCACGATCATCAGAAAAGCTCCGCCAAGAAATTTCAAATTCATAGGCTGAATTAGGAGGTTTGATGCTTCTTGCAGCTTCAGCCATGGCATGGGAGGCTGCTCGAGAAGCCAGCTCTTGTACAGAGGCCTTCAGTTCTTGCCTTCGAACTCTGCAATATGTCTGTAAAAGATTAAGTAAATTTTGAAAGTACTAGAGAACAAAAAAAGGGTGCAAAAAAAGTGATGGGCAACCAAAACTAAAGTGGGAAAGTGGCATGACAGAAAAACAAATTAGCCAAAAAGGAAGATAATCCTATACAACTAGACCATTGAATCTGAGACTGGTGAGACCAAAATGGACACTAACAGATTCCAATATAGGCAAGCAATGACCTTATGATTTACCTGTCTGTGTTCTACATGAGAGTTTGAAGTAGAACCCGCAAGAGAATCCACTTCCCCATTGGTTGTTCTCCCAGCTTTTGCCCACCTATTGTCTATTTCTTCCACAGATACACATTTCTTTATAAGAACATTTTCATCATTGTCCTGCCAACACATTCCACCTGTTATATCTGAATGGCACTAGAACACTTTTCTTTATTTCATTACACCAAAAAATAATTATTTCAGGACAACTGTATACCATGCATGGCAAAACACATTTCTAGAAACCTCCTAAGGTTGCTTTAAGGTTGGTGGAGAAGAAACAGGAGAGATGACCAGAAAGGAGGGGCTGTTGAGGTGAGCTATTGGATTATTCTCAAACCCCCTCAGTTTACTGGAAAGTAGGGAGGGAGGGGTGAAGCGAGAGTACAAAAGGGTTCAAAAGGGATAAGGCATTGGGAAGAGCTACAGGGTTAGTCTGACACCTATGTCTATAAAATTTTTTCTTTTGGGAGGCCACTGCCAGGGGGGCGGGGAGGGGGAATGAGGATAGTTGAAGATAACTAATGGGGAAAGTGTTGCATACACTTAACCAAGCCACTGCCTAGAAGTTGCCAGCTCATTCTTCACCAGGCATGTGGTCAGAGACCCAGGCTCCTCTCAGTGCTCGGGAGCTCCAGGTTTCATGTTCTATTCCACACTCTCATAGGGATTCTGTCAAATATCATTTACTTTTTCATCACACCAAAGCCAAAGTTATTGATTACAAACAAATTTATAGACTTTGTCCCTGAATTTTTAACACTTTAGTCTTATTATCACTAGCGTGTCCAAACTCAACCTTCACAGACCAAATTGTTACCTTGATCTTGTCGTTTTTCCTTTCCATTGACAATCTCCTCATAAATGTACTACTTGGCAAAAAATATCGGGTATCTCTTATTTTGTTACCTTAATGTTGTCCTTTTTAGCCATATATAGCCCAGTACTCAGGGTGCCAGCAGGGGCAGAACGCACCTCCTGTCCACTCCCATTGGTCTTCAAGCTTACTCCTTTCTTTGTTCCCAGCATAGAGCTCCTTAGTTCTGCAGATGCCCTCTGTACAATCTCCTCCACAGAATTGATAACGATAAGCCAAAATAGTAAAATCCATCAATCCAATAACCACAATAACAAAAAGTAATAAGCTAGAAGTATGTACCTTCTCATACAAAGATTTGACTTCAGCATATAGTTTCTTTGTCTCCTGGTTATTGGGCTCTAACATCAATGCAAGCTCAAAATCTACAGTGTTGCAGCCCAAAAGATTTGAACTTAGTAGTCATCACTATATGTTAAAAGTGCAAAATCCCACATCACTAGAATAAAAGACCTATCGTGGTCTATAATATCTATGGACTTTTCTACTGTCTAACTTAAAACTTTTAAATGGATTTAAGGTTCCAAGAGGTTACTTGACAAGGCATCAAGTCTTTAAGACCAAAAAGTCATGCGTTCACATCACAATACCCTCACAATTAATAGTAAATTGATTTTAAGTATGTGTGTATGGTTAGAAATCTTAACATGACTTATGGTTTTAGGTTGAGATATAGGACTCTGCTCGTATTTCTCCTCAAGTTCCTCCAATAAGACTGTGGGACTTGTGAACCTGATTATTTCAGGTCAAAATTAATTTTATGCAGAATTGCTTGTGTACAAGCATTTTCCCAAGGGAAGAAGTCAATGTTTAAAGTCTATAAATGTATGTAATGGGCTTCATTCTTGGAATGTTTTATGAAAGAGAATTTGATCCCCTTTTACCCAGCTTTTCTCTGTTCTCCTAACATTGCTCCCAGCCCCTAAAAACAAACCAGTCTAAGTCAGTCCCTATTCAAGTTTAGACACTAACAATAACCACAAGCCCTGAATTTCTATGTTTTACCAAGGATAAGCCTGCCACAAGCCCACATCTAGGCAGACACCTGAATTTGTCCACTGTTATCCAGTTAGATATATGTGATCCCACACAAGTAAAGCATCCAACCGCAAGAATATCTGAATACAACATACCCTCAATGCTTTCTTTGAGTTTTCCCAATTCTTTTCTGGCTGTTGCTCTGCGTGAGTATGCTTTTATGTAGCGGTCATCTAGATTCAAGGCCTCTGTACAATCATCCTCGGACTCTTGAAATCTGACAAGCAACAAATAATAGGTTATTAGACGCACATTATTTGAATCATTTAACCATGAAGATCAAGCAACACAGTGATATATCAACAAAATCAACAAGAAATATGCAAACACTGAATCTATATTGTTAGATACAAGAAGTTACTGCAAACACTTACCTTCTGATTTTAAGGTAGGCCATTGCCCTATTTGCATAGGCTACAGCTGTAGGTGTCAACGCTATGCTTCTTGAATAGCACTCTATAGCTTCCTTAAACTTCTTCAGCTTAAAAAATTCATTGCCCTGCAAACATAGAAGGATTGCAAACTTGACTCCACTGACAATCACAAGTTGACTCTAACATTGGAGTTATTGGTTAAATATGCTAAATTAGACAAGAAACCCATACCAATTCTTTCTCTGAAGTTGCATCCACTGAACTTTCTTCAACAACGAATCCACTTGATTGATGATTGGTTGCATCAAAGTTACGTGGGTCATCATACCCTTCTAAGTGACTTGGTGAAGAATCCATTGCAGAATTTTTTCTCCTTGTTCTTCTATCTCCATCAAGCTTTTGGGAAGGGTCATTATAGATCCACAATCAAAGTATTATTCACCAAATACATGTCATACACAATGCAAGCATGTAAAACATAAACCAGTATGCCATAATTTCATCTCCAGTGATTTCAAAACCATTGGAATGTCAAGCAATTTAATACCCATTTTCACAAAGTAGAAAAAGATGATTAAATATATGTATCATTGAGGATTCAACATAGTATACGCATTACATTACCCTTTCAGAAGAAGCTTGGGACTTCATCTTGCTGTCTTTATCCTTAAGAGAAAGTTCCCAATCCTGCAAGTCATTCAAAAATCCTTGGAAATCCTGGGAGATGGCAAGGAAGGAACAATGGATGACAATAAACAAACCTGCAGTAATCCTGATTATTAATCAATTTAGAAACATCACTAAAACCAATCTCACCAATATTTTCTGCTACTCACCATTCCAAATAAATGAATCAAAAATGGCGACCCCCCTATCAAAATAGGTACAAGCAAGGCTAGATTAGATTCACCTGGAAAATTAACAAGCAAACGTAACGCTTTAAGGACTGTGGTAATCACATTTTCAGATCAACACACGCACACACACAGATATATATATATATATATTCAAGTAAGAAGCTGTAATCAAATTTCTATGCAGAAAAAATAGAAGGAGAGCACCGAGCTTTCTTAATAAATAAATGAATAAGCCAAAACACAAGTAGAAAACAGAGAGAAATAGAGAGAGAGAGAGAGAGAGAGAGAGAGAGAGAGAGAGAGCTAGTTGGAGTTGTCTGCCACCTGTGAGCGTCGGCGACGATGAGATAGACGGCGGTGAGAGGCCGTCGCTTGGAGTTCGAGAGAGTGGGCACTTGGGAAGCTGGGAGTTTGATTTTTCTTTGGTTGTTTTTTTTGGGCTTTCTCGAACGTTCCGGACTCGGCTCAGCATTTAGTGGGGCAATTCTTATGCCGCTAGTCAAAAGGATAAAAGTAAATAAATAAATAAAAATAAAAATAAAAATAACAAACAAAATTAACTCTTTTTAATTTAAAGTGTTTGTAGAATATTTTTTAATGTAATCTTATAATTTTATCTGATATTACTGTTTTCATATTTTTATATTTTTATTCTACACAAATTTATTTTTAAGAAAATATTTTTCAACATGCTAAACATTATATTTGACCTAAACCAAATTGAAAACCCAACAAAAAAGAGAAAAAAAAATTAAAATGCTTTTTTTTTTTTGTCTATTTGAATTGTTAACTTTTGCATATTTTTTACTATTCTTATACAACTTTTCATTTTTTAAAAAATATTTTTAATTTTTTTTTCTAAGTTTACTCTTGAATTATAAGTTTTGACATAACAAAAATGTAATTCTATTGCATTGTGTGTTAGAACAACAGAAATAATATATTTTTCAAGAAAATAAAAAAAATAAAGATGCCTCTAATTTGGATAACAAACTTTGATCTTATTATAAATAGGTCAAAAGCTTTTATCGCCATGAGTACAACTAAAAAAACTTTTTGATACTATCGCATCTATCACCATTTGAAATTTATATGACTACAGGATGATCAATTACATTTATCCTACACTGGAACTTGTAGAACTCGAGGCACTTTCTTGCGAAATTCAAGATGCCACAAGAGAATTCAAGTTTTTTTATTGGGTTTTATTCAACGAATTTAGAGTTCCGAAAGGATTCAAATTTATGGATTCCACCAAGGCACTTAATACAACTTGGAACTACTGATAAACCCCTGGTGACAGAACCAGTCTTGAAAACTACAACTCCATCAGACTTGAAGGATAATATTCCAAGACTCAAAGTCATTTCAGCAAAGGTCATATACAAAGAATTAAAAGAGTTGAAAACGACAACATACTCGGAATACTTTGGTAATAAGAATTATATGATATACACCAAATCCCACAAATACCAAAGGATTCTACGAAAAGGTATCTTTGAGTGGTACAAGGAATTTCTCTATGAACAATTCAGTATAACTGTTAAAGCAGTACAATTCTATTGGTTTATCTAGATGTTCTTCTAGATATTCCTTTCTTATTATCCAAGATTTGTGAATGAATGAAATGCTAAAATGTTTGTCAACATATACCTATGCATTCCTTCCAAATATGTAATAGTTAAAATAAGGAATTAGACAAGTTCATGCCTTTTGTTTTAATAATTTCACAAATTATTAGATAATACTATATTATATTCACTTTTCTACATCATATAAAAAAGTAGGATTTTACATTACACGTTGATCTTTTTTAATAATAATGTTGCTCCTCATATCATGCTTTCACAAACTTCAAATTTTTCATGACCTAATCTTTTCAACTTAGAAAAACTAATGATTTGTTTAGGTCACAAAATAAGTATGTTTCTTAAATTTAATTATTGAGGTAAAGTAATATAAAAGTATAGGAAAATAGTGTATGTTGAGGGTTACAATGCACAAATTTTTTTTTTTTAAATTTTGAAGAAAATTTAGAGTATAAATGGCAATCATAAAAATATTTATGACAAAAATTAAGTGTTTACATATTATTATATTTTATATTATTAAAGATAAAAAATTTTAAAAATTATTTAATATAACCCTACTAATTTAAATTATCATTTTACCAATTCAAATTACTTACAAAAATATATATGTTTTCTATTACTTTGTATAATGAAAAGTCACTTATATATCATATATTTCTTTCACTTATCATAAATAGAGATCATAACATAATGCTTTCGGTATTTACAGTTAATAAAAGTTGGAGCAAATGTAGTATCTTTGGCCTTGGAGGAATTAGGAGAGACGCAAGCCTCGTACTAAAGCTACAATCGTTGCACAACTTCTTTTCGAATCTTAAAATCCTTCACTTAGAATTCAATAATTTACGAAAAACATCATTCGCTCATTCTTTGATATCTAAAAATACTTATATTTTTTATTTTTAAATTTTTATTTTTATGATTATATTTCATATAATTTATTATTTAACCTAAATTTGCCAGAATCCTATGTTGTAGCAAACGATAAATCAATGAAGAAAATAACACCAGAATATTACGTAGTTCGGTCTATGTGACCTACGTCCACGGGAAAGACAGAGGGAATACTCTTATTAGTAGAGAAAGTGTGTTACAGAATACAAAGAGTGTGGCTCACCTTTCAAATCTCTCTTTTTTCTCATAACCCTATTATGCCTATATATATAGGGATATAAGAAGGGCAAAAGGATAATTTGGAATACAAGGCATATTCCAACAAATCTCCACCTTGCATTGTATTCTCTAAACACACAACAAAATAAAATTCTTTTATCTCTCCTCCAAATAGCTCCTTAGAGCCAATAAATTAAAACGAACACCAATCAAGTCCAAGCAATGCTTGAACTTACTACGAAAAATTGGTTTCTTCAACATGTCAGCTGGATTGTCTGCAGTAGCAACCTTTTTCACTGAAATCAAATCTTGAGATATAACATCTCGCAAGAAATGATATCTGACATCAATGTGTTTGGTCCTCTCATGATACACTTGATTTTTGGTCAAATGTATAGCACTTTGACTGTCACAGAGTACAGTGGTAGTTTCTTGTAATAAACCCAAATTAGTGACCAAACCTTTCAACCAAATAGCTTCCTTGACTGCTTCTGCTATTGCCATGTACTCAGCTTCAGTAGTGGAAAAAGCAACTGTTGATTGCAATGTTGCCTTCCAACAAATGGCACTGCCTGAAAGAGTGAAAACATAACCAGTTGTTGATCTTCTTCTGTCAAGGTCACCTGCATAGTCAGAATCCACAAAACCAGTAATCAACCTACTGCCTCTGTTGAACATCAGTCCTACCTCTGTAGTGCCTCTAAGATACCGAAGTATCCATTTAACTGCTTGCCAATGTGATTTCCCAGGATTAGCCATATATCTACTGACCACACTGACTGCCTGTGAAATATCTGGACGAGTGCAAACCATAGCATACATAATACTACCCACTGCACTAGAGTATGGAACACGTGACACATATATTCCTCCTCCTCTAGGTTATTGGGTGACAAAGAGGCTGAAAGTCTGAAGTGTGATGCTAAAGGAGTACTTACCGGTTTGCAACTCATCATCCCAAAACGATCAAGAACCTTCTCGATGTATTTTTTTCTGTAAAAGGCGCAACTCTCCTGCTTGTCTGTCTCTGATGATCTCCATGCCCAAAATCCTCTTTGCAGCTCCCAAATCTTTCATCTCAAAATCTCTACCAAGTAGTTTCTTCAAACTGTTGATCTCAGATATACTTGTAGAGGCAATAAGGATATCATCTACATATAGTAGCAGATAGACAAATGATCCATCACGCAGCTTCCTATGGTAGACACAACTGTCATACTCACTCCTTGAGTAACCATGACTTACCATAAAGTTGTCAAACTTCTTATACCATTGTCTAGGAGACTGCTTTAAACCATATAGAGATTTCTTCAACCTGCAAACATGATCCTCCTTGCTTTCACTCTGGAAACCCTCAGGTTGATCCATATAAATGACTTCCTCAAGATCACCATGTAGAAAAGCAGTCTTCACATCAAGCTGCTCCAGTTCCATATCATACATAGCAACCATAGCTAGAAGCACACGAATGGAAGTGTGCTTAACAACTGGAGAAAATACCTCATTGAAGTCAATCCCTTCTTTCTGGCTATAACCCTTTGCAACCAGACGTGCCTTGTACCTTGCATCCTCAACCCCTGGAATTCCCTCCTTCTTCTTGAAGATCCATTTGCAGCCAACATTCTTCTTATCTTTGGGAAGTTTCACTAAGTCCCAAGTCTGATTCTTATGCAGGGACTCAATTTCCTCAGTCATAGCAATGCTCCACTGAGAAGATTCAGCACAAGTGATAGCCTCTGAATAGTTGCTAGGTTCATTGTACTTCACCTCTTCTGCTACTGCCAAACAATAAGCAAAATCTGAATTTAAAAACTTAGCTGGTGGCTTGATAGTCCTTCTGGGTCTGTCTCTGGCGATACTGTACGGCTGTACCTGTTGAGTATCTAGAGCACCCTCATCTATTTCTGAAGTGTCAACCCGAATCTGTTGACCTGACTTAGAAGGAATATCACTTTCAAACTCCACCTGCTGTGTGGAACTCCCACTCTCTTCATCTGTTGGCCTTAAGACTTCCTCTTTTGGATGCAGCATAGCGGATTCATCAAATGTCACATCTCTGCTGATGAGGAATTTTGGAAACTTAGGGTCTGGACACCACAACCTATAACCTTTCACTCCAGAAGCATAACCAAGAAAAATACATTTCTTAGCCCTCGGTTCAAGCTTTCCTTCATTAACATGAGCATAAGCAGGACAACCAAATATCTTCAAATCAGAATAATCTGCAGGTTTGCTTGACCACACCTCTTCAGGTGTCTTACACTCAATAGAAGTACAAGGAGATCGATTCACCAACCAAGAAGCTGTATTAACAGCTTCTGCCCAAAACTCCTTGCCCAAACCTGCATTGGATAACAGACATTTAGCTTTCTCTATCAAAGTCCTGTTCATGCGTTCTGCAACTCCATTTTGTTGTGGAGTTTTTACAACTGTGCGGTGTCGTACAATACCTTCAATTTTGCAAAACTCATTGAATTCGTTATTACAAAATTCAAGGCCATTATCTGTTCTCAGCCTCTTAATCTGCTTTCCAGTCTGCTTTTCAAGTAAAGTTTTCCACTGCTTGAAGGTTTCAAACACTTGACTTTATGTTTCAAGAAATAAACCCAAACTTTACGAGAAAAATCATCAATGAAAGTGAGCATATAAGTAGCACCCATACCTTTAGAGAGAACCTGAGAAGGACCCCAAAGATCTGAATGGATATAGTCCAATGTTCCCTTTGTTTTATGGATGGCTGTACTGAAACTCAACCTCTTCTGCTTCCCAAAAACACAATGCTCACAAAATTCTAATTTTTCAGTGTTCTGACCACATAAAAGACCTCTCTTACTCAAGGCAGCCATACCTCTTTCACTCATGTGTCCCAGCCGCATGTGCCACAACTTCGTCACGTCAGAATCTGAAACTGAAGTAGAAACTGCAGTTGAGTCTGTGACTGTTGAACCATGCAAGAAATACAATGTGCCAATTCTGGCAGCCTTCATCAATACAAGAGCACCTCTGGAAACCTTTAGAACTCCACCTTCACACCCAATCTTGCAGCCATTCTTCTCAAGAGTGCCCAAAGAAATAAGATTCTTCGTCAAATCTGGAATGTGTTTGACCTCAGACAAGGTCCTAATGACACCGTCGTGCATCTTGATCTGCACTGTACCAATCCCAGTAACCTTACAGACGTGATCATTTCCTAACAGAACACCACCATTAATTGACTTGTAGGTGGTAAACCATTCCCTGTTAGGAGTCATATGTTGCGAGGCTCCAGTGTCCATGATCCAGGTATCCTGAAATCTGCCTTGGCCTTGTGTAACACAAAGCAGATCATCATCACTCTCATTTGCTGCCATATGAGCTTCTCCTGGTGGATGGTTCTTCTGATTACCGTCGTTTCCTTTCTGCTTGTTTTTCAACTTGTAACAATCAGACTTAATGTGCCCTTTCTTTTTGCAATAATTGCAAGTCAAATTCTTATGCCTTGATTTTGATCTTGATTTACTTGAATTCTGACCTCTCTCCTTTGATCTTCCTCGATCAATAATCAAACCAACACTCTGATTTGATGTTTCAGAAAATGTCAAACTACTATCAATTTTCTCCTTAGCTTGCAAATTAGTCTTGACATTCTCAAGAGAAATATCTTCTCTACTATAAATCATAGTATTTCTAAAGTGCTTGTATGAAGGAGACAAAGAGCACAACAACAATAAAGCTTGATCCTCATCGTCAATATGAACGTCAATTTTACTCAGATCAGTAACAATTGAACTAAACTCTCCAATATGTGATTTCAAAGAAGTACCTTCTGACATACGAAGAGTGTAAAGGCGTTGCTTTAATCGAAGTCTGTTGGTCAAAGATTTCGTCATGTACAGACTTCCAATTTTAGCCATGCACCAGCTGCTGTTCTCTCACTGAGGATTTCTCTCAAAACTTCATTTCCCAAACTGAGTTGAATCGAGGATAGAGCTCTTTCATCCATGTCATCCCAATCTGCATCAGACATTGACTCTGGTTTCTTCTCCTTGCCATGTAGAGCCTTTTTTGTACCTTCTCGTGTCAGAATTGCCATCATTCTAACTTGCCACAGTGCAAAATTAGTATTTCCATTGAACTTCTCAATTTCAGACTTCACCGTTGATGAAGATGCAGAAGTCATTGCAACAAAACACTCACCACGAAAATTTAAAAAAAAAATACAAATCTGCCTCCAAGCTACAGTGCCACCCGATGCTACAGTGTCTCTTCGGTCTACAGTGTCACGGAAGCTACAGTACATACGGTCTACAGTGTCGCCAATCGATCTACAGTGCAATTCGTTGATCTACAGTACCTCCGACCTATTAAACTCGATCTGTTCGTTTTTCCGTCAGATCCGCTCCGTTTCAGCGCCAAATCACTAGATCCGCTCCGTTTCAATGCCAAATCACTAAATTCGCTCCGTTTCAACGCCAAAACACCAAAATGGCCCCTTGTTCGGATCTCTCTCTTCCTCCTCCTGCTTCTCTCTCTTCGTCTCTCTCTACACGGGTGACTCCTGTCCAATTGCACGGGTGGTCGGCAGTGGAGTTCCAGTCGCTCAGCTTGTTGGCCTTTCGATTCGAGCTCGAACCATATCAAAAAGAAAATTTTTTTTTCTTTTGGTGGATTGTAGGCAGACGTGGGCTGCTGGACAATGAAGAGATTGAGGTGCTGCTGGGTGGCCGAAGAGGAGGAAAGAGAAAGAAAGAAAAAATTTCAAAGGAGGAGATGCTGATGGGTGGTTGGAGATCGTCGTGGTGGTGGGTGGCCGGAGGAAAGAGAGGAGAAAAAAAAAATTTTCTTTTTGGCTCTGATACCAATTTGTTGTAGCAAACGATAAATCAATGAAGAAAATAACACCAGAATATTACGTAGTTCGGTCTATGTGACCTACGTCCACGGGAAAGACAGAGGGAATATTCTTATTAGTAGAGAAAGTGTGTTACAGAATACAAAGAGTGTGACTCACCTTTCAAATCTCTCTTTTTTCTCATAACCCTATTATGTCTATATATATAGAGATATAAGAAGGGCAAAAGGGTAATTTGGAATACAAGGCATATTCCAACAATTTCAAAGAACTATACTTAGATAATTATATTATGGATGATAACTTTTTTCAAAGCATTGAGACATTAGTTTCTCTTCAATATTTGTCCACGAGGATGTGGAACGTTTTCGAAATTCATGAAAGTAAATTTTAATATTTTTATTTACTTTACAATTATTTATGACAAATTTTTTTCTAAACAATTATATTATATTTTGTTTAAATTATACCTACACCACAAATATTCATTAAATAATAAAATTATAAAGTAATAATATTTATATAATTATAATTTAATTTCATAAAATAATGAGTTATAAATAAATTTTTTAATTAAAAAATTTAATTTTAATTTCTCTAATCATTTACATATTTTTTAATAATAACTTTCTATTTTCCTTAAATTTTTTTAGGTTGGCCTCGTCTAAAGAGTTTGCAAACACTAGAATTGACCAGCGCTACTCTCATTCATAACATGATGCAGATCATTGGGAACTTAGTCTTGCTGGAGTATCTTTTCATGCTTGATTGTCAGTTGAGTGGCCCTATACCCATAGCCAAAGGTACAATCAATCTCCCCTAAACACCTATGCGGGCTAGTAGTCTCGTGAGTATCTCCTTAATTTTGGCTAAAGTCTTTATTATCAAATAATTTGCAAATTTATGCAAATTAAACCAGTTTCGAAAACTAAACATTGAAGGAAATTATTTCAGCTGTACCTGCCTCCATGTATAGTTTATGGAAAATGCATTCCATAACAGCAATAATTTGGTAATGTTGAATCTTAACTACGATTATTTTATTGGTAACATTTCAGAATGAATTGGTATATTTTTTAACCTTAATCATACAATAATGACATTGAAAGTGAAATTCTAAATCAATTGTACAAGTTGGACAAAAGAAGCTTGATAGATTTTTCTCACAGTTACCTATCTGGTCATATTCTTCGTTGTCTAAGAGTTGGAAGCACTTAGAGATAGAACACATGCTGCTGAAATATTTTCGATATTTCCTTTTGGGAATACGTCATTCTGGTTTCAGTCATATGCGGAGTTCTCGACAAAGAGCATTTCTTATTCCAACGAAGGAAGGCTACTCTCCTACATGTCTGGAATCGATCTTTCTTGTAACAATTTGACGGGAGAGATTCCACAAGAACTCGGAAAACTTGGCACTATTAAGGTGCTAAACTTATCCCACAATTGCTTGAAAGGCCAATTCCATCAACCTTTTCAAAGTTGGAAGCAATTGAGAGCTTGGATCTTTCCTACAACAACTTGAATGGAAAAATTCTGCCTCAACTTACTGACCTGTACCAAATATCTACTTTCATCGTAGCACACAATAACTTGTCCAGAAGGACCCCGGAGATGGTTGCACAATTCGCAACATTTGACAACAGAAGCTACAAGGATAATCCTTGGCTGTGTGGACCGCCACTGAATAAAAGTTGCGATGCATGTCCATCCCCTCCATCTTCGTCCAAAAATTCAGGTAAGCATGAAGAAGAAACTAGCTTCATAAACATGGATGCATTTTATCCAAGCTTTCTAGCATCTTACAGCATAGTGCTGCTGGGAGTGGTTGCAGTTCTATACATAAACCTGCATTGGCGATAAGTATTGTTTTACTTTGTGGGGGAATGCATTAACAGCTGTTATTATTTTATTGTGGACAATCTTCCGATGCTGTCCAAGTACAGAGCTTGGCAGCCTTGTGTCTAGTCTAGATGTTTGTGTATACATTTATCCTTTCTGTATTTCATCAATATTATATTTAGTAAACTAGCTCCATCACTGTTAGAATATACGATCAGATAGTGACATATATTGATTATAAATAGGGCTCCCTACACCATCCAGCATAACTCAATTAACTGAATTTAGTTGAAATTTCATTAAAATGGTGAACTTTTGATGTAAGGGATACATGAAATAATGCCTTTGTTAAAAGAAAGGCAAGACAATGTTTATATAACCATTTTTCAGACTCCACAATAGCATGAGTTTTTTTATGGTCGTGCATCAATAGCAGGCACCAACAATTTCCTTCCCGCTCTTACTACTTAATATGGATTTTTCTTTTTTTTTTTTTTTTGAAAAAACAAACATTATAAAATTATGAGTCATGAAACTTTATTAGGTTAAACTAGAAGTCATCTGTCACCCTCACAATAATGAAATCTAACAGATGTCCCCCACACTTACAACGTATAAAATCTAAAACTTACTAGTGCAAATGCCCATTTACTTTCAGGAAGAGCAACAATCATGTGAGTCAAACTTAGGCCAAATCTGACTAACTACCAAACTTCTACCTTTGGTGATTAGTAGAACCTCACTCAATATGTCAAATGATGTCAATAAATAATTATATAAGTGCACCATTGGTAAATCATCTGAACCTTAACGGGTGGAATAATATGAATTCACCAATAGGCAATCTCATTTATAGATTGAAGATTGGTCAATTAAGTTGAAAAAACTAATCCCTAGTCCAAATGCAAAAATTCTAGCCATACCATAAGTCTTTAATTTAGGCTTCGGAATGTTATGTTCCTTCGCCAACCAATAATACAGAACAAACAATTTCTTCATGATGAAGACTTCTAATGCCTTAAGATTGAAAACAACACCCCTCTTCATGTTCATCTACCCACATAAAGAAAATAGTCAGGCAATTTAAGCACAAGACAAATTCAATTTTAAATAATGTCTATTACCTTAAGAGGAAATAACATAACTGCGTAATGGGCCAGCTCTACAGCTCGCCAATCCAACATGATGGATAGCCATATACAAATATCATCTGCATCTCATAAACTAGAGTCATATGCCATGGAATGCAGACATTTCTTGTTCAAGAAACTCTTTTGGCTTAGCTAAAATAGGTTACAAGCACAAATGTTGAGGTATAGGTTTTGATCGCTAGTCTTTCTACAACCAACAATAAAAAAAACTTATACGTTTAGTTGAATATGGACAATTTTGCGCCAGCATGACACACGTATACCAAAAACTAATCTGAGTGACAAAATGACCAGTATAAATAATTTCACTCTCTATTGCATGGCCACGGCAACGGGAAGGCCTATGCTATATCAGATAAGGTGTCAGAAACAACACCTTCAATACATCTGGTCTGTCAACTGCTGCCAATTCCTACAAATGTTTGAATGACTTGACCATGCCTTAGGGCTCCACATAGACTGCATCGATAAATGTCTAAACAATATCTTACATTGCTTTGAACCAGTGCCAATGGTGTTTAGAGCTTACATATAAACACAGCTACTTTTGACATTAAATTTATGGAACAATGTAACCGGCAGAAGTCAGAAGTGACTAGGTACCTCACAATAGTAATATTAAACTCTCAAAACCAGTTCAAATAATGCGTAATAGTGTCAAATAGAGGTGCCATTTATTTCAAAACAAAAAATGGACTTTTGACCCTTTTTTGGGGTTACATCAAAAAATTAGGCTTTTGAGTTTCTGTAGAAAATAAGTATCTTTTCTTTGACACTAGGTTTTTGAACTTTTATGAATTATGCAATTAATCTTATTGCAGTACAACTCAACAGTATGAATAGAAATTGAAAAGAGAAAGAGAAATTTAAAGATGCAAACATGATTGGAATATGAGCATAAGGGTAACCTTTAAGGTGAGAAGAAAAAGGATCCCATGTTTGTGCTTAAGATTAGGAAGATATGGCAATGGAATTCAAAACTATGATATGATCCAGACTATCTCCAACCTACAACTTCCGGTTGGGAGAGACCAATATTAATGAAGCTATGGATAGAAAAATAAACAAAGTCAGGGCATCAGCAGTGAAAGAATAACACAAACAAGAACCTGGAGATGAAGCTGAAGATCGGGCAAGCATGGCATCACACATCAGAAGATTTTAATAAGCTAGAAATAATTTCAGAGGGCTGAAGAGTTTGCCCTTCTTGTGTGGTAATCTTCACTTGATACTCATCAGTACGGGAGGTCCAAGGCCCTTCTCACTGCAATTTCACCCACAATATTTGAATCGACATTAACTCTGTCTAAGACTTTCAAAAATAAAGTGTGTCAAATAAGCTAACAGAAGAGGAAAATGGATTTCCTATCTTTCTGCAAATCATTGAAAAAGTGCACTAATGCCACATCAGGAAAGTTTTAGAGGAAGATAGAAGGGAAAAGAGAATTTCAAATGTTTAGTTCTAAAATATTTTGTCAAAGCATCTCTCTTGTAAAATACAGTGTGAAGAAGCAGAAAACAGGAGTTGACAGCTTGAACAACATAATCTGCCAGTCAAGCCTATTCATACCTGCAGATACAGTTTAATCATCATTCTGTGAGTTTCAAGAGCACTGCAAAGCATAAAAGGCTTCCCTTTTAGCTCCTTTCATTGAAGTGGATAAACATGTATATGCTAGCTAAAATGCCCAACGATTTGGCACGAGACATTTTCTTGATGCTTTCACAAATGCTATTGATTATTTATAAAGAGGTCTGCAAATCCATCCTCCCAAGAATCAAACTGCAGTGGACGAAAGACATATAACTTTTAGAATGAACCAGAAACACAAAATTGTGTCCATTGGGCAATGTAGGTATATTTTCAAACTAAAATATTGCTTTTTAATTATTTTTTTAGTTAAATTTAATTATGAATATGTGAAGTTTGAATTTATTATTATAGTAAGGTTTAACATGTTAAAAGTGATTCTTGTTAAATCTTTTGGTTGTAGAAAGAAAGCATTTACTAAAATATGATACCGAATGTCTAAATTTGTTGGACCATATTATTTTTATGATAAATTAAAGGATTTGGTTAAAAAAAATTAAAAAATCTAAATTGATGAATAATTGTTCTTTTTCTTTATTTTATACTATTTATTAGACAATGAAGTCAAGAAGATGCAAGTGCTATTGCTCTGTTGCTTTTGATATAATTTAAGATGTAAAACTTTTTGGTTTTCATTGTTTTGCTTGTGCAACTATGATGAACTTGATCATTTTGTGCTTCCATGATTAGACCATTATTTGTTTGTTGTTGTAGCATTGGTTCTGCCATCCCTTCATAGAACATGCGAGATGCGCATGACCTTAGGCACCCTTTAGATTGTCCATTTTCTAAAACTGCATAACTTTTCACTCTGTTACAATAATGAGTAATTATAATAACTGGTTTTATCTTTTGCTCATCCCTTAATTTAGAATGTTGGGCATGGTCAATGATTAGGATAGGACCTTAATCTTGTGCAGCTGTTCTTTGTGAGATCGGAATGGTGAATTTTGGTAGTTCGATGAAATTTAGTTTAGGACCTTAACCTTTTTTTATCTTTAACTAACACATTCTTTACTTGCTTACTTTAATTAAGTGCAAGTAATTTTCTCTTATAAATCTAAAATTTTATCAATAAGATCCAACATTATAATTTCTTTTCTGTTAGGACTAATATGCCTTTGTCATAACTTTCTTCAAAATCTAATTCTTTGTTAGAGTTCCCAATCTTTTAAAGGTGAGTAACGACATCAATTTCCATTCTCTTTTAAAATTACTTTAAAGAAGATATGAGGTAAAGATCTTTTAAGACCTTTGTCAATAGCTAACTCTTGAATTTTTCTTTAAGCATGTCATTTATTAGAATAATATCTAATTTCTTCGCATTTATAGCAAACTATTGCCTTTTTCTTTATAAGTTTAACCTATTTTCATACTTTTGGCTTTTCTTTTCTCGTATGCTTGTCATAAAAAGCATTATTTGTCCTTTTAATGAAAGGTATCTTTTTCTTTTTTTTATAAGGATATTTTATGGGTGTATAACCCATTTGCTTGTAAAAATCTCTCAAAGCTCTTTTATCATAGGATCTCTCTTTTTGTAACTTTCTACATAACTTAATTTCATTCATAGCTTTATTCTTCAACAACTACTTTGATTGCTAATTCATTATAAGTATATTGGTTGTAATCAACAATCCTATTATGATAAACTTTAAGACTTGTTCTAACTCTTTTTGCAAATAAGGTAAGTAGCTCTACAATAAAGTTTTCTTTTCAAAAGCTATTTTGACTATCTTCTTAAGTGAAAACTCTAAAAATGAAAATGTTCCTATACCATCTAACACAATCAAAATGAAAATTCCAATAAGATGGTTAGTTATAGTATTAACACAATCAAAAAGCTAAATCCCTTCCTCTATCTTAATGGTAGAAAGGACTTGATCTCTAACTTCCTATGTCATTTAAAAGTCTTATTAACCTTCAACTAACTAGTGAAACCATTAATAATCATTTTTGTAGTATGAGGGTTAGAATTACCCTTTGTTTTCAATGCTATTGCAAACATTATCATGTAGTGTAATGACACCAGAATTTGATGTTTTGTCATACCATTTAGATTCCACTATACCATATTAGTCCCATTATATTGTACATAATTTTACTCATTTTGTTCCTTTATTCATAGGTCAACCAATATAGGTCTAAGATAGTATAGCTTAGCAAAGGCTTTTTTAAAAGCCATCTTATTAATAGAATGAGATTTTTTAGAGATATTATCGCATGGTTTTAATGAGAAGCTATTTTGTATTTTATCAATATTGTTGCCATTATCAGATTTGGACTGAATATCAATATGATCCTTAATCTTTGTATCACTTTGATTCATATTTTTTTTGTAATAATAACTCATTTTCCTTTTAACCTAAGGCCTTTAAACATTTTTATAATTTATTCTAAATGCTTTTTCTTTTCATTTGTCATCTTATAATCAATTTTTTAAAATAACGTAGGTTCAAATTAAATTCATTTTTCAATCTTTAATTTGACCAAAGGCTTTATGGTAATAACCTTCTAAGTCATTTCATTCTTTTTTTTTTTCTATTCAAGTTAGTTATTTCCTAATCGTGTGGAGACATAAGTTAGTATGGTTATTTTGTTGTATAATAGCTCCAACATTTAAGTCCAACTTAGAGGCCTCAACTTTATAAAGTAAGGCTATAACCACTCCTTCATCAATCTAAATAAATAAATTTAAATCAAAAGAGTGGATATTATTATCCCTCATTCTTAATTTTATATGTAAGTTTGATAAGTATTTTCACTTGAAAAATAAGGAAATCATTTTGTTTGAAGTTTATAAACCTTTTCAATAAAAGTACAAATATCAAAAGGTCTAAGTTCTTGAACCATTTTCTATTGTTTATTAATTTAACCATTTTGTTATTCTTTTGAAGAAGTTAAATAAAATCATTTTCTTTTAAATTCATTTTTTTGAAAGTAAAATAACTTTCTAACCTTTCTATCATCCTAAGTTTTAATGGTAAGAGTATTAATACTTTTATCCTTGTCCTTATACCCTATATATAAAAATGATAAAGAATGAGGAGAAAATAGACCAATAGGTTTATTAACCATTAAAGACAAAGTAGATAGAGGAAATTCAACCTTGTATTATAGGTGTCTAATCAACTCTTTTGTTCTTTTAGTTTCTTCAAATTTTCGAGAGAAGTTTGAGGGAATTGAAGAGGTTAAATGCTTAATCTTATCTTGTAGGTTTAACTTGACATATTTATTATGAAAGAACTTAATCTCTACATCTTTATTATTGTATTTAATGACCTCCTCAAGCTATTAAACTTACTTTCTCATAGGCTCAATAGCTTTTTCCAAAATTTATTTACTAGATAATTTAATCTGATCCTAACTAATAGTTTTAGGAACCATTACATAGGTTTTAGCCTTATTAGTAAGAAATAAGGTTATAAGACCCTTCTTGATAGATAATCAAACTCAAATATCTTTCATTCCAAATATAGTGATATTTATACTCTTGTAATGGATCTTATAAATAAAGATCAAATTTCTTGATTCAAGTATCATATCAAAATCTTTTGTTTTAATATTAAGACATAATGCATGAAACAAATTTGGATCATTTAATAAAAGAGTGATATTTGGATAACATGAGAAATAAATAGGTCCATCACACAAACTTAATTCGATTAATCCTTATAAGAAATCATAAAACTTGTTATGTTTTTTTATCTCTAAGACAAAGGATAACAAAATTATTTAATCTTAATCCAATAGTTAGTTTAAACACCACCTAAACCATTCTTAAATGTATGAATTTCTGTTTCTTTTGGTATTGGCTAATAAATTGTAGAGACAATAAGGTAAAATCATTATAACCTTATGAAAGATAAAGTTTTTCTTTTATGATTTTAACTATATGGTTTATTTTAAATAAGAACCCACTCTTATAGTGAATTGAGGAGGAAGAAGAAGATGATAAATGTTATTTTTATAAACAATTATTATCTATATTATCATTAATTATTATTTTTTTGTTTTTATTATTGTTATTACTAGAATTACTATTACTTTTATTACTAAATGAAAGGCTTTAAGTTATTCTATTCATTATACATTGCCTACAAATTTCTTAAATAGTTAAAGGTTCACACCTAGTTAAAGATTTATGCTTAAAATCATGTCTTCCAAATTAATATGGTTACTCGAAATTAACAACTTGACCTTACTTTAAATTTTTTTTCAGTAAGAACTTCAATACAACTTCAGTGGTCTTAATCTATTGAAGTCTATCAAGTAAAAGAGTCATTGGTCTTGATTAGACTTTTTTTTACATGGTTTAAATAGTTAATTGCCTAAGAGATGATACTATCACTTTATTTCTTGCTAACATGACTTTTTTTTTAGTGTATAAACCCATTTACATAAAATGAACATAAAATTAACCTTTGTATCTCTATTAAAAATTATATTCATTATGACAAGCACATCAATACACCTTAGGTAGTCTAAATGCATTGATGTGTATTAAATATAAGAGTTGTTGATCTTGATTAACTTTTCTTATATAGATATATTTATTAATGAGACAATCATTTCATTTATGGCTAATAAGTTTTCCTTTTTCATTAGAAGGAGTAAGTCATATGATTATCATATAGTTATCTTTTATGTATATACTAAATAATAAATTTATTCAAAAGACCATAACAATACTTATTTCGTAGCCTAACTTTAATGAAGTTCATGAAACATAAGAGTCATATATTGAGTAGCTTTTTCTATATGGTTTGAGTGGTTCATTGCTTAAAAGATCAAATTGTCTCTTCATTTATAGTTAAAAGGGCTTGTTTTTTTGTTGCTAGGATTCATTCACATAAAATTATAAAAAAATTAAAGTTTGTTTCTACATTAAATAAGATATTTTTTACAACAATAAATCAAATACACTTTTAGTGGTATAAATCCATTGACATCTATCAAACATAGGAGTCATTGATCTTAATAAGCTTTTCGTAAATGGTTTGAATGGTTCATTACTTAAAACATGAGATTATAACTTTATTTGTTCCTAACATAGCTTCTTCTTTCACTAAATAGATCTACTTACACAAACTAATAATGAAATTGACCTTTTTGTCTATACCAAATATTATACGCATTTTGAGAACCACATTAATAAAACTTGAGTATTTTAAATCCATTAAAGTACAACAAAAAGGGGAGTTATTCATTTGAATTCGCTTTTCTTACACAGATAAAGTGGTCGATTACTTTAAAGATGAGACAATCAATTCATAAGCTCCTAATTAGCCTTCTCCTTTTTATGCATAAAGACTATCACACAAAATAATATTAAAATTAAACTTTTATATATATATATCAAATATCATTTTAATTGTGACAACCACCTTAGTACATTATTATTAGTTTTAATCAATTGAAGTCAATCAACTATAGGCATTATTGAGCTTGATTAATTTTTTCTTGCATTATAAGATACAAATACCAAAGAGCACAATAAGACCCATAAGCAAAATAAGGAATTAAAACTCTAGGAAAGATAAATTAGGTTTAACAATAGTAAAACCTTAATTATATGTTTATTAAGAAAATATAAACCTAAGATATAAATCAAAATTAGAACTTTATGAAAGTAACCTTAATAAGTTACAAAGTTCTCAAAAAAAAATCGAAGAGAAATTTCTTAAAAAAAATAAATTACATTGCCTCTCCTATAGAAAAGGGTTACATGCCTACATATAGAGTTTAAAAGAGAATAATAAATTCAAAACAAAATTGAAAACTACAAATTGGCCTAAGAAACTACTAATCAAATGATTGGGCTTAAATTAAGACATTGTTTAGCTTATTACAATATAAAATAAGTAAATAACATGCATAATCCCTTAACTAGCACATTAAAAAAATCAAGATCATTAACATATGACACTTTAATGTGCTTAAATCTTGACAATTTTTCATTTAAAGAAGAGGTAACTGCATACCTTTGAGATGATGTATTAGCCACAATATTTTCCTTACATGGCTTATACTTAATTATGTACAGAAATGTCTTAATGAATTCCACTCATTTATCATGTCATTTATTCAACTTACAATGTCCCTTCAAATGTCTTAAGGACTCGTGGTTATTATATATTATGAACATTATGAACTTTTAGGTTAAAGATAATGCTACCATGTATTTAGGCCCTTTATTGATTTATATAACTCCTTATAATAAGTTGGATAATTAGGTACTACCTTATTTAATTTTCCACTAAAGAATGCAATAAGTTAATGTAAGTAATGGTGCAAATCTTAATTTTTAATTAATGAGATTAAATGCACACTCTTGTTCACTTCTTTACATATAAAACATGCACTTTTCTTTACAATTTTAGTTAATGGTGCAACAATTATGTTAAAATTCTTGACAAATATCATATAGAAATTAGCCAAACTATAAAAATTTTGTACCTTGGAAATATTTTTAGATATAAACCATTATTTAATAACTTTAACCTTTTCCTTATCAATTACTATTCTTTTAGTCAAAACTACATAATTAAAAAATATAAGCAAATTTATGCAAAAGGAACAATTTTCAAGGTTAGCATACATTCTTTCTTTTCTTTAAACATCTAGTTCACTTCACAATGCATAGTATGATCATTTATGTTCTTACTATAAACTTAATATCATCAAAATAAACAACTACAAATCTACTTATGAAAGTACATAAAACGTGATATATTAATCTTATAAAAGAATTAGGTGTATTAGTTAATCTAAACGATATAACTAATTACTCATACAAATCATACTTTATTTTAAATACTATTTTCCATTCTTCACTTTCCCACATTCTACTTTGATGATGCCTATTAAATCAATTTTAGAAAAAATACAAGAACTATGCAATTCATCAAACATGTTATCTCAAAACATGATGACAATACTTTATAATGATTATGATGAGTAAAGGTGGTCTGAGCCTATTTATAAGCTCTTCAAATATTGTAATGAGTAAGTTTTAATCATGATAGAATTAATAAGGAGGTCCATCATTTAATGTATAGGTTAGATTGGTTTAAATCCTAAGGTTTATTATAAGAATCTTTAAGAGATTTTAACTTAAACATTAGCTTATAAAAAACACTTTAAATTTATAAGTCTTCTCATAACCTTATCATAAGGCCTTTTAAGCCTAATTTTAATTTAAGCCTATCAATTAGACTTAGACTTTCTTATCACACATTATACTCACATATATCTTATATGTTTATGAATTAAATAATGTGAAAGAAACATAAAAATCCACCTTTTTATAGAACTAAAGCCAATATTAGCTCTTAATCATGAATTACATATAAATAATATAATGTGATCAATAACCTATAATAACCCATATTACTTTATACATGTTATCTATATTTTCTACATCATAATATAACACAAAAAGAGATGAGATACTAATCCCTTAATATAATACAAAAAGATCAAGAACCATTTATAAGTTATAGACAAAATTTTAATCTAGTTAAACTATCACCTTTTTGCCTAATTACCAAAAAACAAAAAAACTTTATAATAGGATGTACCAAAATATTCCATATTAAAAGTACTATATTGTCTCCTCTTTAGCTTTATCCATTAAAGTACCAAAAAAGACTTTATAGTAAATTTTTCATCCCTACCTTATGTTTAAATTGTCCTATCATTATACTTTATTAATAATATTATCTATTTAAGAACCCTTGTAAAGTATTTCGACATGTCTTTTTCTCATTCAAACATGTTTTTTTAATCTCACCCACCAAAGTTGCCTATTTTCCTTTCATTACCCAAAATTTGGTATTAAACCTTACTTTTAAGTTTAAAACATTCTTTTGAAAATTGAAAAGTCTAGTTGGTTCAACTTAAAGAATTGAAAGCCAACCTAAGATTTGGTTTAGTGTAAGTTTAAAGCTAAAGTGTTCAAAGAATCAGTTAAAAAAAGGTGAATCAATCCCAATTTTTCTAATTTAGTTAAATTTTCATGTCTTACAAACATCACCTCAAATTATTGGCATGATATCTTTAATATCAAACTAAAAATAGTCATGAAATATGTTCAACTAGATTTGCTTCAAAATATAATGTTAAAGATGAATTTTGAAAAAACAAATCTAATAAACTTAATTATATAATCATAAAAATGTTTTATATAATAATATTGATTAGGTCTTTTAATATCAAAAAAGTAAAAGCTTAATATTTTTTTATTAAAACAAATTAAAAGTTAATAACCTACTTTAAATAGGTGATAATCAATGATGCAAGTGCAACCTTATAAATCTAAAGTTATTATAGTTTAATAATGTTTATATTTTGTCTCTTTATTTATTTATTATTATTATATTTTACCCTTTTGCCAAAACATGTTCAATCAATGGTTCACAATCAAATTATATCTAACATGAATAAACATCATTCTTTTATGATATCTTATGTATATATATTTTAAATGACAATTACATTTTCAATTTTTGTTAAAGGTCCATTAGATATTTTTTTAATCAACACAAAACTTATATTTTATTAAAGGATGCAATTTTATGTGTAAAGAAATATGCCAGAAGTATAGCCATAATGAATTGGTACGATGGGTCTAATATGTTAAATTTTTTTCTTTTGAATTTTAATTTTTCTTACTCGAAAAACATATGATAAGTAACACAAGTGATTTGATATGCAATTAATTGCCTAAAAATAAAATGGTGAATTGGTGCATATTTTGTAAAACTTATTGCACATTTTGTTGTATTTATTACACATTTAGTTTTCTTTTTTAAACTAAGAAAGTTTAAAATTTAAAAGAAATTTCCTTTTTATAATATGCAAGGCTTACCATATGAGTTTATTTTGACTCTCCCTCTTAAAAATTTTTGTTCTTACCAACCTTTTTAATTTACTAAAATATGTAAAAGAAAAATTATTTTTTAACATATAAGGCTTATCATATAAGCTCATTTTGATTCTTTCTCACAAATTTTTGCACTTATTAACCTTTTTTGTTTATTGAAAAAAGGCATATACAAATCCACATAAATGGCAAAAATTTGAAATTAAACCTTCTTTGGAGGCCTAAAATCCTCCAAAGCAAAAAAGATAAAAATAAATAAATGAATAAAGTGTGCGAGAGAAAATTGCCTTGCATAAGCACTAATATCCCACAACATAAAACAAAGTACTATTTAGAGTAAGCAAACTTAATAAAAAACAAATTAGATGAAATAATGTGTGTTTAATTATGTTCTACTCTAAACCTTTGACCAAATGGCCTAGCTTTTTCTTCTCTTCTATTTACCTTTCAAATCCATGCCATGAACGATATAATTTGGCTCTCCCTATTCCTCTATTGAATAAAGACTAAATATCTCTCTTTTAACTTGTTTGTCCATCTACTTAAAATAAAATTATGCTATTATGTCATCAATTTAAGTTTAGTCTTTCACTCTATCATTCCCTTGGGATTACTCTCTATATTTAACTTGTCTACTCCTTTTTATTCCTTTAAAAAATAAATAAAAAAAAATCTATGACATGATCAAACAAATGTCTCTATAATGTTAAAGTCAACTACACTTATAGATTTTAAAAAATGCAATAAATTTAATCATCATACTTTATGAACCCTTTTAGATTTGGTTTCCCAATCACTAAGCTATTAATGTTAAATTTGTAATAATTACATTAACTACCTTCTTTTTATTCGTTAAATTATTTCTACAATGTTGGACGTCATGTTACTAACAAAACATATAAAAGAACATTTACGCACTAAGCATTGTACCACCAAACTTATTAATAAAGGGTTACCAATGAGAGCCTTGAGTTTGTGTCAAACTGGAGGTTGTATTGATGATGAGTCTAACATTTATAAAAGAATGGATAACATACTGGGTAAGACCTTAAGTTTTAGCACTTTGATGATCAAATTAGTGTGTGAGCACAAGAAAACCAAGCAGTAGGTAAGAGATGATACTAGAGATTACCTTCAGGTAAAGGTGATTTGAGCCTATTTATATGCTTATAGAATATTGCATCAAATGAGATTTAATGGTGATAGGATTAGTGAGAGGTCTAATCTTTAAGAAATATGTTAGAATAAGCATATGGCCCAAAACTTATGATAATAATCTTTAAGAGATATTGACTTGGCCATTAGTTTGTAAGAGATGATTTAGATCTGTAGGTTGCCTCATCACTTCATCACTGAGACTTTTAAGCCTATCAATTAAACTTGAGTTTCCTTATCACCCATCATACCTATATATATTTGGTATGCTTATGGATTAAACATTGTTAGAAAAATCTAGAAATCCATCTTTTTATAAAATGAGAACCAATATTAATTACATTTAAATAATTTGGTAGGATTAATAACCCATGATAACCCACACCACTTCATGCATGTCATCTACATTTTTGATATCTTATTGTAGTGTAAAAAGATATAGAATACTAATTCTTCAACAAAATGCAAAAAGATCAAAAATTATTCAAAGTTCTCAAACAAAATGTCTTATCTTGTTAAACTACTACCTTATATGTAGTTGTTAAGAAAAAAACCATAGCATTAGGTTATACCCAAATTTTCAACATTATAGGTATATTATCGATCCCAAATATTTTGACTTAGTCAAATTTTCATGCCTCATAATTATTATCTTAGGTAGTTGGCATGACAATTTTTAATATCAAATAAAAAATAGTTGAGGAATATATTCAATTAGTTTGCTACAAAAGATAGTATTGAAGATGAATTTTGCAAAAAAACAATAAAAAAACAACAAAAAAAAAAGGGTTGTTAACATATTGAGTTATATCAAAAAAATTTATACAAAAAAAAAAAAGGTTTAGTCTTTTGATATAAAAAAAAAAAGAAAAGAAAAGACTTAATAGTCATATTTTACAAAACTGAAAAATTTTTTGTATATTTTTTTCTTTTTGATTTTAAAGTAAAAATGTGATGATTTAATCATAGCAAATCAAAGGTTAATCACTTATTTATATAAAATATGGCATTTACCTAAATAAGAGAAAATTATTACTTTATTTTTCTTAATCCTAAGGACTATTTTTATTTATGTGGTAACAAATTTAATTTTAGAAATTTTTATATATTAATTTTAAAAAAAATACTAATATAAAATAAAATGTTTTATAGTTTTAACTTATTCCATACTTAATTAATTTGAAATTGACTTTAGTTTAAAACTAACTCTTTAACGATTTGTTTCTAAGGGTCCATATCTGGCATATAGAACTTTACCTCAAATATTCTTAGTTTTTATGTACCTTTCTCTTGAGCCATGGGCCATGATCACTTCATACCAATTTCCTTAATTTGTTCCTTAACAACAACATTTTTTTTCTTCTTGTACTCTAGAAATAACATCCACTCAAGAGTTGTTTCACACTTTACTCTCCTCTCTTGCATTGTCAAGATTAAACTCCCACTCTCTTTCTCTCTACAAACCACCAGTGGTCATTATTGTTAATAAGCTTTCTCAAATTCATGCTACTAAAGTGAATCTTAATCAAATCAGGTAATCAACTTTCTTTTTCTAAAAAAAAAATTATTTTTTCCTCTATTCTTTTATATATATAGTTAAAGGAAAAAGAAGAAATAAGTTCAATAGAGGATTGAATTCTTTGATTCTACCTTCTTGCTTAATTCAATGTTGCTTTCTCCCATTATTAAAAAGAGGTCTCACTTCCTCAAATTGCTAGTAATTCATGAAATTTACATACATTCAAATTAGTGCCCACTTTGATTATATTGAGGTATCTTATTTGGATTATAATGTCCACCGATATTAACATAATAAGTTGATCTTACTTGACATTCCTAAAGAGTCATAACCATTTTACCATGTGTTAAGCAAAATAATTGTTCATTGATTTTAAATAGTTTTTAAAGTTTTCTTTTTTTTCCTTGCAATCATTTGTAGTTTCATTTTGAGAAAGACACACTCTTTTACATTCCTGCAATAAGGACAATTAGGTATCTTTATGTAGCACATTTGCTGCTTTCTTTTATTTTAGTGTATAATTGCTAATTGTAAGATTATAAACATAATTCTACAAAAAAAATTATAGTTTTTCAAAAACTTACAAAAACATACACAATCAATTTTATAATTTTGTACCTAAATATAAAATTCATATATTTCTCTTTGATTGTTTTGAACTATATATATTATTTTTTTTTGTTTAAAGTTAACATTTTTGTTCTTTATTTTAAAATTCTTATATTATGATACAAATAAGAAAAAAAAAACTCAGTATATTGCACTCATTTAAAAATTAATTTTCAAATAATTAATAATTATTAGTATAAATATAATCTCTATAAATCACAGTAATTAAAGTTTAGCTGCGTTTATGCTTTGTCTTTCTTTTAATCTTCCCTTCAGCCAAAACCTTCTTTTTTTTTTTTTTTTTTCAGTAAGCGGTCGAGGGCCGAGTAAACTAGCCCAAGCACAGGCCCCAATCATGCACGTACACCTGGCCAAGTTGGCCGACGACTCGTCCTAGTAGTACCACCATCATCTCTCTTGTTCTTGTTAATGCCTTCAGCTTCCTGCTTCAGGGCTTTGAGGGGTTGCTGCTGCGACCCAGAAAGGTAAAAAGCCGATTCTTGCCCTCTATAAGCATCTCTTTGGGGATTTGTGAGCCCATGTTTTGGTTGGTTGTTTCGATCTGTTTTCATGTGGGCTGTCGTAAAATTTTCCGCCTTGTTTTATTTGAGTAAAGGATGAATTTTATATAGATTTGCCGTTTCTTGCTTTGCCGGCTAAATTCTAATTCCTCTGATCTTCTTAAACGCAATCTGGGTTGATTATGTGATTGATCTGTTGCGTTTACTCTAGTCTTTCCATCAAATTGGCAATTTTGTTTGTTCTAAGATTCTTGCTACCATCTTTTCTTCATCATTGTTGTCATGCGAAAGAATTTTCTTTTATCGTTACTCGCGTGTGTGTGTATACCCAAAGCCTTGTCAGGAATTTTGATGACGAGGGGGATAAACTATTTGCTTATAGCTTTATTCATAGTTTTCCTCATCTCTTTATATTTATATTGAGGATTACAAGCTCTCTCTTTTTTATGGTCGTCTATTATAAAGCAAACAAGACGTTCTGTTCTCTATCAATTTGTGAGTATTAAATTGCATTTTGATGCTTCTTTTGTTTCTTGGTTGTTTGTGTTTTGTACATAAAGGTGCAAGTGTTTTCATACAGTTTCATGCCTTAATTTGTATTGAGGAGATTGAGATGCCTTTGTTGATTCTCTCTTTCTTTCTTTGGTAACTAACAGCCGCAATACACTTGTGCTGCAACGTGTTTACTGGTATGGATGGTTTTGGGTTTAGTGATGCAAGCAGTGCTGTAAGGAAGAAGCGGAGTAATACATCTCGTCGTCCTCGGAATGACTCACAGATACCTTCTGATTATCATGATATATCATCCTTATCATCCACACCACCTTCAGACACTGTAAGCAAAGTCTCAGGAAACGAGAATATAGATTACAGTTCAATTTCTCAAAAGAAAGAAGCCTGTTTGATTCTATGCTGTTTAATGGCTTCATCTACTAACTTTGCTGATTCTGAATTTGGCCAGAATGTACTGAAATATGAAGATGGAGGATTTGGGGATTCTGATGAAGCTTCAAATAATGGTTCTTTTCGAGGCAGTACTGAGCAGAGGAATAGCAGACTTGGTTCAAATCGGTGCAGTGAAGGTGTTCTTGCCCCAGCCAATTGGAGAAACACGGGTAGCTCAGCTCATTCTGGAGTTGTTACAGACAGAACAGGAAACGAGAATAAAGTTAAAAAGGTTAAGCTTAAGGTTGGTGGCGTAATACGTACCATTAATGCTACCTCTGATGGTGCATCTGCAGTGGGGTCTTCTTCTAGCAAATCTTCTCGGTACCCAGATTTCCAGCAAAAGATGATTGAGGTACTTCCCTTCCAAAGTTTGCCTAATGTTCTCTCAGATTTTTTTTGCATAGGGAACCATATTGTCATTCACACATTTTATGGCATTTGATAAAAGGAGAAGTAGTAGCATACAGCAACCACTTCTCTTAATATTTTATGATGTTGATATGGTTCTGTGCAATGAGTAAAATGTTTATGTTTTTAGTCTTCAGAAGTAAAATTGTTAGCTTGTTGTTACATGTGAATCCACATCCCTATATGAATGCATCTCAGGACCATCTGTTGTTAACCCATCCTTTTGTGTCCACTTAACTTTCTCCATTGCAACAAAATACTAATGACAGCCATCTGTTGTTAACCCATCCTTTTGTGTCCCCTTAACTTTCTCCATTGCAACAAAATACTAATGACAGCATCTTTTTTCTTTTTTGTTTTCCCCTTTCTTTTTTATTCTCTCTTTTTTATCACAACTAGTGGCACATTTTTTCCTTGTAGGATAATTTGGATAACAATGGTTCCATTACTTCAGACAAAGAAAGTTATTTGCGGGGAGACCTGTGGAAAGATTTTTCTAGAAGTGGTTTAAGTGTTGGAAAGGCTGATGGCAAAAAAGGCTTGATGGCTGATGAAAACCCTTACTCAAAGAAAAGGGATAAGAATGAAACAGTCCGTAGGAGCAAACGGGGGGCAAAGAAATCCCGGTCCCATGGAGTGCTGGATGATGAAGATGAGGATGATGACGAGATTCGGTATCTTGAAAAGATTAAATCATCTAAGGTCTTTGCTGATTATCATGCAGAATCTGAAGATGAGGAGGGTTGTAGCAGGAAACAGCGGAAGATATCAAAGGTGTTGAAGAGGAACATCAATGATCCATATGATGTAGATGTTGGAGATCTTGGTTCATCGAGAAATGTCAAAGGTGTTGGAAAATCTAAGCCTGGGAGACCATCTGAGGATACTGATTATACAGAAGAGGAAGAACGAGAATCAGATGGTGATCCTAAAATTAAGAGGAAAAGAGCAAGAAAAGAATTGGTTGATTTACTGGGGGACTCTAGGCAGGAAATGACAATTACAACACGTCAACGTGCACTTCACACTGGCAAAGATATGCCTTCTGGTCATGGTATTGTGTTCCCTAATGGGTTGCCGCCAGCTCCCACTAAAAGTGAGTAATTATTGTTTTCTTTTGAGATCCTAATCTTGAATTTTGAACTTTTGAGAGATATTAGGTGTTTTATTGTTGTGTGGCAGAGCAAAAGGAGAAACTCTCTGAGGTGGAGCAGCAATTGAAGAGAGCTGAGGCTCTTCAGAGACGCAGGATGCAAGTGGAGAAGGCGGCTAGGGAATCTGAGGTTTGTCCTGTCTGGTGTTAATTTTTCTTCTCTGTTTCTTATGTTGTGAGATTTCAGAGAATTGAAACTGTCAACGCTGATTGGAATCTTAGGCTGAGGCAATCAGAAAAATACTTGGCCAGGATTCAAGTAGGAAGAAGAGGGAAGATAAAATAAAGAAACAGCAAGAAGAATTAGCGCAGGTACATGTGTTTCGTAGCTGTACACTTTCATTTGTGCATACAGATAGAAGAATATAGATGAACATTGACTGATGATTTCTGTTTTTGCAGGAGAGGGCGGCAAGTGCTATGATACTTGCTGCAGGTCATGTTAGATGGGTTATGGGCCCATCAGGAACAGTTGTAACTTTCCCCAATGAGGTGGGCTTGCCTAGTTTATTTGACTCCAAGCCTTGCAGGTAGGAGTTTGTTCTCTTTTGAGATTTGAGATTCTGATACAAGATGCATGATCAAAGCATGTTTCGCAGATTTCCTTGTATGGCTGCTTCTCTAAGTTGTATGACATTATACTGGCTGGACCAAGTGCCTCTGGGGAGGCCTTTAATTACCTACTCTGGGTTCTTATATATTACTTGTACAGCTTCTGTTTGGTACTGTCCCCACCAGATGGTTTTATTTCCTGACGTTTGATTTCAGCTATCCTCCTCCCCGGGAGAAATGTGCTGGTCCATCCTGCAACAATCCATACAAGTATCGAGACTCCAAGTCGAAGCTTCCACTCTGTAGTCTCCATTGCTACAAGGCAATACACGAAGAGATGCAGCCTGTGACTGCCTGTTAGTTGTCAACTTGCTCCATTTATCCTAACCATGTGGCCATCCTTCGCCTTTACGTGTGTTCTGTAATAAGGGGTTTGGTGGATTTGGTCAGTTTTAAGTAAAATAATCAGTCTTTTGTATGGTGGAGAACTGTTCATATTGATTTGAAATATTTTCTTTTGGCCTTGTGCAGGATATGATTCTTCATTTCGCTGTTCGGAGATAAAGCAATAAAATTATGCAGGAGCAGCCATATACTACCTAATCTTAAAATGTTATTTTAGCACTCTCCGGCTGTTCGATTTCATGATTTAGCTGCTCGATTTTTCTTCCTCTTTCGATATCATCTCTTTAAACTAATTCTTCTTGGTAAATAAGTTCCTTTTATTAAAATAAATAAATATTTTGATGTTTTTCACACATTTGTGAAAGGCTTCAAACCCTTGCCTTGGCTTCTGGCTTGGGGTCCAGGGCATGAGCTCAGACCTCATCTGTTGGTAACCTCTCGAAGTTAGTTAATGTGTAAGGGTGTTATCAATTTTTTAAGCATTAAAAACCTATTGTAGGAACATATGCAAATTTTAGAGATATTCTCTAGTTAAGACTTTTCTTCTCATAAAAATTTAAGTGTTGCCTTCCCTGTCAAAATTTCTTTTACAAATTTGAACACCTTGTGCCTAAACTTTTTATTTTGCAAGCCCAAAGATGAAGCCCGAATCATTACAAGCTCCAAGTCAAATACAGCATCATCTTGGAAAGGAAACATTGTTTCTCTCCTTAGCTCTTGATGTTTTCAACGGTAGTTGCCTTAAACTAGGAAACGACAACACTTGGTTATTGTTGTAGGAGTGCCATACACTCTCATTCTTTCTACCATCTGTGTAGTTGCCTAAGAGTGCATTTAACTCAATGCTATCACTGTGAGATAAATATGCAAGCTTCTTGTTCTTATTTAGCCTCATGTCAACTTCACGCCTATTAAATGTTACGTCGAATGGGGTCTTTACGAATCATCCTCTAAAGTTGAATAGTAATAATGCATGGAAGCCTTACATGCAACCCTTAATACTTTCTTTTAAATGCAAGACATCCCTACTTTGAAAATGCAACAAAATCCCCCAATTGCAAGGGAGCACTAACTTTAGAAAGTAGGAGTTGTTGGAAACCACGAGGGTGTCAATTGACCACCTCTTTCACTTACTCTAAAGCAGTGAGACCCAGTGCAGGGCTACCCCATTGAAAACCAAGAGGGAAATCTCTAGCATTCAAAGTATATAGAAGAGTCTTCACTTAGACAAAGGGGTTAAGTCAATTGGGCCTCCCATGGGGAAAGCATTGATGATTCTTGGTCGAGTTCTTCTCAGTGACAACAACACTATTGTTATGTACCCAAAAGCCCTTTAATGACATCTCAATGAAGTCTTAGTAAGCCCAAAGGGATGAGGTAGTAGAGTTATGGTACATTTCTCTATAGGAAAGAGATTAGATTGTGCAACTGTGCAATAGTTGAAAGACATGCAAACACAAATCACGACTTTGAAACATTCATGTATTGCATAAGGAATTTCAAAAAAGTATTAAGCTTCCATTACTAAAGGAGATACAAGATGTGCTAATGCAAAAGAAGTTTAAGCTTCCTTTATTAGACACCTATGATACTACAAAAGATCCAATGAAACATCATAGCTAATCTAAGACCATCATGTTGTTGCATACAACTTCAGATGCCGCTATATGCAAAGTTTTTTTTTCCATAACATTGAAGGATATTGCACAATGTTAGTACTTTAAGCTGTCAACTTAATTAAAAGTCTAAAATGGTAGAGTGAAGCATTTTTTGGCTAAATTTGTCATAAGCCATAAACAAAAGAAAATTTCCTTAAACCTTATCCCCATTTGGTAATGGTAGGATGAATTGTTGCAAGGGTATATGGTGTGAATCAACATTGCAATACTTAACATTAAAGATGTGAAGTTAGAAACAATAATGACTATATTCATGGCGAGCTTAAACAAATCAAAGTTTGCATTGTCTCACAGTAAGAATCCACCAAGCAAGTTTGGTTGACCTTATGCTCAAGGTAAAGTAGATCATCAATTCAAAAGGAACCAATTGAGGCTCAAAATAAGCTCAATGAATCCTGTATGACTCAAGATCACTTGAATTAGAACTCTAAAAAGTGTTAATAAAAGAGAACTCATAGCTTAAACCCAAAATGTGGTAAGACACTTGAAATCATAGTCTTAAAGGATATAACTACTCCAATTATATCACATTCATGTCCCCTTTATTGTAAGTTTTGCTTCAAATGCAAGACTAAAGTCTATTGGTTCCACCTTATTGTAAGAAAATGCTCTCAAGCCATCATGATACTAAGATGCATTGTCATTTCAATTATGATCATAGTTATGACATTGATGAATGTTATAAGCTTTGTGACATAATGGAGAAACTTATTAGGCAAGGTTATCTATAACAATTCATCCATAATCCTTTCTAAGGAGATTACGCATAATGTGAATGTGAACCTCAGTTTAAAGGTTGGAGTCAAGGATAACTTGGTAAGGTTGGTTAGTGAGATTAGATTAAGAAGTGTATAGACTTATTGGTGCCAACACCAAAAAAGGGCATAATTTAGATAATCTTAGGGAGACTACCTTTAAAATGTCATGCACCTATCATATACTCGATGTTAGAAGCTAAATGAGTCATAAAAAAGAGAAAGACTATCTTGTCATCTCTATAGATAATGACTTAGAGGGAGTTAAGCACCTCTATAATGATCCTTTTATCATCTTTCTAAACATGGATAGCTTAAATGTTAAAAGGGTTATGATGGACATAAGTAATATAGTAGACATTTTATACTCGAGTAACTTTAACCAAAAGAAATTTAGGTTAGATAAGTTCAAACTTATTATTTTCCCTTTGTATAAATTCATGGAAGAACTTAGAATCCTATAAGGATGTATTGAGCTTTTCATCACTATCATATCAATAATAATGACTAATATAACCACACTGTAGCTAATAGTGATGGACCTTCTATTTTTATATAATGTCATCTTGTGATGACTTAAACTTAATGCATTAAATGTTGTTATCTTAATTGTTACCTAAAAATAAACTTTCTCACCCTCGAGGAATTAGCAAGTCAAAAGGCATAAAAGCTTAATGCTACATAGATATGGTGAGTTCAGACTACTAACCTAATAAGAGAAAGATGAGGAATTCCTATTAAAAGGCTTGTCCAAGTTTCCTTAGATCATATTTTCCTTTTCCTTTTAATTTCTTACCAATATGAATAATTCATAATAGATCCATCTATTATAAATTATTCATATTGGTAAGAAATTAAAAGGAAAAGGGAAAGATGAATTTATGGTTTTTTTATAAATGCGTCTATAAGGCTTTTCATGAGTTAAATATGCTAGCCATTGATCCTAAAGTCATAATTTATAAGATATTAGTTAATGATAAACATTCACCAATTATGAAATTGAAGCACAATATATCTTTAGAAAGACAATTTGCCATTATGGAAGAGGTTAGGAAGTTAATCTAGGTTGACTTTATTTAAGAAGTTATATATCTAGAATTACTGATGAATATGGTGATGGTAAAAGGCATAACAAATGGAGAATATGTGTAAATTTTGCTAATCTTAACAAAGCTTGTCCCGAACATAATTACTCTTTATCTCACATTAATCAATTTGTGAATGAGGCATCAAGGTATAAGTTTTTAATATTTATGGATGCGTGACTTTTGTCACGCGCCACGTCATTCTGCCCAAATTAAGCCACTGAAAAGACTTATTTTTCATAATTCTAGAATTAGATGGAAACCTCTAGAATCTTGTAGATATCCCTTATCTTTTTGTAAAACGTAGAGTTATGTAAAATAATTTAAAAAGATAATAATGACTGTTAGATCAAATAGATCCTAGTCATCCATTGAGGAGGTAGATGATTATATATAACCTTAGGGACCTTATTTGTAGATCATCTAAGTAATAATGTAATTGCATTCTTGAAGCAATATAATAGTCTTCAAGTTCTTTATATCTCTTGTCTATTTTGTGTACTTCTTTTTATCTTTGGCTAGTAGCATTCTAGCTCTCGGAGAAGGCTGAACTAGCGTTTGAGTCAAGTGAATTGCTAGTACAGGGCAGGTTGTTGGTTAATCAAGGCTAAGTCCATGACAAATGGTATCAGAGCCAACCTGACCCTGACTTCGATGTCTACTGCCAAGCGCTTCATGTGAAATAAGTAGGCAGGGGAAACCCCAATTCCCGATGAGGACATTGATGGATTTAGTGGGGGAGAATGTGATAGGTGTATCAAGAACAATAGGTAGGTCCTTAGGTATGACCCGACTCCCATATCGGATAGGAAAAGGGGGATCTTGGGCTATATAAACGTGAGCACTACATACCCTAATAGGTTGCCTTTTGGGGAGAGGGTAATGGCCCCTGACAAAGTGGTATCAGAGCATAGTTTCTGTAAGTAGCAAACACACTTTGTCTGGTAAGCATGTCTAGTCCTCACAGTGAGATTACCCATGTGTCTGAGGAAGCCAAGAAACAACCCAAAAGAGGGAGATCAAGGTCGAGAGATGTCTTGGAAGACACCAATGCAAGGCTTGTGAAAGTTGAGCTTGCTGTGGCGAATGGGCAGGAGAAGTTTGAGGTGGTAGACCAATGCATTAACGAACTTAAAAGGGAGAGTAAAGACCTTTGAGAGGAGATGTAAGGTGCCTTCAACCAAGCCCTATTAAGGTGTCTAGACCAAGTGAAGACCTTGTAAGAGACCCTCCATTATGAGGTTATGATGTTTAAGGAAGAGCTCGAAAGAGTCTCTAATGAGTTAAAGAAGACCAAGGATGAATTAGTCCTTTGCAAAAAGACAGTTGCTCAAGGCAGAAGCATTGCCTTACCAATGGTAGTTGCTTCTTCAAAGGTGGATGTTCCAAGGCCCAAGGCATATAATGGGTCAAGGAACGCGAAGTACGTTGATAACTTTCTATGGAGCTTGGAGCAATACTTTAAGGCATTTGGTGTCGCAGAGGATGACAAAAAGATCGATAGTGCCGCTTTATACCTCGTGGATACCGTAATAGTATGATAGAGAAGGAAGTATAATAATATCGAAATGGGTACTTGCATCATCAACATATAAGACAAGTTTAAGAAAGAACTTAAGCAACAATTTTATCTAGAGAATGTCAAGGAAAAGGTGTGAGCAAAGCTAAGGTGTTTTCAACAAAAAGGGAGTATACGAGAGTATGTGAAGGAATTCTCCGAAATGTTGTTGAAAATTCCTGATTATCCCGACAATGAAGCATTTTTTGCATTCAAAGATGGCTTACAAGATTGGGCGAAGATGGAAATCCAAAGACATGGTATTTAAGATCTCGTCATCGCTATTTCCATTATTGAATCACTAATAGAGTTCAAGAAGTTTGAAAAGCCGAAGTCTCCTAAGGACAAGGATGGCAAGGGAAAGAGTAAGGGAGATAGTCCCTCGAACAAAGGACATTTCCATAAGTCTAATAGGCCTAAGGAAGGGAAGAACACCAAAGAGGGTCAAAGCAATGACAAGGCCCCTCTCAAATGCTACTTTTGTGATGGACCGCACAAGGCAAGGGATTGCCTGAGGAACGCCAAGCTTTCTAACATAGTTGAAGAAAAGGAGGAATAGTAGTAACGTGAAGAGACGAGGATAGGATCCTTGTAAATTCTCAATGTCATCAAAGACAAGGTTGAAGTGCCTAAGATCAAGAAGAGAGGACAATTATACATGGAAGCAAATATGAGTAACCAAGTGGTTAAAGCCTCAGTGGATACCAGAACTTTTAATAACTTCCTTTAAGAAGAGGAAGTAAGATGGTTAAGCATCAAATACGACAAGGAGCAAGGATGGCTTAAGGCAGTAAATTCAGAGCCAAAGTCAATTTTTGGTATTCCTCATGGTATAAAGGTACGTATGGATGAATGGTGTGGCCTTGTAGATTTTTCTATTGTACCAATGAATCATTATCCAGTTATGCTTGGTATGGAGTTTATGGATTTTGTTAAGGCTGTGCCTATTCCTTTTGCCAACACAATGTGTATCTTGGGGGAAGGCAACACCTACATGGTGCCTTTGGCTAGGGAAACCAGCCTTCAATCTAGGTAAATTTCGGCCATGTAACTTTTTAAAGGTGTGAAGAAGGCGTAACCCATCTTTCTTGTATCTTTGAATGATGGAAAGGATACTTCCTCATCAAAGGTTCTACCCAAAGATGTCTCTCACGTCCTAGAAGAGTTCAAGGACGTTATGCCTTCTGAATTGCTTAAGAAGCTCCACTTAAATGTGAGGTGGAGCACAAGATAGAATTGGTCCCTGGTGCAAGACCACCTGTTGCAGTGCCTTACTAAATGGCACCCCCTAAGTTAGAAGAACTCAGGAGGCAACTTGAGGACCTGTTGGATGTGGGTTACATTCAACGATTAAAGACTCCATATGGTGCACTTGTACTTTTCCAAAAGAAACACGATGGGTCACTTTGATTGTGCATTGACTATCGGGTGCTCAACAAAATCACCGTGAAGAATAAGTATCTCATTCCGTTAATAGCTGATTTATTCAATCAATTAGAGGAAGCACAGTGGTTCACAAAGCTAGATTTGAGATCGGGATACTACCAAGTGAGGATTGTAAAAGGAGATAAGTCAAAGACCACTTGTGTTACAAGGTATGACTCCTTTAAATTCTTAGTTATGCCATTTGGACTTACAAATGCCCCTGCCACATTTTGTACTCTTATGAATAGAGTTTTTGAGTGATTTTTGGATAAATTTATCATAGTATATTTTGATGATATTATTGCCTATGGTAAGATGTTGGATAAGCATATTAAATATCTGCAACAAGTTTTCTAAGTACTAAAAGAATATGAGTTATATGTAGAAAAAGATAAATGTGCCTTTGCTCAATGAGAGGTCACATTCTTAGGGCACATCGTCGGTGAAGGCAAACTACAATTGGACAAGTCTAAGGTGCAAGCCATCCATAACTGGGAGCCACCAAAGAAGGTAACTGAAGTAAGATCCTTTTTAAGCCTTGTCAACTATTATAGAAGGTTTATAAAGGGTTACTCTTTTAATGCAACTCCGCTCACTGATTTGTTAAAGAAGAATGGAACATGGAGTTAGGACACTAGATGCTAAAGAGCATTTGAGGTGCTCAAGCAAGCGGTAGCTAACAAGTTAGTGTTAGCTCTTCTCAACCACATAAAACCTTATGAGGTAGATACTAATGCCTCTGATTTTGCAATCGATGGTGTTTTAATGCAAGAGGGGAATTTTGTTGCATATGAGAGCTGCAAGTTGAATGAAATTGAGCGCCGATATATAGTCCAAGAAAAGGAGATGACTGCAGTGGTATATTGCCTATGAATTTAGAGGCATTATTTGTTGGGATACAAGTATATTGTGAAGATAAACAACATTGTTACAAGTTACTTCCTCAATCAAAAGAAGCTAACACCAAAGCAAGTACGGTGGCAAGCTTTCTTAGCAGAATTTGACCTTTTGATGGAGTATAAGTTAGGCAAGGCTAATTTGGTGGCCGATACATTGAGTAAAAAGGCCAAATTAGTTGTCATCATAAGTTCGAACTTCCCTTTGGTAAAACAAGTAAAGGAGGGATTGGAGCATGACCCATAAACCAAGAGTTTGAGGGAACTGGCAAGTAATGGGAAGACATGCCAATTTTGGTTTGAAGATGGATTACTCACTACCAAAGGCAATAAAGTTTATGTGCCAAAGTGGCAAGCATTGAGGAAGGCAATTATTAAAAAGTGTCATGACTCAAAATGGGTAGGACATTTAGGTGTACATTGTATGTTGGCACTTATAGAGCAAGCATATTATTGGCCATAAATGTGGTATAATGTTAAGTTTTACGTAAAGACTTGTCTTGTATACCAACAAGACAAGGTGAAGCAACACCAACCATTGGGATTGCTGGAGCCCTTACCTATTCCAAAGAGACCATGGGAGAATGTTTCGATGGATTTCATCACGTGTTTACCAAAGTCGAATGGAAGCTTTTATCCTTAAATTGACGGCCAAACAGAAAGGGTGAATGCCTTGTTAGAGTTATTCTTAAGGCATTATGTAAACACCAACTAGAGTGATTGGGCTAAATTGCTTAACATAGCTCAATTCTTATACAATCTACAGAAAAATGAGTCAACTAGGGCTAGTCTATTCAAGGTTGCTACAGGACTACAACCAATGACTCCACACACATTGGTGGTTGGCTACAAAGGGTCGAGTCCTAATGCATTCAAGTTTGCCAAGGGTTGGCATGAAAAGTTCGACATGACACGGGTACACTTGGCTAAGGCTACCAAGCAGATGAAGAAATGGGTCAATACCAAGAAGAGACATGTGGAGTTTAAGGAAGGAAATTTGGTGATGATAAAACTCCTTCCCAATCAAAGCCAAACACTTACTAGGGTGCATAAAGGCCTTGTAAGGCATTACGAGGGACCTTTCCCAGTGGAGAAAAGGATTGGTAAGCTAGCTTATCGATTAACCCTACTATCACACCTCAAGATGCATCCAGAATTCCACGTAAGCTTACTAAAGCCTTACCATCCTGATAAGGAGGAGCCAAGCAGGGGCAAATCAAAAAAATCCCCTACAGCCATAACAACAATGCTAGATCGTGACGTGGAAGGGATATTAGCACATCACGTCATTCCAAGGAAAGGCACCCATTCGAGTTATGTCGAGTACTTTGTTAAATGGAAAGGGTTACTGGATAGTGAGGCAAGTTGGGAACACGAATTAACTTTATGGAGTAACGTGGATATGATTAAGACATACAAAAGGGACGTGACGAGGCTGTCACTAGATTAAGTGAGGGAGAATGTCACATGCCACATCATTATGCTCAAATTAAGCTACTAAAGAGGCTTATTCTTCATAATTCCAAAATTAGGTGAAAGCCTCTAGAATCTTGTAGATAACTCTCTTATCTTTTTATAAAGCGTAGAGTTATGTAGAATAATCTAGAAAGAGAATAATGATCATTAGATTGAATAGATCTTAGTCATCCATTAAAGGGGTGGATGACTTATTATAGATCATCCAAGCAATAATGTAATTTCATTCTTGAAGCAATATCGAAGTCTCCAAGTTCTCCATATCTCTTGTCTATTTTGTGTGCTTCTTTCTATCTTCAACTAGTAGCATTTTAGCTCTCGAAGAAGGCAAAACTATCAGTCGAGTCAAGTGAATTACTAGTGCCTCATAGGTCATTGGTTGATCAAGGCCAAGTCTGTGACACTTTGTTAAGGAAGTCATATATCTAGAATGTTTGGCAAACGTGGCAATGGTAAGAAAGCATAATGACAAGTAAAGAATGTGTGTAAATTTCATTAGTTTCAACAAAGCTTGCCCCACAAATAGTTACCCCTACCTTAAATTAATTAGTTTATGGATGAGATACCAGGGCACAAGCTTTTAATGTTTATGGATGTATTTTTTAGGTATAACTAAACACCCATGTTTAAGGTTGGCTAAAAAAAGACCTTCTTTATAATAGAGCAAGGTACATATTATTTTAAGGTTATGTCATTTAAAACAAAGAATGCTAGAATGACATACCAAATATTAGTAAACAAGATGTTCTATTTTCAAATAGGTTACGACACAAAAGTTTATGTTAATGATATGTTGTAAAGAGTTAAACAATTGTAAATCACATGTATAATTAGGTAAAGACATTTATGACCTTGAACCATTATAACATGAAGCTCAACCACTTGAAATGCATCTTTGGGGTTCAATCAAGGAAATTTTTGGGTATTCTAATGTTAAATTGGAAAATTAAAGCTAACTTTGAAAAGATCAATGTGATTCAGAGACTTTTATCCTCGATGTGTGTTGAGGATGTTTAAAAACTTATTAAAATGATGATTGATCTTCGCAAGTTTATAATTTAGCCTAAAGATAAATAGCCCCCTCTTTATATATATATATAAATTCTTAAATAGCTAATGGATTTTAAATGGATAGAGAAGTGTATGTAAGCCTTTTTAGCAGTTAAAATAAAACTTATTTATATTCATATTACTTAATAAACTAATACTTAGAGTAACCCTCTACTTATACTTAGCAACAAATTAATCTGTGGTAAGCTTAGTTATTGTTTAAAAGACAAGTGGTGTATAGAAACTTATCTATTACATTAATAAGTTGTTATAGTGAAGGTTAAATACCCCATATTTGACAAATTAGCACTCACATTAATGCTCTTTACATAAAAATTAAGATCATATTCTTAAGCTCATATGATAACTAATTATCTATACAAGTTAATCCTTGAAGCTGGTCTTTTAATGACTTGAAGTGGTTAGGCATTTGTTATAATGGTTCATTAAATTGGTATGTTTTGACATCTAGTTCTAGCCTTACATGACAAACAAAGCTTAATCCCTTATTGACTCTATAAATGAGTGTATTGGCTTCACCAAAAAGAGGTAAACCTAATAGCTAGATGTTTTATGTAGACAAATCCTTTAGCAAAAAGGGAAACAACATAAGTATGATGTTTATGGTGCTAAGAGAGATAACATTGGAATATATGTTATGCTTCCAGTTTCTTACTTCCAATAATGAGGTCAAATATGAAGCCTTTATTATAAGGATTAAAATTTTAAAACTTTGAAAATAAAATAATTTTGAATTTTTAATGACTCAACTTATTATTAGACAAATGAAAGGTAAGTTTATGCAAAGGAAATCAAAGTTGTAACCAAGGGGAAATAATCCTTTTCAAGTGGTGGCAAGAGTCAACGATAATGTATATAAACTTGACTTGCTATGTGAGTATAGTGTTAGTGTAACATTTAATGTTTCTAACCTTTCTCCTTTTGTCTTTGATGACGTAGGTGCTAATTTGAGGACAAATCATTTTAATGAGAGCAGGAATGATAGAAGTCATATTGTATTGGTACAATATCAATAAGGGAGCTGATACTTTGCAAAACCTTAGACCACCAACGATAACAGCAAGGTCAAAGAAAATAAAAGAAGCATTTAACAACTTGTTGTACAACATTTACTTACAGGAAATTGCTAGGCACGAATTAAGGATGATGAAGGCTTCATTAGGGCTTGCAAATATGTCATTTATGGAGAAATATGAAAACCATGGCCTTGGGAAGGAAGTTAGAGCTAGAAGCCTGTGTTTAGGCATTTAAATGGATTATTTTTATAGGTTATATTGTTTTATAGTGGGTTGGACAAATTTTAACATCTAAATGATTTATTTTCATTGATTTTGATTATTATGTAGTGGGCTACATGAATTTCATTAATAAGCTCATTTTAGCAGCTAAGATTTTTGGGGGTTACCATATAAAAAAGGAAGAAGGATGACTAAAAGAGGCAAAACTTTTTTTATAAATGTATGAAATATTTTCTTTGATTTTTTGAAAACTAATTCTAAACTTTCATACTTAAGTGTATTGATTCAATAAACATATCTTCTTCAACGTTGTCATTATTAGGAGTGACATCTAAATCCTATAATTCTAATTCTTGATTGTTTATAATCATTAAATTAAAACTTCAATCCTTTAACCTGTATTAGAATGATCCTACATCAACATTGATGTTGGGTTCTATTTACACATAATTAGAGTCCATATCAACATACATCCATATAATTTATAAAATTAAGTTCTATCCATATTAAAAAAAAAACTTAATGTTGGTCCATATATACAAATAACTAAACATCTATTAAACTAAAATATATCAAGAATGTTTACAAATCTTATCTTTATACATTCATAAATTACAAACCTTTCTTTCTAATTGCAAGTCTTTGTTCTTAAAAAGGGTTATCAAGCAAACTTTCTATTTTTGTCTTCTTCTACATTCTTCATTAACATTACAACTTCACGGATCACTTGCTCTTCTACTAACAAGCGTCTACTTAGTTGATGAACTTTGGTGCCCCCATTCTAGGGTTGATTATTCTATTTTTATAGAAGAAATTATTAAAATTAGGTTTTTACTTTTTGTTTTTGGCTAAAACAAATTACTTTTAGGATTTAAGGTTGCCTTGTTTTTCTTTTTTTATTTGAATTCAAAATTTCTTTTAAAACAATAAACATTATTTAAATTTATTTTAATTAAAAAATAATTGAATTTGGCATTACTTAGCCTAGGTTTAATACCCCCTTCTTAACTTACACAAATATTATTTGACAATTTGTCTTAAGTATAAGTTAGCATCATTGTCTATTCATCACCCCCATATCATTGAATCTAACAATTTTTGCTCATCAAACCAAACAACATGGTAAATTTTTTTATAAAAATATTTACATAAAATAAGTTGATAATTTTTAAATGTTATAATATATTTGTTACCTAGTGTAAAAATTATGATGCTTTTAGACATTAACTTTTAAATTTATAAGAACATTGGTGGTTGCACTAGGATCCTAAAATAGAGGCTTTTGTCTTTATTTTTGTATTTAACCACTTTGATTTGGTTTTGAAATTGGGTTTAATCTAAATTTAACATAAGAGCCTTTATACTAAAGACTTGCCATAGATAAAACAAAAGGGTGGATGGAAGTTAGTGACTTTAAGCTAAAACTAAGATTTGATCTATGGAAAAATCCTCCAAAACAAACACCTAATAGTCGAAGGTGATATTACATGAACGAGCACAACCTGGCATTTATGACCCAAAATCTCCTAATTATGACAATCAATAGAAGATGTTTTTCTTCCTAGTTTAGGATAATACGTTTTGTTCTCGACGGCATTGGTACCTGTGACTTCACCTCAAGTGCTATTACATACTCCATCTATTTTACAATTATGTTAAATCAGCTTTATGGAAGATCCACCCCAATTCAAAAAATCAACAATATTAAATATATATTGATAAGCTAAGAAGCACAGCTATGGTTATATGGATACAGTAATATCTCAATATTAAAAAAATTAAGATATTGACACCTTTTTTTTTTAAGAAAACAAGATTAAAAAAAAAAAGACCATAACGATTAGCTTTTAGGTACCATCTCAAATGACATGAATTCTGCCACATCTACAGCTCATTCCTACAAATGGAAACTGCATATGGCTATGGAGTATACGCTGCCAAAGCAAATGTACCCTAAGCTGCAGTGCATTTGGGGGCCTAGCATAGTGAATGCAGCTTGATATACGCATGACCCCGTTGTTCATCTTCTTTAGTGTATTGTTGGCCTATTCGGAGAATTTCAATGGACTGACCGGTCTGAAAGTATGCATTCCAGGCCAAGCACTTGGTCAAATCCCCCACCTGTCTCCAAACAAAAGCGTTCAAGGGAAAACAGCCATGTTTAAGCCATTGAAACAAGCCTAGCTTGCCCAGGATTAAGAAGTGTCTCTGACATCCTCCAACCCTGCTCCGTAGCTTTAAACGTGTGTGTGTGTGTTTATGTTTTATTTACACATTATTGGTAGTATTAGCAAATATCATTGCATTATTCACTAAAGTAAATACACATTTATGCTATGAGGGGTCTAATATCTTAGTGGTACACATGAATCTAAGGTTGCTATTGTGGGAATTTCCCTTACTATTTATGCGCATCTTGTCATTGAAACGGATTCTATAGTTGCTGCCAGTGAAAAGTCCATCCACTGGACCTTGGCAATTGCTAAATGAATTGCAGTGTATAAAGACTTTTATTAACAAATGTCACGGAATTAGGCTTTTGGTCAAGTTTACATTTTTAAGGATACGCACGTATTTTGTGGCAAATAGCTGCGATATTTTAAACATAAGAGATTTTAATGCAGTTGAGGATTGTGACGGAATTTCACGTCAAAAAGGAAAAGGGGATTGTTGGACTCTATACATTCCAAACAGGTTAACCTTAAAAAAAAAAAAAAGATAATAATTTCGTAATAAATGGTATCAGAACTGGTTAGCATCGGATACTTTAAGCTCGGACCCTAGTCCCTGGATGATACTGTATAACCCAACAGTTAAACCTTTTGAAAGTGAATAATAACCTCACGACGGAATGCTCTCGCCGAGCATGGGGTAGAAAGGATGAGGAGGACTCCATCGCTCTGCTTTAAGCTTGGCTGCTACACATTTTCAAGCCTTCTTTGGGTGCTTGTTCCCAGTGCCTTGGTTTTAGTCTCCCATGACAGTCATGCTTCTCCTCGATTGTTTTTCATGGGCATCATGGGTACATTTGCTGGCAATTGGAACGCTTATTGTTTGAAAGCTGCTGGGGGGTTAGTGGTTTCTTTTTGTGCTACCAGATGTCTGGTTGCATGAGGTACTGATGGTATAGCCATTTCTCTATGAACTTTTTTACTTTATTAATAAGTTTTATACTGATTTGTATATAACATAAAAAAATACATAAATTTTTTGTTAGATTTAATTTTTGTTATTAAAATTATATAATATATTTTAAATAATTTAAATATATTTTAAGAAATTTCAATAACGTGTCTAAAACTTATCTTAATTTTATTTCTTTTTTTTTTTAGCTATACGTGACATCGAACCAGCCTCCATTTTTAACATAACACGAAACTTCTCTCTGTCATGTTTGTGCCTCCTAACTTTTGTAATATTAAAAATAAAAATTTTGTTTTTTTTTTAATATTTAGTGAAAAAAGGATCAAGTGGACATGTGTACTCCCCCCCCACACACACTCTCTCTCTCTCTTGCTCGCTGGCTCGCATGCTTGCGCCTCATAAAGCACATAACCCTCATAATCTCCTTAGCCTGTCTCGGTGGTGGCGGCGGCGGCCCTCATTCGCCTTCTTCTTTAGTTTGAATTCTCTCTTCTCAAGAAAATCCAAGATTATAAGTCGCTCGATCGCTTCTTCATCGGATTGGATCTGAAACCCTAGTGTGTTAATCTAGGGTCCAGCAATCGCCGCCATGGCTATGGCGACTCAACGTCAACAACAACAACAACAACTTGGAACAACAACAACTGCACCATCATCTGCATCTGCAAAAGAAGAGGCCTTGAAGAGGAACACCGACTGCGTTTATTTTCTTGCCTCTCCTTTAACTTGCAAAAAGGTTCCCGTCTCCTTTCCTCATTACTGCTATTCTTCTCTAATCCTTCCTTTTGCCTCGTCTCAATTCGATCTTATTTCTTTTATTTTTTTTTGTTGTGCTTTAACACAGTGTTTGCTGATATTTGGATATGGGTTTCGCCTTTAATTTGGCTTAAGTTAAGATTTACCACTTATTGGTTCTTCGCTCGTATGGATCGGAGATTAGGACATTTCAATTAAAGTAGAAAAACCCAGCCAATCTCCTTTGCATTTCCTTGTTTTTTTCTTTTTGCTACGGTTATTTTGCATTCGTATGTTTAAATTTAACATGCTCCATGTGTTCTGTGGCTTTTTGTTCAGTTTTTTTTTTTCGCAATACGTATAGGTGTGTGTGTGTGTGTGTGTGTGTGTGTGTGTGATCTCTTTTCTTTAAAGTTTTGTAATGGCGTGATCTGTGCTTTCTTCAGTATGTGTTGTCTATAGAAGTGAAACTTGGGATATGAATATGGGAGTCAGAGTCACCGTACCCAACTGCTATATTGGTAAATCTTACAATTGGTCAATCATGTGTGATTCAGAACTTGTCCGTGGTGGCTTGAACACCTCTCCCTCCTTTATGTTAAAAAGCTTAAAAGCAAATCACCAAATCCCTAATTAAAGATCTTAAGAACCAAGTTTTTGGGAATAAGGGAACAAGAAATTGCAAAATAAGTGAAAGGGACCAAATCCTAGGTGAAAAGTGTGTTAATTAAATTTTAAAATTGATTTCAGGCACTTAAAATAACATTTCCTATTGATGTTTTGTGCCTGCAGGGAAGCGAATGTGAATATCGCCATAGTGAATATGCCCGGATTAATCCCAGGGATTGTTATTTCTGGTTGAATGGAAATTGCTTGAATCAGAAGTGTGGGTTCCGACATCCAGTAAGTCTAATGGCCTCTAATATTTGTTCTTGATTTATTCATGTAGCAATTATTTAATTTTTCCTTAGTTGTATTATTTGTGCAAACTTATGGATATTACATATTGTATGTTCTCATTTCAGCCACTTGATGGCTTATTTGGAGGATCTCAAGTACCAGCTGTTGGATCATCCTTGCCTGCTTTACCTAATGCTGCACCATGTGCAACACAAATGCCCTACACTTTAGGCAAGCAAGCAGTGCCCTGCATTTTCTTCCAGAAGGGGCTCTGTTTAAAAGGTGACAGATGTGCTTTCTTACATGGACCAAGTAATACCACTAATAAAGCTCAACAAGTGACAGCTGCTACCCCAAGCCTGGAAGCCCCATCTCGAAAGATTGCTTTTGGTGGCCTTCAAAAGGGCACTCAAGAGCAAATGATGCCCTCGAAGGCAGTTGAAGCAGCTGTTGAAGCTAAACCTTCATCAAACACAGGAATTGTTGCTCCAAGAAAAAATATTGGCACTGAGAAAAGTGAATTGCCACCGAAATCCATGGATGATGAGATTTCCAGACATAGGGAAACAAGTAATCCTCTTGTGAACAGAAATTCTGGTCGCACTAACAGTTTGCATCTTTCACAGGTAGCTAATGATCAAAGTTTTCAGAACAGTAAGGATTATGATGAATTTTTGAGGGAGTCATCACCTGGTTTTGATGTACTTGTGTACGATGATTTGAGAGATTCAGATTACTATCAGGTGAAAGATCTATATGGCAAGAAAAGATATGATGAAAGGAACTTGAATGCAATGGAAGAATTTGAGCTTGGTCATACTGATGATTACCATTCAATAAATCCTGAAGACTATGACTCCTATGAACACACACAAGGGCAGCATGCTTGGGAGCATCTTAGGGCTTCATCAGACAGGATGCTAATGGGGTCAGCTCATCTGGAAGGGAGAGGCTATACAAAATCTAATAGCCCTGAACGCATTAGTGATTCAGATCTGCGTTACCATTTATCAAAACGACGGAGAGTTAATGGCTTGAGATCAGTTGTCAGTCATGATTCTATCCATGATGACCATATGGAGGGTAGAGTTTCCGGGGGATCCTCAGGAAGAGATTTGCCTCATTTACCCTCACACAATAGGTCCATCCATAGTCGCTTGCGCGGGAGAATCAAGCTTCCTGGAAAATCTCCCAACGATGGTAATGACTTGCACACAGAACAAGAAATGGATGTGGGTGGGTTTGGGGGTAGGTTGTCACCTGGAAGGGCACAGATCTCCCATCAAGGGAGGCTCGGTGACAGAATAAAATCTAGAGTAGAAGAGGATTACAATAATGAGGGGAGAGATATTAGACCACCCCGCCCAAGAAGGGAAACAAAAGATGAGACATCTACTGATTTTGCTGGTCCAAAAAGTCTTGCTGAGTTGAAAGTTGCAAGAAATGGAGAGGGTAGGACACAACAATCATTTGGAAAGCAGAAGCACATGGAAAGTTATTCTGAAGGTGATCTTTCATTTGAAGGCCCTATGCCTCTTAGTGAGATTCTGAAGAGAAAAAGAGAAGCTGAAGCAGTTGCTTTGGGTAGTGGAATGCCATGTGTCAATAAGGACGACTGTGATCAGAAAATAAATGAGGAAAGCTTTGTTGGTAGCCTCAGTAATGCAGCACTTGCAGAGACTCAACATTTCTTTCCTTCAGTTTCAAAGGATGGGGTCAACGGCCATATGCTCAAGAATAAGGAGGAATCTACCCCAGCACCAGCTACTGGTATTAAAGCTGCAGCAGGAGACATTGAATTCCCTCATGGCCAGTCTTCTCAGAAACCTAATTTCGATGAGCTTGACAGTAAAGATGGAATAAATGTTGAGGATAGAACAGAAGAACATGAGTTTGAGGGTGAGGACCAGGGAGATGGGGACTATGAATATGAGCAGGGTGATGAAGGGGACTATGTTTACGAGGAGGGTGAAAATGCAGATGCTGAAGAGGGTGAAAATGTGGATGTTGAAGAGGAGTATGTAGATGGTGAAGATGGTGATGACTTTGCTAAGAAAATTGGTGCAATATTCTCGTAAGTGATATACAGAACCCACAAGCTGCTGCGATGGTTTGGATTTGTTAAGCCCTGGAGGAACGCATTTGGGATTCTTATATTTATGGGAGCAACCAAGCAACTTCTGCGAATTTCTTTTCCCAGTAGGCTTATGAGTTCCTTTCCTTGCCCTTTCCCACCCTTTCCCATGTTAAGCTAAACTTTTTTATTATCATTGTATTTTACTGATTTGAGTGGGAATTTCTCTTCTGCTTATGACATTTTGGATTTCACCCATCAGCAATGCTTTTTGCAAAGGCATGATTGTAACGATAAAAATTTAATAACAAAACTGCTGGTTCCTCGGATCCCTCCCCATCAATTGGTACTTTGTGTGATAATTTTCTTTAGCCACTTCATGCTTGAGATGTCCTGAGGTTAGGTTGGCGATCAGACAAATATTTTATGGGAAACGGTTGCAGAGCGATATGAGACGATCAATTCAGTTTTGTGTAAGATAAATCCATTACAGAAATTATCCTTTCACGTAATTTAAATTGGTTTAGAGAAATTATGAAATGGAGTCCTTCTGCCCTTTTGATTTCCCCGTCGGTAATACTTTTGTAAAGGAACAAGGCATGATTGTCAACATGTGACGGGGAAATAAAAGACCTAAAAGTGCATGGTTTATTGGAAGAGAATTCCCTCCAGGGTGGGTCAAAATGGGGCCGGAGTTCCATGGGTGCGATGGAATGGTTGTTGTTTGACATGTTGCCATTGATGGGTGCACAGACGAGAGTTAGGAATGTGTGTTGTGGGTGCGATTATGGGGAAATTTTTGCCGATTCAACTGGGGGTTGCTTCGGGAAATTATTATAGTGTGGCGAGGAGAACAATTTCGGTAATTGTGCATCCAAAATCCCTTGTTCCCATTGTGGGTTGAAATCTCGCGAGAGTCTCCTAGTGAACTCACAAATTTGGAAGGCAAGCAACGGGATCTATGCATCGAATTTATTATTCCATGTGCCATATTGATAAGGGATTGATTGAATTTGTTCTGTGATTGGGGAATTACAATTGATTTGAGTTGAGTTGAATTAAAGCTAAGAATGTTGATGGAAAGCATTATTGGGATGGTTTAAAGACCGTGTAGATTTGTTCTGTGATGTGGAGTTAATAATTGATTCAATAGTGAGCAGAAGACTTCTTCCCAAATTCCTTCTATGTGTGATTTTGGAGTAGAATAGAGTATAAAATTAATACTTGTATTGCCTGGAACGAGGTAGGTGGCAGTGATGAATGTGAAACTAGTGGACTGAGATGGCAGAATCAGTATCAGTGAAAGACTTGATTTTGTTTTGATTGTAGTTGAAATGGAGGTATTGATGAAAATGGAATGCTATATTTGGTAAGAAATAACGACTAATTTTTATTGTCAATATATGTGCTTTGTGGTTGGAAAGAAAATGGCCTGCCAAGGAATTGGTTGTCAGGAAAATATGAAATATATAATTGCTAAAGTTACGTTAGGTAGAGGGAGGGTTTACCATCTGGATGCAGTAGTGCAGCTTTGTAATCGTCGTTTTATGTTGTCATTCTTATAATCCATGAGGTCAATGTGGATTATAACATAGTTTATGTGTCAGTTTGGTAGGTTTTCTAGTTGAGAAATGGAGCTTGATTGTACCAGGGATACTGTACGCGAAGATGAAGATGAGAATAACAGTTCAACTAATTTGCTGAGTACTGTGAGAAGGGATAATGGACAGATAGTAAATGTTGAACCTGCATTAGGAACGGCTTTCACTGGTATTGATAACATTTATGAGTTTCACAAGATCTATGCAGGGGAGAGAGGTTTGGGGATTGCCAAGCATGGTGTAAAAAAGGATCAAGTGACTGGAGAAGCCAGGTGCCAGAAAATCATGTGTAGCTAAGGAGCGACCAAAGGGAGTAATATGTTGCCTCATCAAGCAAGCGGGAGGGTTGGCTGTAAGGCTCGGTTGTGTTGTACTAAGTCAGGGGGGATGGGGATTGTAGCAAAGGTGGAATTGAGCCATAACCATGAGGTGACGCCAGCACAAGCAAGATTTATAAGGCAGCACAGGGTTATAGATCAGCACTGAAAAGTACAGTTAGAAGCAAATGATGGGGATTGTATTAGGCCTTGAGAAAATGCGAACGCACTTGTTGTCTAAGCAGGTGGTCATGAGAAGTTGCCCTGTTTAGGTATTGATTTAACCAACCATGTGAAGCAATCCATAAATTGTTTGGCAAGATGCAGTCTATTAGTAGGGAATTCTTTTACTTAAGACAGACAAAGAAGGGGAGATTAAAACACGTTTTAAGGGCTGCAAGAGGCGCAGAACAACAAGTGAAGAGTTTTCCGATGTAATAACTTTCCATAGCACTTATCTGGTAAACAAATATGATATGCCTTGAGGAGCTTTTGCTGGAGTCAATCATAATGGGCAGGCGATTTTGTTGGGTTGTGCTTTATTAAACAATGAGAAGGCAAAAACTTATCAGTGACTATTTGAGACATGGTTGAGTTGCGTGAGAGGTAAGAAGCATGACGCCATTATTGTAGATCAATGTAGAAATATAGGTAATGTTGTTGAGATAGTTTTCCCTGGCACTAGACATAGATGGGGTATATGGCATATAACTTCCAAACTTTTAGTCAAAATGGCCAGGCATTCTGAACATGGGGCTGTGAAAGATGCATTCGTGGGGGCTGTGTTTGATTCTATTTTTCTTGCCAAGTTTTAGGAGAGATGGAAAACAATGGTAACTCATTTTAAACTTGATGTAAATGAGTGAGGACATTGAATGACAGCAGGGACCAGAGGAACTGGCCTTTGTGAAATCATCATTTTGGGCAGGGACGCCATCAACATAGCGGAGTGAAAGTATGCATTCTTTCTTCAACAGATACATTCATTCTCGAAGCACACTGCATGAATTTGTTAAGCAATATGAGCAAGCAATGAGACAAAAGATTGAGAAGGAGATGCAAGAGGATTTTTTCTTTGCCAAATATGCAGATTACATGTGTGACTAGGTGGGGGATTGAGCATCAGCAGCATAGAGCACACGAACAGGTTGCTCGAGGTTGTCTAAATTTAATGTATTGTGATGTAGGGAAACAATAGCTTGTTTGAAGTGACAAAGATAATGTAACTGGTATGAGGTCAAAATGTGTGCAGTCTTTGGTGAGCTTCACTGCAGAAACTCATGAAGTTAAATGCAATTGTCTAATGCTTGAGTTCAAGGGAATACTTTATTCTCGTGCCCTTAAGGTTCTAAGAAATAGTTATGTCGGTTATCCTGGAAAGGTAAGTACTTAGGCGATGAAAGATAGATGTTTGTAGAAGGCACGGCAAGATAAAGATTGGCAACATTATTCCTTTTATTAAGGTACAGAGGATGAAAGAATCGGAGAAAATCTTTTAGTTGTCGGTCCACTTTGCAGTTGTTGATTTTACGAAGTTTGAACATTGGAGGCATAACTGCAAAACTAGTCAAGATGAAAAGTATAGGAGTGGCCAAACAAGTTATCTATGGGTGATTGTAATTTTCGGCTGAATGTATGTTATGAACACCTAGTCACTGTTAAGCACAGGGGAAGACCTAAGACAATAGGTTGTCATCAACCATTGAAAAGGCAGCTGGGCTTAGGCCAATGACTAGGAGATAGGCACGAGCGCGGCTCCCTGCTGCATAGACAGATGTGAAATCTGCTACCTTTATGCTCCAGCAGGTTTTTTTCTGTTTTCTTTTTTTTCCTGTCTTAATTGAATAATTTTGTTATTGACACATTGGATTTCATGAACTTGTAGAATGTTGAAGAAATGAAGCAATTAGCTTGGTAGCAAACAAAAGGAAGATTGATTAACCTGCCTCTCCTCTCTTGTAGGCCAATCAAGGACAGTTGCGGGAGAGTAGCACCGCAGCATCCCTACAGGGACTGCAATCTGACTCATACCAGGCAGTTCAAGTGAGGAAAAACAATGATTTCGTTTATGGAAATTGCTATGAGAAACCCCGTAGTAGCTGTACAGGTTCCTTGTTCTTCAAGTGATAAGTTTGTTTATACCGAGCACTCTGAACTGCGATCATTTGAAGTTCTTTTGAAACTGATTTTTGTCACTTTGTCATTATTTACAAGAAGCTTTTCCATCAATAAATGGCACCTATGTCCTCGTTCTCCGCCTCTGTTAATTTCGAGCCAATTCAAGCTAATGGTCAGAAGGGTTCCAGCTCAGGTAATCCATGTAATGGGTACGAGGCTTCTGATGCCATGCACCACAACGTAGCAAGTCCTGTTATTGCCACTTCGAGTTGTGTGAGTACCCAAGAGACGCACCAAAGAATACGAAGATGTTACACTTCATTGCAAGTACTGATTATCCCAACGATTATTTTTCAATTATTGCTTCTAAGGAAGACTTTGTAGTAGGCTTTACTGCTCCTGGAAAAATGCTAAATCAAGTATTTTTGGTTAATAATGTATATGGTTTTTATCAATCATGGAGCGGGATCGATCTAAGGATGGAGTTTTTTGGTGGTTTGCGTTGAAGCTAAAAGAGTTTACGTGTATAAATTTGATTCATCTCCTTCGTTCCTTATAGAAAAATTTTTGGTTGAGCATAGTTCTGATATACGTGATTATGAGATAATTGTGATCTTGCTATGTAAGCTAAGGAGACACCTACTAATTGTGAACTTCTAACTTCAAGACATTTGAGAGATATTTTTTAAATCCTTAATTAAAAATGCATATCTTTCTTAGTAATTATATAAAAATATCAAGTTTAAATCTATAATATGAAAATAGTTTGACTAATTACTATGTTGTTCCCACAACTTTGCATGGGTTGTAATTGTTGTTAACTATATTTAAGTGTGCAATTAATTTGAAGTTACATAAAGAGGCAAGAAAGTAAAGCCACATGAAGGAGTAAGAAAGTAAATTAAAATATAAGTAAACCCTACTAGGATTTTCATGGAAGAGAATATATAAACGAAGACCTTGGAAAACATAAGTGTAAACGACAAAAGCACACCAATAGCAAGAGAGACCTTGGTGAAACAAAGCCCTACAATAAGAGAGAAACCACGGGCTGATGACAAGGAGACAACATGGCAAAGAGGTGGACAGCAAAACAGAGTCGACGACAAAATTGAGTAGATGAATCGACGGCAAAATAGGGTGGAAGAAAAATAGGGATGATGAAAAAAAAAAAGTGGACGGAAAAACAGGGTAGACAGCAAAACAAGGGTGAACAACGACAAGAGAGAGGACACCACCAGTTAGAGACAAACCGTGAGACCACCTAGAAGAAAAGACAGCTGATCTAGAATCGGTGAGACCAGATCAGAGATGAAATGAGTGAGACCAAACCAGATCTGGAACGGGTGAGACCATACCACCGGCTGAAAGAAAAGAGTGACCAACGGCAAGAGAAAACACAAAGTGAGAGAAGACTTACCGTGAGAGGAGACAACACACCATCGGTAAGGGAAGAGATGATACACCAATGGACAAAAGCATCCCAAAGGTGTGAAATGGCCGAGTGAGCAAACTAAGCATCCTGAAGGTGTGAAACGGACGAAAGTATTCCAAAGGTGTGAAACGTGTGACCAAAACAGCAAACCCCTTGAAAGCGTGTGATGGTGAAAGCAAACCCATAAGGCGTGAAATGGACGGGAGAGTGCAGCAAAACTGTGAAGCGGAAGAGTGCATGAAATGTGAAACTAGTAAAGTGGGTAAACCAGAAACGTGCGTGAGACGTGAAATGCCAAACCAGAAACGTGAGGTAGGCTGTGAGACAGTGAGATCGTGAGATCAGGAGACGGGTGAGACCATGAGACAATGAAAATAGGAGTTGTGTAAAACAACGTAGAGAAAGAATTTGATGAAGCATTGGAAATAACTTAATATATTTCTAGATTTCTTCAAAAGAGGTTAGAAAGTGTTATGATGAACTTATAGGCGGTAGTGAAGTAGCCTACTTAATTCAACATAGGCAAGACAAGTTAGAAGAAAAGTAGATACAGTGACACTCTTAAGTATAATGGATTATCTCAGTAAAGAAAGAATCCTTACCACCGTAGATGTACGTCACATTGACCAAACCAAGTAAATCTTTTATGTCCTTACTTTGAATTTACGTTTTGTGTTTTGAATTGACTTGTGAACGCAGATAAAGTATCATCGAACCTATAACCTAAAGAAGACCTAATCAAGAACATTCAATCTGTCTAATAGGCAAGGTGTGTGAAAAGTGACTTTAGGGACTATTGTAATTAATAGATAACAATAGATCTACCTTAGTCGAATTTGAAAAAAAGTTTGCTTTTAAGAAGAGTTTGAAATTGTTCACACACCTGCATATTGACGAGAGATAGAGTATTAAATAAGTAGAATACTTTAACTTAAATTATCAGAGTGTGTTTTTAAAAAGTGTGATACTAATTTACCCCTTCAATATCACAGACTAATAAATCTTAAGGTGAAGTTGGGAACTTCAAACTACAACAAAAAAATATTTTTTGTGTTGTTCTTTTCTTTGACATTTTCAACATACATTAATAAAATTAAGAAATATACCTCTTAAAGCTATTTAAAATAACATTTCAGCTAAGTGTTGTTGTAAATCTATCAACATTTATTCAAATTTTTCTAATGTGTCAATTGATTTTACTTATATACTATTAACTTATGATATGTACCACTTTTTATTGACAATTTTTTAAAAAACTTTTACATTAGTGTTAAGTTAATAATATATATATATATATATATGCATTTCAATGATGATAATATTTATCAAAACTATTACTAAATTTAAAATATTATTTATATACTATTAACTTAATACTAATGTAAAAATTTTAAAAATGTCGATAAAAAGTAATATATATTATAAGTTTTATCATTGTTCAACAATTTGTTTAATTTACATTAAAAGAATTATTAATTATTTTATATCAACACAATTTTATTAGATAACATGGAAATAATTATGTATATAATAATAAGTATACTTAAAGTAATGAAATTTATTATTATTATTCTTGATAATAAAAGACAGAAAAATTCATAAAAAACTCAAATATTGGTCATTATCTTATAATTTATTTAACTAAAAATTAATTATTCTTTACAAATTTAGAAAATAACTAGTTTTAAAAAAACAAAAAAGCATTTATAATGTTCTCACAATTCATCAAATCATAAATAAAATATTATTCATAAATTTATACATTGAAAGAAGCTAACTTAAGTAAATTTATTAGCAATTAATTTTATTAATTTATCAATTTTTTATGTAATACTTTGTTGTCTTCTTTGAGTAGTTTAGAGCGCTTGTCAAAGTCGAGTGTTTTCTTTCATTATGTCAATGCTTGCTCTCTCAAATATCTTTGGTGTCACTCCAAATCCTATCCCACAAACATGTACATTCTTTTTTGATCAAAGTACCTTAAATAGTAGATCCCCTTCTAAAATAGCAAAATCTTTTGCAAACTTATGGACTTTCACCATTAACTTGCATATTAACTTAAATATTCATAATAATGAGTACTATTTTAATTCATTATTTAATTTTATCTCTACTATAAATAAATACTTATTAAAAAAGAATATAAATTAGATGAATTGTTACTATCTTTGGAATTACAAACTTTTTATTTTTATATTTATAAAAGTTTATATATATCTTGGTTCTACTTAAATATTGGCTAGTCTTCTTGCATTGTCACAAGTGCAACAAAGAGATATTACTAACATATAATTTTAATTTTTTACATTAAATAATTTCACAAGATATATGAAAAATAAATTTTTAAAATACTATGTAAGTAAAACATATTATCTTTATTTCAACAATGCAGACAAAAGATATCATTCTAGAAGTTTGTGGCCTTTTTGTTTGTTCTCTCTCCTTTGACCTTTTTTAGATTTTGTCTATAAATTTTAATTGAAAAAATTAAATACATATTTATGTGAAAAATCTATATTTATAAAGAATTATTTTTTTTTTCTAAAGTTTCATAATTAATACCTATCACTCTTATGAATGTTATTTAGTAACTAGCTTTTTCCATTAAACTCTTTGAGTTTTTGGATATAGATTTGCCTTTAATTTTGCCAATGATATATACTTACAAAAATTTTTACTATGTAAAGTATGCTTAAATTATCTTAAACAATTACAAATTTCTTATAAGATCACACTCCTTTTATTTAATGCCAATTTAAACTTTGATTAAAACAAAAAATGCAATAAATAGCATATATCTTAGTATTATGACTATTATTTCTTTTTTGACTAAATTCACCCATAAAATACATGAAAATCAACACAAATATTTGTGCTAACAAGGCTTTATGGTTATTATTTCCTTTTTCAAATATCTCAATGTTATGGTCATAGTGTTGCTAGTATATGCAAGTTATATATCTTGAAGCTTTTAATTTTTGCATGAAACCAACTTTTATAGGCTAGAAATAACATACATGTAAGTGTTATGTGTATGTCAACCAAGAGAGATAACAAAAAAAAAAAAAACAATAAGAGGAAAAGAAAGAAAAGAGATATGTGTGTTGTAAAGAACAAACAAAAATAAGTCGTATGTGCAATAAGAAAGATAAAAGAAATATTGTTTTATGTATTTAAGTAAAAGTGCTAATTGAGAGATAAATAAAAGAATAATAAAAAAAAGAAAGAGAGTGGTGTATGTTGCAATGAGATTAAAAAACTAAAAAAATATATCTAAAAGTGTATTATGTATATGAACTTGTTTACACAAGTATAATAAAATTATGTTTAGTTCCTTGACTCATACCATAAATTCATCCATTTTATTCAATAACTTACAAACTTCCAATGTAAGTTTATGATTATATTTACATATGAAATCTGATCTCTAATAATATAATTAAAAAAACAATAACAAATAAAATAATAAATAGTAAAAATTTTAAAGACAATGGTTAAGCATATAATATGTTGCACTTACAAGGAAGTGTGCACTGTAAAATTTTTATGCATTATAGTAGAAACATTATTATTATTGTCATTTTTTCTCATCTTTGATCTTTTATCCATGAATCAATATTTTTCTAATCATCATGTTCAAGTGGTGTTAACTTTGAATTTCTTCAATGGTACCATAAAATTTGGCAAACTTACCATTGTTTATACATTAATTATATATATTAAATTGTTTAACTAACTTTTTGCCTAAACTTAATTTTTATATATTTGGAAGTATAATTGGATCCCATTTCTTACAAATAAAAAGTGTAACAGAAAAAAAATGTCTAAAAGTAAAATTTTAAGATAACAAATATATTATAAATTAATTATTTTACTTTTGAAATGTATTAATAAAACTTTCATTGGATATTTACTTCATCATTGAGATCTATTTGGATATCTTAAATACTAGAATATTTTAGGAAAATGAACAAAAAATATATATTTAAAATCATAATTTTTGAGTAATAAATATATAAAATTAAACTTGGAATATGAATAAAATATGCTTTATTAAAGACTAAAAATTTGTTTAAGATGCTTGAAAGACCATTTATTTGTTAGTTTGTTTGCTAAATAGGTTAATGCACAGTTACTTTTCCCAAGTAAAATGTAATTTCTCAAATACTGAATTTATTGTGATATAATATGAATTGGAAAAGAAAATTTTAGATAGATTTAGAATTTACTAGAAAAAAGAATTGCATACTCTTAATTTAAATCAAATAATAATATTAAAAAATTGTCATAATTTTGATTTTAATTCAATATACTATAATATAAAGATGAATTTATTAATCTTAATTATGAAATATATTAAAGTACTTACATTTGATATTTATTTCATCATTGATACCTATCTAAATAATTTATGTTGCTAGGATATTTTAAGATGAAATAAAATGCTTAATATTTGCTTAAAGGACATCATATGGTTAAACATTTTACTGATTAGACTTAAATCATGAATTTAAGACGTCAAATCCACTTAATGTAATTCTTTTCACTTTTGAATTTTAAAATAACAAGTGGAATTTTTCTTTAATTTTCTTTTGGCCTTTGTCCTCTTTTTAACATTTTCTACAAGGTGGTTATATGAAGTGAAATCTAATAATCTATATAATGATACAATGAAAATAAAAAGTAAGAAAATCTCTTTATTCATCTTTGATAGCTTGTTATAATTTATATTATATTACCACTTGGCATTGTCTAGATTATGTTTGAAGAAAATGTTAATGAAACTAAGGAAAAGATTGGAAACAGTACAATTAGAGATTAGGACAATGCATGATTATGTATTTTTATTAGGTGAAATTGTATCTAGATTCATGTGCTTAGATTATTATTGTCATACTTAGGATTCTAAAACCTCTTAGGGTGGAAAAATGATGAAGTATGCTAATATTTTGAGCTAATACTATTACTTTTCATCAAAACATGCCATTTTTTTTTAAGAAAGATAAAGATCTTATGTTTAGAAATCTATTATCTATGCAATATAAACAATGCCTATAAATTTGTAACCATAACATTTAAAGTTTGTGAATTCGGCCTTTTGGTTTATCTATTTGGTCATGTTGATTTTGTACTTTGTTGAAAATTTTTCTTTGTAAGGCTTAATGCTTATACACTTATGGACAACTTGATTCTTAAATGCCAAATTAGTCATATCTTTTCCTACATTTGGACTTCTATTTTGTATTTAAGCTCTAGTTTAAGTTGCATTATTGAAGACCTTTTCAATTAAATTTTTAATTTTTAGGTGTACAAAAATAAATTTTTTATATTTTATTATGTAAATTACATTGAAACATAGATTTTTAAATTTAATTTTGTGTGTCTTAACTATAAATGGCCACTTACATTTTTATTTTATAAAAACATTTATAGGTTGTAATTATTATGATAGAAAAAACTTAAATACATAAACCTTGAGTGGATTTGAAACTTCTTTTGACCTTACTAAAAATTTTCTTGAAGATGAAAAAATTTTATGATCATGTATAAAATGTGTTAATATACTTTATTATACACATGAGATTGTTACTAATTAAGTTTTAAATGTGAGTTCTCCTTAATTTATACCAATTAGATATTTCATAGGGAACTTAAGCTTGTAGAGTCTGAAGAAACTAGTTGTTTTAAAACTAATTATGGACAATTGGCCATAAGAAGAGATTTTAATTTATAAAGATATATTAAGAATATAATTACAGGTCATTCTTATACTAAAGTAAGGAGTTTTAATAGGGATAACCAAGAAATTGATAATATAAGGATGATTAAAATGTTCATTAAGAAGGTGAAGGATTAAATAAAGAAGCCTTGAAATTATACATGCTTTCAATAAATACTAATAAAGAGCTTTTCAAAGGATTCAAGAAGCATAAGAGTTTATCATTTATCATTGATTTATTCCATAAAAAGTGTCTTTATAAATAGAGAAACAAGTCTTTTATAGGGTTACTTATAATGTTAAGAGAAATGATATTAGATGGAGAGAAGTTGTCTAAATCAAATTATAAGGTCAAGAAAATAATTGATGAACTAGGACTTAGTTATAAAAATATTAACATTTGTCAAAATTTTTGCATGTTACTTTTGGGAGAAAATGATAAAGAAAATGTATGTTCAAGTTGTAATACCTCGAGATAGGAGAAAAATTAAACAAATTTTGAAGAGACAATAAAAGAAAACCATAAAGAATTTTTTTTGTATAATATATATTAAATGAAAATTTGTTTATCTTTTTTACAGTATTTTTGCATAATGTCCTTTGTTTAAAATTTTGAAACCATATAAAACTCTTAAATCATATGAAATATCTTATTCTAATTTTAAACCTATAAAAATGAACTAATACTATGAAGAACTATCTTTTATTCTACCTTATATATTTTTAAAAACTCGTAAACCCATAAGATAGTCAAATAGTAAAGAGATTACCATAAAAGACTTTTCAAAGGAAATTAATGATTATAAGATCCTAAAAGTCTAAAAAGAACAAATTTATAAACTTTCAAAATATAATATTTTCAAAACAAATTTTACTATTAAAATCAAAGAATGAGACATTCAACTTAAAAAACTTTTTTAAACCATTCATCTTCTTTCCCATAAATCTTTGCAATATCACAAAAATAAATGCTATAAAAATATACATGTAAGATTTATATCACCATAATTTACAAGTACGTAAACAACTTTAACCTCTTTTTAGAATCAGTATCACCACAATTCGCAAGTATGTAAACAACTTTAACCTCTTCTTAAAAGCGAACTCTTTTTCATATTCGACTAAAGTAGATCTATTACTACCTACAAATCACAATAGTCCCCAAAGTCACCTTTCAGACACTTTTCCTATTAGGTCTTTGTTAGGTTATTGGTTAGTTGATACTTTAGTCATGTTCACAATTCAATTCAAAACACAGACATAAATCAAAGTAAGGACACAACAGATTTATGTGGTTCCGTCAACATGACATACATCCACGTTAGTAGGGACTCTCCTTTTACCGAGAAAATTCACTATACTTGAGAATACTAGTTACAATGGATGTCTTAATCCTCTGCTCATTTCACTATTGCAAATAAGCAAGTACAATACAAAGAGTGTCACTTACTGTGTCTACCCTTCTTCTAACTTATCTTGCCTCTGTTGAATTGAAGAGCTACTTCACTGCCACTTAGAAGTTCACCACAACGCTCTCTAACCTCTCTTGAAGAAATATGAAAATACGTTGAGTTCTTTCTAATGCTTCACTGAATTTCTTCTCTACGTTGTTTCACACAACTCTTGCTTTCACCGTCTCACAGTTTCTCCTGTCTCCTGTTTCCACGGTCTTACTGTTTCATGGCCTGCCCTCACACTTCTGGTCTGTCATGCCATCGCACGTTCTGGTCTCACGCTGTCTCCTAACGTACACCCACGCTTCTGCTACGCTCTTGTCACAGTTTTGCTGGTCTCGCGTTTCAGCTTTGCTGGTCTCCTATTTCAGCTTCGCTAGTCTCGCGTTTCAGGTCACCAATTTCTTATCTCCCTTTTCTAGTCACCCATTACTGGTCTCATAGCCTAGTCACCCATTTCTTTTAGGGTGGTGCGTTTCTAATTTTTGCTCTCACCTCACATTTCTAGTTTTCTTCCTCTTCGTTGGTCTCATGCCTCACACCTCACCCATCTATTTCTGGTTTTCATGCAGTTGGTGGTCTTACGTCGTGTGTTGTTTTGCCATCCACTCTCTCTTGCCATCAAACCTTTGTTTTGCCATGTAGTGTTCTCTTACCGTTCGTTCCTGGTTTTCTCTCTTTCAGTTGGTTCCCCTTTGTTGTCCTCTCTCCTTGTAGGATTTTGTGTTTTGCCTGGTGGTTCTATTTGGCCGTTCCCTCCTTGTTGTCCACCATCTATTTGGTCGTCCACCTTTTTGTCATTGGTTATGCTTTGTCGTGTAGGGTTATATGGACGTTCACCTTATTTGGCCATGTAGGTTGGTTTAGACGTTCACCTCTTTGCTTAATTAGTTGTCTCCTTGCTTGGATGTCTAGGGTTGATTGGCCGAATACCCTAACTTACTGATTTCTCTTGTGTTAGCCAAATGGTTGTGTTTAGATGTTTGTCTGCTTTGGCCAGTTGTCTCCTTTGGACGGTTACTCTCTTTTTGCCGTGTACCCTCTTTTTGTGTTTAATAGTTTTGCTATTTAGGGTTATGTTGTTCGGCCAGTTGCTCTTCCAATGTTTTCTCTCTTGTGTTTTGGTCGACCTTGCTCTCTTCGTGTTTACCGAATGCTTTCTTATGTTGGCCTTCCCTAGTTTTATATTCCAAGGTCTTTATATACTTTCTTCCATGAAACCCTAATAGGGCTTATACGGTGAATTTACATCCTTGCCCCTCAATATGGCTTTTACTTTCTTACCCCTCCATGTGGCTTTACTTTCTTACACACTTAAATCTAGTTGACAACAATTGCACCCTATATAAGGCTGTGGGAACAACACTACTACTTTCATTCCAAAACCATTATTTTTAAATAAAAACCTCTTTTGTCCTTGTTAAAAATATGCATTATATTGTCATATTAAGAATACCATTTAATACCCAGTTACTTCTTATACCATCAATTATGATGTTATTTTAAAACCAAATCTTTAAAACTTATCTTTTCCTTTATCGAAAGACTAAAAATGAGACCTTAATTTTATAAAAGTCCATATATGCGAATAAGATTTACACCATTATTTTAGTAAAACAAAAGCACCTTTCTTATTTACAAAATGATGTTTATTTACAAAAAATCCAATAACATTTACAAGATCTAATGATCAAAGAAAAGATTTTTCTTTTCCAAAATCTTATTCAAAAGGAACTATGCTTTAATCCTCTAAATGCCTTTTAAAGTATAAAACAAATATATAGTTGACTTACTTTATGAACTTGATTTTTATGAGAGACAAATTTCTATAAAAGCCATGCGTATCTAATTAAATGAAAAACTAGAAAACCACTATATATGCAAAATTCAAGATCTAAAATTAAAAAACCTAATTTCTAAATCTAGGTCCCTCTAGTCTTATACAATTTTTTATATGAACAAAAAAAAATCTAAAATGGAACATGACATGCCTAAATTAGCTATCAATTACAAACCTTTTAACAAAAGCCTAAAATAGATTAGATACCCTATTTTAAATAGAAAAGATATATTACAAAACTACATTCGGCCTTTTTTTTTTTTCAAATTTGATATGAAATTAGGACTTTTGCAAATCTAGATTTATCCAAAAGATAAATGCAAAACTACATTTACAGTTTCATTTAACCAATATGAATAAAACATTATGCCTTTTGAATTGAAAAATGCTCTTTTAGAATTTTAATAAATTGTGAATGACATTTTTCAACCTTAAAATTTTTTCTTGTTTACACAAATGATATACTTATTTTTTCAAACTTTATTGAACGATATTTTAAACCTTTAAATATATTTTTACCTTTACAAGACAATTATTTGGTGGTTTCACAATTTGAGATCTCCCTCTTTCAAACCAAAGTTTGGTTTCTTAACCATTATATTTCCTAAGAAACAATTACTCCTGTAGAGAGAGCATTGATACTTACAATACACACACACACACACACACACACACACACATATCCTTAATTAGATTATAGATAAACCTTAACTTCAATATCTTCTTGGAAGTTTGAACTATGTTTTAGATTTCATTCCAAATATTAATTAAATTTCAAAGTCATTATATAATTGAATAAAGAAAAATTCTATCTCTTGGACAAGTCACCATACTACTATTGTTTAATTAATGAAATCTAAGGGTCTCTATTTAGTAAATCACTTAGCCTTAAAAATTGTAGAAACAAATGCCTCTAACCTAGTTATAGAGGCATTCTAAAACAACTAAAAATGGTAAATAATAAAAATCTAATCCAATTCAAGACATTACATTAAAGCTCAAAAAAATTATTCAACTATAAAAAAAGAAATTCTTTCCATTATCAATTGTATTACAAAATTTCAAAGTCACTTATTGAATTAAAAATTTCTGTTTTATATTAATTACAAATATGCAAAAGAAGTTTTCCAAACAAAATGCTCAAAATATTGCATTAAAACATATTTTTACCTAATATGATGTTATTCTTTTTATTTTTTATTTTTTATTTTTAAATTAAGTATATTTTATATCTAATTTCCTAACTAGAGAATTTCTTCAAAATAGATCCTCAAATGCCTTGTAAATCCAAAAACAAAGGTAAAACAATTATCTAAAAGCCAAAAGAAGAAATTACTAAATCAATAAAGCCTTTCAGCTCAACCTAACCCATTAAGTCATGAATTGACCTGAATGCAAAAAAAGAATAGACCCAATTCTCTCAAAAACAAATACAAGTCTAGTAATTGGTATAATCTCTATCCAATTCTTTAGAATTATTTATAGCATTATAAACCTTTTCTTAAGTACAAGAAGGTAAATCTCCAAACTCTATTTTCTACAGGTCTTTCTTTTATCTAGTATTATGCATTTAAAATTTCTTTATGTTTTTTACATTTTGTTATAAGATGGGTGAAGTTGAATGTTATGACATAATGTATCATAATAAGGTCTTGCACACACTAAATGAGACATCATTATAAAGGGGATAGTTTCAATAAATAGGTTGTTGATGTTAATAGATTCAACTACTAGGTTATAGAAATTATTATTATAAAAGAGTTAGGATATCCAAATTTTATAGAATTATTATAGAGGCTTCCAACAGTAAGTAACGTTAAGGTTTTAAAGAACAAAAATATTATTATTGTGGATATTAATGACCTTATTATGAGTATAAGAAAGTTAAGATTTATGTCATCCATAATGAAAAAGAGGTAATTATCCATGGTAGTGATGATAATTAAAGATCAAAAGGTGTTGGTAGTGGGTTAGTAAAGGGAAGTTGATGTGCTAGTGGTACTTAATAATGTGATAGGGTCCAAAAAGAAAAAATTGGAGATGTTATTCATGATGATGTCGTATCCAACATTTATTGGGATGTTATTGACTTAATTTTGTTTAATATAAAAACCAATAAAGGGATAATTCATGAGACCAAGAAAAGGAATAATTTAGACACACAAATTGATTTTGAGATCCAAAAGTAATGATTCTAAAGGTAACAAATACATTAGAAGCATAATAAAGGTGAGAGAGTTATCCAACAACAATGATTTAGAATTAGAGGATAAGTTGAGTAGAAAATTTAATCAACGCAATAAAGGAGAAAACACCAAAACTAAAAAAAATAAAAAAGGAATATAGGAGAATAATGAAGTTAATGTCAACTTATAAGAGAATATGGACTATAACGAAGGTGGATATGCCACTAACTACCCTAACATTAGTAATTATTGTTGTTCCCACAACCTTATATGGGTTGTAATTGTTGTCAACTAGGTTTAAATGTGCAAGAAAGTAATACCACATGGATGGGCAATAACGTAAAAGCCACATGGAAGGGTAAGATAGCAAATTTGCCCTATTGGGGTTTGAGTATATAAAGGCCAACATGAGAGAACAATAAAGTGGCAGTTGTTGTCAAAGATAGGAGAGAAAACGAAAATTGAGCAACCTGTAGCCGTCATCAGAAAGAGAGAGAAAACGAACCCATGGTCGGAAAAGAGGAGAGGTCGGCAAATTGGAGCAAACCGTTTGACAATAAGAGAGAGGAACCCATGAGGAACGGCATACCACTGACACACCAACAGTCAATGAGGAAACAGGTCAACACGGCTAGATAGTGAGAGAGAAAGCACGACACAACAAGAGAGAGAAATGGGTCGACATAGCTGGACGGTGAGAGAGAAAGCATGACACGACAAGAGAGATAAATGGGTAGACAGCAAATAGAGAAACGAGTCGACGAGAAAATAGACAGAGATGACTGAAGAGGGGTGGATGAAGAGAGAGAGGCCATCGGGAAAACACGAGAGAAAGAGAAAAAGATTGAGACAGCCGTTGGAAGAGAGAGAAAAGAGGTATATGGCCAAAACAGAGGAGTCGATGAGAAGGAGAGAAAAAGAAACCCGAAGGCCAATACAATTGAATACATGACAAAACACAAGAAGGGCCAACATAAGAGAGCATTCAGCCAAGAGAGAAAACACAAGTGTGTAAGATCTGACAAAAAGAGAGAGCACACGGAAAAACCCTACCTGATAGAACAGTACACTGTAAAAAGAAGAGGTGCTGGATGGCAAAACACAAAAAAATGATAAAACTGTAGGAAAACGTGATTAGTGGCTTATGTTGTGCATAGTTAGCTAATTTTAGAATATATCTTTAGAAATAAACTAATTTAGGTAGGTTTTTTAAGGTCCCATAAGTTATGGGATTTGATATACCTTTTATTACTTTCCTTTTTACTAGGTCTAGCATCTATAAAGCTATTGTCTAATGTATTATTCAGAAGAGAAGGATTATTACTCTTTCAATCTCCAACATTTACTCTTTCAATCTCCAATAAAAACCAGCACAGTAAAGCTAGCATGGCAGATTAGGGGAAGGAGAGGAAAAACCCAATGGCCGGTTGGAAAGGAGAGAAAAACAATATGGGAAAAAAAAATGGGCGACAGCAGAATGATATGAAAAAGCAAAAACAGACCCATCGACAAAAATAGAGAACGAAGAACGGCCAAGTGAAAAGAGAGAGAAAACTCGATATGGCTGAATGACAAAACGTGGGTGGACGGCCAAATAGAGAAAGCAGCAAAACACAACACACAGCCAAAGCACACCAACGAGAAGAAAGACCTTGGTGAGACAAAACCTTACAACAAAAGAGAAACCACCGGTTGGACGACAATGAGACAATATGGCAAGAGAGCAGAATGTCAAAAGGAGAGCACAACAAGAGAACGACGTGACTAACCAACCAGGCCATGAGACCTGAAACGGGTGACCAGGTGACGAGATCTATGTGGAATTATGAAACTAATGAGAGTGCAGCAGAAGCGTGAAACGAATAGGGGAATGCAGCTAAAACGAGTAAGGAAGTTGTGCAGCAAAACAGTAAGGGAGACTAGCGAAGCTGTGTAGCAAACGAAGACAACACAGCAAGAGAGCATAACATTAAAAGGAGAGCACAACAAGAGAACGACGTGACTAACCAAAAACTAGTGACCAGGCTGTGAGATAGGAAATGGGTGGCCAGGCTGTGAGACAAATGAGAGCTATGTGGAACCGTGAAACTAACGGGAGTGCAGCAAAAGCGTGAAACAAACTGGGGAGTGCAACTAAAACGAGTAGGGAAGCTGTGCAACAAAATCGTAAGGGAGACCAACAAAGCTATGTAGCAAAAATAGACAACACGACAAGAGAGCAGAATGTCAAAAGGAGAGCATGACAAGTGAATGGCGTGACTGACCAAAAATTGGTGACCAAACCGTGAAGCTAAGGAGACCAGCGAAGTTGAAACGAGAGACTACTAAACTAGAAACGTGTGTGTGACAGGGGTACAACAAAAATGAGTAATGGGGAGAGCAAACCTAGTATCCATAAGGTATGAGACCAGGTGAGGCGTGAGGCAAGCCGTGTGACTTGAACCAGCAAAACCAGAAGAGTGGTGTAGGCCAACAAACGTCTAACGGTAGTGAGGCAAGCTGTGTGACTTAAACCAGCAAAACCAGAAGCATGGTGCAGGCCAATAGATGTGCAACGATAGACTAAAAACGTGAGGGCAAGCCGTGAAATGGTGAAACTAGGAGATGGGTGAGACCGTGAAAGCAGGAGTTGTGTGAAACAACGTAGAGAAGGAATTCAGTAAAGCATTGAAAGAACTCAACATATTTCTAGATTTCTTTAAGAGAGGTTAGAGAGCGTTGTGAGTTTCTAAGTGTCAGTAAAGCAGCCTTTCAATTTGACAGAAGCAAGACAAGTTAGAAGAAGGGTAGACACAACAAGTGACACTCTTTGTATTATACTTGCTTAGTAATTGCAATATTGAAAGGTGTAGAGGATTAAGAAATCCATTATAACTAAAATTCTCAAGTATAATGGATAATCTAGGTAAAGGAGATTCCCTACTACCGTATATGTACGTCACACGTTGACGGAACCACGTAAATCTCGTGTGTCCTTAATTTGCATTACATTATGTGATTTGAATTGAGTTGTAAATACAACTAAAGTATTAGTCAACCCATAACCTAACAAAGACCTAAACAAGAACATCCGAATTATCTATTAGGTAAGGTGTCTAAAAGGTGACTTGGGGACTATTGTGATTAATAGGTAGCAATAGATCGACCTTAGTCGAGTCTGAGAAAGAGTTCACTTTTAAGAAGAGGTTAAAGTTGTTCACTTACCTACGAATTACGAATTGTGGTGATACTGATTTGTCCCCTCTCTCAGTATCACAAACTACTAGATCCTAGGGAGAAGTCGGGAACTTCAATTGGTATCAGAGCATAGGTTCACTAGTTTAAACCTTAACAACTTGGTGTACTAGTTTGAAGGGATCTAGAAGTTTGACATGTTCAGTATATTAAGAAATGGAAGCCAGTACCAGCATTAGCACCACTTACAGTAAGAAGGTTCCAATCTTTAACGGAACTAACTACCATATGTGGAGATCAAGAATGCAATTGGTATTTGCAACCATGTGCATGAACGTGGTGAAATGCGTACATGAGGGTTTTGTGGCTCCAAAAAAAGGTAAAGACCCAATGCCAGAGGAGTTAAGGCAATTTGAGATAAATGGGAAGGCCTCAAATGTCATCATTTCAGCATTGATAGATGTTGAGTATGCTAAAGTTATAGATTGTAAATCTGCCAAGAAGATATGAGACAGATTGCAGAAAGTCTATGAAGGTGATGGTAGAATGAAGGAGGCTAAGCTTTAAGTATCCAAGGAGAGATATGAATCTCTTAAAATACAGAAGAATGAGACAGTTTAAGAGTTCTTCACCAGGGTTATTAACACTGTAAACGACTTGAGAAGTCATGGGAAGAATAAGAAGGACTCATCGATTGTGAAGAAAATTCTAAGAATTCTGCCTGAGAGGTTTACATCAAAGGTGGCAGCCATAGAGGAGAGTAGAGATCTCAATTCTATGTCTCTGTATGATCTCCAGTGCAATCTTATTGCATATGAGATGAGGATAAAGTTAGATGAAAGCTCTACAATACAATAACGAAGGTATCAAAGGAGACAACTTTCAAAGTTATGAAGCACTTAAAGATGAAAGAAGAAGAAGAATCATCCAATGAGGATGAGGAAGAAGATAAAGAATCATTAGATAAGCATGCCTTTATCGCATTAGCCTCTGAAAAGGAAGAGGAGGTTAATGAAGAAGAACCAGATCTTAAAGTTAAGTTGGAAGCAATTTCAAAAGAGATAATCAAAAAGTGCAGAACCATAAAAAGGTTGAAGGCTCACATAAAACAAGTTGAAGCAAAGTCTGAGGAAGCTGAAAGTCAAAAGGATGAAATAAGGGCTGAACATATTGACTTAAAGAAAAGATTTAAAGAACATATCAAAATATGTGAATACCTTACAATAGAGCTTGGCTCAAGGACTTCAACAATTGAAAATGGAGATTAAGTTACTGAGACTTCAACAACAACTCAAAAAGAGTGAAGGGAACTTGCAGAAGGTTGAAGTGATAGAAGAAACAAGCTTTGCAAGAGAAAAGAAGAATGAAGAAAAAGTGCAGTAATCTAATGCTGCACTACCTAAAGACATTGAGTCTTTACCACAAAAGTTGAAAAAGAAGGCTGTGACTTATGAAAAGGTAATTAAAGAAGAGAAGATAGTTATCAAACCAAAGCCAAGGTCAAAAATGATGTATGTGGTTAAAGAGAAGCAACCTATAGCTACTATATCTCAGAAAAAAAAAAAAGTCAACCAACAAAAGGCTACAACTGAAAAGAAGAAAGAGAAAAAGGTGACTAAAATGAAAGTCACACAAGCAAAGAAGTTAGCTGCTTTGCCTACACATCAAGTGATGAACAAAAGAAGACAAGTTGTGATCAAACCCAAGAAGAGACAGTTTCAAGGTCATTACCTTTATTGTGGAGTTTGGGGTCATAAGGCAAGTAACTACTAGTGAAGAAGGCCAATATATGTCTCCAACTTAAAAAGATATGATGCTACATACAGGGAGAGACAATACAAAATTCAGAGGAGAACACCTGTCGTGAATTCTTGCACATGTTATAAAAAGTAAGGACACACTGAAAAGGAGTGTTGGTGGAAGCCCAAACCAGTGGTTTCAAAGAACAAGTTTGTTGTATTAGCAAACTTAGAACAATGTGAAAGGTGCAGACAGGATGGCCATAATGCCAAGAGATGCATGACACTTCTCCCTAAACAAGAGAAGGTACTCAATGACACAGTGAAAACAAGGGGTGCAGTCAAAACTAAGAAAAATGAGAAAGTTATCTTTCAGCTAGTTCAAAAGAAGGAATATAAAGCAAAATGGAAGGTGGCTAATATAGCTGAAACTGCACTTAAAGCTGATTATAAGGATAACCAGTGGATCCTTGACAGTGGATGCACTTCACACATAACGAGAGATAATAGTACATTATCAAAGCTAAATAAGTCAATAAAAGGCAAAGTCAAGTTTGGCAATGATGATTCACTCAACATTAATGGTCAAGGGTCAGTAGACATTGGAAGATGAAAGTTGAAAGATGTTCTGCATGTTAAAGGACTTAGATATAATCTAACAATGAAGACCATAAGGTAATATTCACAAAAACAGGTTATCAAGTAAAGATTAAAGAAGGCAATACTGTTGCAGTTGAGAAGAGAATAACTGGAAATTTTATATGATTAATGAAGAAAAAGATCCCCTTGCAACTAAAATTATGTAAGAAAGAAAGCCAAAGAAAATGTAGACCAGTGCTCATCAAGAAAATCAGATCATAGGTGACCTATCAATAGGAGTTATAACAAAAAGATGAATTGTGAAAGCTACTACTTTACTCTCACAAGTTGAACCTAAATCTATTGAAGAGGCTACACAAGATCTAACTAAATCTCTATCTACAAAGCTATTTGAAAAACACAGAATGAGTCTATCTGTATATATGCCTCCTCAAGCCTGAAGATCAAGTGAATCTTCCATCTTTACTTTGTAAGTTTTTCACATTTGTAATTGGTTGGCAAAGGGGGAGAGAAACAACAGTGCAAAAGGAGTTGTTAAGAAAGAGGAAGTGCATATTTAGGGGGATTTGAAACTGTTGTATAGTGGCTTTTGTTATGAGTGTTGCCAACAATTACAAAGGGGGAGATTGTTGTTCCTACAACCTTGTATAGGTTGTAATTATTATCAACTAGTTTTAAGTGTACAAGAAAGTAAAGCCACATAGAATGGCAATAAGGTAAAACTCACATAAAGGGGTAAGAATGTAAAAGTCACATGGAAGTGCAAGATAGTAAATTCACCTAATTAAGGTTTGAGTATATAAAGGCCAATATAAAAGAACAGTATAGTGGTAGTCTTCATCAGAGATAGGAGAGAAAACAAAAATTAAGCAACCTATAGTCATCATCGGAAGAGAGAGGAAATGAACCCGTGGTCAAAAAAGAGGAAAGGTCGGTAAATTGAGCAAATCGAAGCAAACTATGTGACAGAAAGAGAAAGAAACCCATGAGGAACGACACACCACTGGCACACCAGTGGCTAGCGAGGAAACGAGTCAACATGGCTAGATAGTGAGAGAGAAAGCACAACATAGTAAGAGAGAGAAATGGGACGACGACAAAACAGAGTAGACGATCAATGGAAAAATAGACAAAGATGACCGAAAAAGGGTGGACGAATAGAGAGAGAAAGTCAAAAAAACACGAGAGAAAGAGAGAAAGATTAAGACAGTCGTTGGAAGAGAGAGAAAAGAGATATACAGCTAGAATAGAGGAGTTAATAAGAAGGAGAGAAAAAGAAACCCGAAGGCCAACATAATTGAATACACGACAAAACACAAGAAGGGCCAACATAAGAGAGATTCATCCAAGAGAAAAAACCCAAGTGTGTAAGATCGGACAAAAAGAGAGAGCACACGGAAAAACTCTACCCGACAGAACAGTACACGGCAAAAAGAAGAGGTGTTGGACGACAAAACACAAAAAAACGGCAAAACCAACACGAAAAAACTAGTACGGCAGAACAAGGGAAGGAGAGGAAAAACCTAATAACTAGTTGGAAAGGAGAGAAAAACAATACGAGAAAAAGAAGGGGGCACCCTACCCAACAGAACAGTACACGGCAAAAAGAAGAAGTGCTAGATGACAAAATACAATGAAACGGCAAAACCAACACGTCAAAACTAGCACGGCAGAACAAGGGAAGGAGAGGAAAAACCTAATAATCAGTTGGAAAGGAGAGAAAAACAATTCGAGAAAAAGAAGGGGGCAACGACAAAACAATACAGAAGAGCAAAATAAACCCGTCGACAAAAATAAAGAACGAAGAACAACCGAGTGAAAAAAGAGAGAGAAAACTCAATACGGTTGGATGGCAAAACGTGGGTGGAATGCCAAATAAAGAAAATAGCAAAACACAACACACGACCAAAGCACACTAATGGGAAGAGAGACCTTGGTAAAACAAAATCCTACAACAAAAGAGAAACCACCGGCTAAACAGCAAGGAGACAACATGGCAAGAAAGCAGAACATCAAAAGGAAAGCACGGCAAGAGAATGGCGTGACTGACCAGAAATTGGTGACCAGGCCATGAGATAGGAAATGGATGACTAGGCCATGAGACAAATGGGAGCTAAGTGGAACTGTGAAATGGACGGGAGTGCAGGAGAACCGTGAAATGAACAGAGGAGTGCAACTGAAACGAACAAGGAAGCTGTGCAGCAAAACCGTGTGGGAGAATAATGAAGCTATGCAACAAAACCGTGAAGCTGAGGAGACTAGCAAACCAGAAATATGCGTGTGACAGGGGTACAATAGAAACGAGCGATGGGGAGAGCAAACCTAGTATCCATGAGGTATGAGACCAAGTGAGGCGTGAGGCGTGTCATGTGACTTGAACCAGTAAAACCAAAAGAGTGATGTAGGCCAACAGTGAGGCAGGTCGTGTGACTTAAACCAGCAAAACTAGAAGCATGGTGCAGGCCAATAGACGTGCAACGATAGACCAAAAGCATAAAGACAAGTCATAAAATAGTGAGACGGTAAAACCAGGAGATGGGTGAGACCGTGAGACCGTGAAAGCAGGAGTTATGTGAAACAAAGTAAAGAAGGAATTTGGTGAAGCATTGAAAGAACTCAACATATTTCTAGATTTCTTCAAGAGAGGTTAGAGAGTGTTGCGGTGAACTTCTAAATGGCAGTGGAGTAGCCTTTCAATTCAACAGAGGCAAGACAAGCTAAGAAGGGTGGACATAGTAAGTGACACTCTTTGTATTATACTTACTTAGTAATTGCAATACTGAAAGGAGCAGAGGATTAAGACATTTATTGTAATTGGAATTTTCAAGTATAATGAATAGTCTTGGTAAGGGAGAGTCCTTACCACCGTGGATGTACATCATGTTGAATTGAGTTGTGAATGCAACTAAAGTATTAGCCAACCCATAACCTAACGAAAACCTAAACAAGAACATCTGAATTGTCTATTAGGCAAGGTGTCTGAAAGGTGACTTTAGGGACTATTGTGGTTAATAGGTAGTAATAGATCCACCTTAGTCGAGTCTGAAAAAGAGTTTGCTTTTAAGAAGAGGTTGAAGTTGTTCACTTATCTGTGAATTGTAAATTGTGGTGATACTGATTCACCCCCCTTCTCATTATCACAAACTAGTAGATCTTAGGGAAAAGTCGGGAACTTCAATTATGCTAATTTTTAAACTAATATGAGTAAAGATTAAGACATTACAATAAGAAAAAGTGCAAAATTTTTAATTTATAACCTTAGATAAAACAAAGATATGTTAAAGCTCTTGATGTTATTTAAAAATATAAAAGTATTTAAAAGGGTATTGGTTAAATATGAATTGAAAGAGAGAATAAAGTTTATTTACGCAAAAAATTACAAAGAATTTGTGAAAGCAAAATGTAAGAAAATAATGAATCCATAAAAGATATAAGTTGCATATGCATAAGATCTAAATAATGTATGAGTGAAAACCTTGATTAACATACATGATTGTATCCTTGTATTTAAGAGTGATAGGGTTTTTACATCATGGTTAGCAAGTAATTTTTTTTATTTAAAATATAGGATCAATATCAAAACGGTCATTTGAGAAAATGAATAAGATAATTAAAAACCAATTTTAATTATAGGTCAATCATTACAAGTACTATAGAGTTAGAGAGTTGGTCATTAAAAATATGCCAAATGATATAAATAAGTAGTATGTTAAGTTGTGGAACTACAAAGTTAAGATTAAGAATAGTGACCTAAGTACAATAATATGTTTTATTAATGTTAGACCTACACATGAGAGATATTCCAAAGTTTGGTTTGATTTATTTTATCTTTGCTTGCGATATTAAGGACTTTTTGGCTAAGTGTAGACAACTTATTAAAGTTAATGGTTGTTTTATTAAGGAAGTTATTAAGAGATAAATTTTAGTTATTGTAAGACAAGATACATATAATAAATATATCTTATTATATGGGCAATGATTATCATTGAATCCACTAACATTTAAAGTTGGTTCTTTAAGCTCCTGAAGAAAGATCTAGGCATCACTAATAGTGAGGGATAGGCCATTATGTCTAATCAATAAAAGGTGAAATAATACTTTTTGTTATTTAACCTTTCATTTTTTGATATGACTTATTGCATGTAACACTTGAACTATATATATCAATTTAAAAAATTAGTGAAAGCAATAAGGTAGTAATTCTTTCAAATACAACAAAGGACTTGCATATTTGCCAATTTTAAGAAAAATCATAAAGGTTTAAAGCTATATACTATTTTGGAAGTATGTGAAAGTACTAAATGAAACTAAATTTAATTACAAGATAATAAAGTTAAAGGATGAAAACTTGACTACTTATGATAATATGTTGAAGATAAAAAAAGAAAAATGGTGTAAGACATTTTTTAACCTGATTTAAAGTGTGATATAATAGATAATAACTTATATGAAACTTTTAATGGTAAGATTGTATTTACTAAAGCCAAGACAATAATATTTATATTTAAAAACATTTGAATTTATATAATAAGACATTTAAAAAGAAATAAGGACTTAATTTCAAAAACAAAATGGTGAAATTGGTCTCAAAATAAAATGGAAGTTAAGAGAAGATATTAAAATGAGTGGAATGACAAAAAAAAAAGGTATGAAATTAGTCATAAAAGGGATAAATATGTTATAAAGTTGGATATAATGACTTGTACTTATAAGCATTAATACTTTGTGTATATTTAATAATAAGAGTTAGGATTCTCTAAGATACATTTCACCATGGTATAAAAAAGATAAATATGTCCAAGCATACTAGTTAACAAAGAGAAATTTTAACTAGTGACAAGAAAAGAGCTAATGTTACCTTTACTAGCTTGAAAGGTTTGTGGTAAACTACGTAAAAAAAAAAGGAATGAGCAATGGAAACATAGGATGACTAATTTAACTATAAATATAATAAAGGAGATAAAAATGAATTGTAAAACATTTAACAAGGATAGAATAGAAGAACTTGCACTAAAAAAGACAAAGCTAACTTATATATTAATGACCAAGATAATGGTCATCCTTTTGCTAATGACAAAAATGGTATTCATAAATTTGTTAGAGAACTATTGGTGATCATTTATATATTAGTAAAGTAGGTGGTGGTCATCCATATACTAATGAACAATGGTGATCATCCTAATGTTAAACCACTTATCTCTACCTAACTTCAACTACTAATTAATACGTAAGCTAGCCAATTTGGCAAATCAACCACAAATTTAACTATTTAAATTTTGCCAAGTCACTAAAGTAAACTTGTAATTGCAACATATAAGGTAATTAGTTATAATGATTTAAGAAGCAATATTTATATCTTAATTTAATAATAATTACAATAGCAATATTTGTGTTTTAAGATATGTGTAATTCACTAGTTCTTAGCAAGCATGTTTTCTCCTTTTTTAGACACTAAAAGTGAAGCATCATGTTAGGTTTACTTTAAAAGTTAAAAAAGCCATTTTGACTCAATAATCCCAACATAAAAGAGTCACTTCACTTTTACTAACCTTAATGGATCTTAACAACTTAAAACCAATTCTCCAAATCAATGACAAGAAGTAACTATAATGTTATTACACAACAATAGTTACTAGTTAGTTTTAATTGTAACATACTAATTTTTCCTATTATAATTGATTTAGTATTTAAAACACTTTTTTGTCCAGTATTAAAGGCAAGAAAAAAAAAACAAATCCAAAATAAAAGGAAATGTTGATGATAAATGTATTAAAGATGGATTAAATATTAGAGACTAAAGAACAAAGCAAGTTTCCTTTTTTGTGATTTTAGATCCCATTGCAATAACATGATTATTAACCAATCTTTTGTTTTTAAATTAACTAATTGTTTATTGGAGATAGTTTTTTGTTACATCAATGCCATTGTGTAAACATTTAAGCTTTGTTAATATGAAAATAAAAGGTAAAGCTTTGTTAATTCTCCTTCTTGTAAATTTAAACTAGCATAATTTATTTAGAATTAATTACATAAATACTAATTAGGATTGTATCTTATCAAATATCAATAAACATGTGCTTTTTTTTTTTCAATAATCCACTACACAACTTAAAGAACCAAATGTATATTTAATTCCATACATGACATTAATAAGTCAACTTAACAACTTTCATTTTATTAAAAACTTGCCACTTTGAAATTGGCTACATTATCACAATAATAAGTTACAAAATGGGTAATTTCATAAAAATTGACTTTTAAACACTATTGAAGTTTCCATTAGAAAACTACTAACTTAATTATTTTGCTACCCAACTAAACAACACCATTAGACTAATGAAACCAACGACAAAAACAACAACAATTTGCATCCACAGTAGTTCCCTCATTTGCTTTATCTCTCTCCATATTGCTCATTCTCTTTAATAATCCAAGAATAATTTGTCTTAAACTATCATATAATAGAGAATTTATCAAATAAAATATATGACATCCTTCATTTTGTTGTATAAATCATAAGGAAAAAAAAATACATATATATCATTAAACTCTTTTCCATAAAATAAATTACAAAAGCACTATAAAATTTTATCAGTAATTACTTTGAAATATCTATAACATACAAATCTTTTCTCTAAGTTTAACTTAGCTAATGATATTTGCATCATTTTTTTTTTTTGTCATATTAGCACATCATCTCCTCAAATCTTCTTTATAAAAACTTAAATTATTAATTTAATATTATTGTAATGAGTAATTATGGTAATTCAAGATAATTAGCAATTTGCCACTAACTAAATTATTGAAATATAAGAATATATATAAAGTGGTAGCATATCAACAATAAACTAAAGTAGGGTTGATAATATATTTAAATTAAATTATCAAATTCTTAAATATATATTTACTCGAATTACAATATTTTATATTTTTAGGTTAGAAAAGGTAAGAAAATCTTAATTAAGAAAAATGTAATTAATAAATTAATGAAAAGAAGTAAGATCAATAAAAGATTATAGAGTAATAAATTATATAATTTCAATTAGATCCTAGTATGACGACCTTGTAAAATTATATCTGCTCCAACCTCAAGGTTGCAATCCTTTAGCTGATGTTAAGTGAGTTCATGGAACTTTAACACGGTCACATACCACATTTTGGAACATTAAAAAAGAAAGAAATTAATAAAAAAAATTCATTAAAATTAGGATTTTTTTTTTTTGCACTACTATAGAGATGTAAATTAGAAAAACAGAGATAAAAATAATTTTTTAATATTTTAATTCATTATTTAAAAAAAAATCGCACTAATTATTTCATATTTATTTTTATTTTTTTATGCATCAAGTCTTTGATGAAATTTCTAATAATACAAACATAACGAGAATAAGAATGGGAAAAATGATCATAATAACGTTAAGTATTGTTTGGAGGGATTTAATCCGAAGCACAAGGGGGCGCCGGCGGGAGACTGGGCGGGCAGCGCCAAATATGCTTTGCAGACGCAGAGACGAAGAGGAAGAAGAAGAAAAGGAAAAAATGAATGCGGCCTGTGGCAGCAAGACGAGGACGCTTTTTGATCTATGGAAAGTGCAACCGGACGAGAAGCGCCAAAAGCTCTCCCCATTGGATGATGCCTCCAACTCCAAATCCAAGAAGAAGCCCTTCCTGCTCTGCGTTGCAAAACAACAACACTCATCGCAATCCCAATCGCAATCAATCTCGGTTTCCGCTTCCCCTGAGCACCCCGCCGCCGCCCTCACCGCCCACCAGAGGTCCCGCATTGAATTCAACAAGCTGCGCGCCCAATCGAAGCGCAACCTCAAAATGTGCTCCCATTTGGTCTCCAATTCTAAAGGTACACACACACACTCGCACGCACTCGCACAAGCCAAAAATCAAAAAATAGGGTCTCTTGATCAATCGTGATTTCTTGGCTGCAGCAGCAGGAGCTTCGGGATTGGGTTATGTGCAACTGGAGGAGCTGTTGGTGGAGAAGACTTGGCTGGAGGCGCTTCCCGGTGAGCTTCAAAAGCCCTACGCCAAAAGCCTCTGCAAGTTCCTTGAAAATGAGATTACTAAAGACAGCTTCCCCATATATCCTCCCCAAGAGTTGATCTTCAATGCCCTCAACTCCACGCCCTTTGACAATGTCAAGGCCGTTATTATCGGCCAGGACCCTTACCATGGCCCTGGTCAAGCCATGGGCCTTTCCTTCTCCGTCCCGGACGGACAATCCCCCTTCGAGTCTTGTTAACATTTTCAAAGAGCTTCAGCAGGACATTGGCTGTTCGATTCCATCTCATGGCAATCTTGAACACTGGGCCATTCAGGTTTTGCTTTCGTTTTTTTATTTTGCTTTTTCTCCTTTTTTGGCATTTCTAAAATTACATTAGATGCATGGAGGATGATTTTCTTACTTCGATTACGTCCTTTTCCCATATTTTTCTGGATTAGAGTTATTTTATAGTTATTACAACTGAATTCCTAATATTTGTGGGTATTTCTGTAATCATTCCGCAAGCTAATTAGGCTTTATTTGTTATAAGTCATGCTGCTTTTTTACTCGTCCCCTTGTAGTTCTCTTCTTAAAGGTCAATCTATATATTGGGATCAAGACATCTGTTAAGCAAGCTAGAATGAAAACCTTCTTGTTTTCCCCTCTTTTTTTTTTAAAGAAAATTGAAGTAGTTGTCCACATATTTAATGGAGTGAGGTCCCATGCTATGGACTGGATAGCTGCTGCTTTCATTCTATGACAGGCTAGTTGCAAAGTTTTCCTTCTTTATTCCATGTTTTTATATAGGTTTCCTAAAGCAAAGTAAAACTCATTGTCCAAGAGATTTTCAACAGGAAGAAGAAGCTAGATTGTTTGAATGTGATTTTTCCTTGAAAGATGAAATTGATTTAACATCATGCAAGATTTTTCTATCATGCTTTGTTAGAGACAAAAGGGCTTATTCTTAGTTCAGGTATATGTGTTCCCTGACTGATATACTTTTTGGTTCTTTATCATTTTAATTCAGATTTCAGAGGAATTGGTTAACTTCATCTGTTCCAGTGCTATCACAGGTAGAAGTTAGCTCAGTCAAAATAGAAAGCATGAAAAGATGCTTTAAATTAAGTTGACCCAGTTTATTGGTAAGGTCAAAAAACTAATAAGATGTGTTATACATGCAAAGGCGGTAGTCACTGCATGTTATGAACAAGCAATGGACGGTATTTTTAAATGTTAAGAAGCTATAGAACTGGAGAGGAATTTCTAATGACATTTGGAAACTGCTATCCTATAAGCATAGGGATTGTCTATAAGCCTCTCAGCTCTAGTGGCTGAGCTATGGTTGACATTGGGGCCCACAAGCATTGAAATCCTTTCTGATACTGCTTTTAGAGAATTATCTAGAGTCTCTTCTGCAATTCAGCTCCTAACCCACAAGGCCAAAAAGACTCAGCTTCCTAATGTTTCTTCAAGTACAGCACACAAATTCTTTTAGAGAATTGCACAATCTTTTCTTGTAGAAATGTGTGCATTGACTTTCCTGGCTTTTTATCACAATATGTAAATTCAATTATTCTTGTTATGAAATGCCATGATTTAGCGTTTTAGGACTAACCGATCTTATATTCATTGGATAAGAGATCTAAAAATGCTTGAGTAGTTGAAGTTACTGGCTTTATCTGTTTGCCATCTGCAAAGGCAAAATAGTGAATTGTTCATTATTTATTTATAATATTATCAGTGCACATTCTTTCATTGAAAAAAAGTATATTTTCTTTTTTGGTTTTACTTAAAAAAAATTATAGCTGATATTCCCTGTTTTCCAATTAATTAATTTTAAAATTGCAGGGTGTTCTTTTGCTGAACTCTGTGCTTACTGGTGAGATTCTTCATATGCAAAACAATTTGCTCCATTATCCCATATTTGGACCTTATTATTTTGATTTTCTGGATTATTTCATGCTAGTAAGAGAATCTTGTTATAATAATTATTACCTACAATTTTGCTCAAAGAAAGAGCAAGTAGCAAGAAAATTCCAAAATACTTGGGCAAATGTATGCTACACTGCTATTAGTGTCCATGAGCATGTCTGCTATTTTCCATGGACTTATGCCTAGCTTATCAGCTGATATTCAATATCAGGTTACATACACATACCCAAAAATTGTGCAAAAGGAAATTATGTAAAAGGAAGAGAATCAACATAGTCTACAATCTCCCTGGCACTATAAAAGAATTGTTTAATGATCCAAACCTAAGAATTCTAACCCTCAAGACTTGAGACAGAGTTTCCCTCTCTCTTAATGGCCATGCTACTTTACTCCCTCCAGGTTAATGAAAATATAGCAAGAGGGATTAAAATATATATGTTTGTGTGCTTGTGTGTATTTTACTTTTCTCTATATGACTCTCCAAGCAACGAGCTCATCGTAATATATAACATGCCATCACATGATGAAAACCGCATGGTCACAAAGCCTTCTCCCACTATGCAATTCCAAACACTAAGCAGTAACAGATGGTTAAATGTTATGGCATATGAATGAGCTATGAAAACTGTCCAATATTAATAAAATATTCATAAATTACCAATATTCATAAGGTGGGGAAAGCTGTTGGCAGTAACAACTTTGTCTTTTTGATTTTCTTCATTATAAATAAGGGTAAAGTATGGTGTTTTACTTCAGATTGAAAACTTTTAGGTAAGAATTCAGGGGAGGACTAACCTTTTTCTTTCATCAATTGATTTTCACTGTGGGACCCTTTTCTGTTGCTAATGATAGTGTTTTGCATACTGATATTTTGTGCTCAAGCACTATATAATGGTGTAAATCTTTTTTATTTTTCCTTTAGGGAATTAAATCTTATATTCATTGCAAAATTTTTGTTCAGTTGAAATATGCAATTGCTTTGGGCTAGTAGACCAATATTTTATTTTTTATTTTCTTCTCTTATCTCCATGCCTACACTTGATATGCCATCTCTGCCACTAATTGTTTTCTTTTGTTTCTTCTCAGTCAGGAGTCACCAGGCAAATTCTCATGCTAATAAGGGATGGGAGCAGTTCACTGATGCTGTTATTAAGACAATTTCACAGAAAAAGGAAGGAGTTGTTTTTCTCCTTTGGGGAAACTTTGCTCAAAAGAAATCTAGGTACTTCCATTTTAAGCTCAGCAATACTTATAGTGTAAAAAAGTCTTTTGAGGAGACAATATTCAGGATTTATTGCTAGCCACTTTACACATGAAAAGATACCCCAGAAGCTTTACTGATTGTTCTTGCCCCCCCCCCCCCCTTCTCTCCACTTCATTCTTCTCTATCTGAAACATGCTCCTGCACATAGCATGGGTGCCATGATGCATGTAATTTTCATTGCAGAATGCTTGTGTGCACAAGCATATATTTGTAGACTTTTTTTTTTTACACCAAAAAACCTGATTTTCATCTCTTTTTCTTCTTCTTATGTCATAAAATAATTATGTGGCGACTTTCTTTCCCCAGATCATCTAAAAGTAAAGCAGCCATAAGTAAACGAGAGAACTACCCAAGGACTCATTTCCTTTGACCAATCTGTATTTCTTTGTCGATCAATGTGTCTCTTTTGCTGATAGAGGTTAATAATCTTAATTCTTGGTTTCCAAACTTGAAAATATTGCTCATTTAACTTTACAACAGAGGTTCCATCAATTCTCTCCCTCCTAAAAAACTAAATTTTGTTGAGTTGGAGGTGTAAGGTGCTCTTCCAAAAAGGTCATCTTCATTTTTTAGGCACTTAAAGAGAGGAGGACCAATGTTTTTATATGCATTGATTGGAAATTTGCAGGCTTTTCACTTAGAATTCTTCACAGGTTACACTGTAATTATCCTTTGCATTAAAAATCTCAGGAGAAAGGTAAGGCTAGATGAAATCTGTCAAATTGATATTTATCCTGATGAAGGAACATTCAAACATTGTGCCATTTTTTGGATATTGGAGATCCCTAATTCTTACTAAAAGGCCTTAAACGTGTGTTTGTTGAGAATTTTATGGTGTAATGTTGAGTTTGAATACTGTAGGTTTAGTTCCTAGTTCTCTTTTCCCCCCACCCTTTCTCTTCTTTCTTTTCTAGAAACATACTATTTCAACGATAATTCAGATTCTCTGTTTACATCTGGCAAACCAGCCTCTTAACAGCAAGATTTTGGACTAAAACATCCTTAATTCTGTTGATCATTCATTTAGTTATTCAAGGTAGACTAATATTCCAACATGGGCTATATGCACCATTATGTTACTTTGTTGTAGACTAACATTGAAAGTTTTTGTAATGTGCCGCTCAAAAGTTCTGTTTGATAAATAATTTGGGAAGATTAGTGGACTTTGCCTTTTATAGTAAGGATGTTGCACAGGTTAATTGATGAGACAAAGCATCACATTCTCAAGGCAGCGCATCCTTCTGGTTTGTCTGCAAATAGAGGCTTCTTTGGCTGCAGGTTGGTTGAATTGATTTGCAGCAAATTTATTCACTAATAGATCAAAAATTACTTTTTCTTTGCCTTGTTTTTCCGCCCTTTTTTCAATTGATCGCTCTGTTGTTGGTTACATAGGGTTCTTAGGATTAGGATACACACACTTATGACTAGTTAGCATGATAAAACGCCAAAGTATAATTTCAGTATAAGAGCATGACACCTTGGTTAACCATATTTTATATTAAATTTGATGTGGTCAGGCATTTCTCTGGCACGAACAAGCTTTTGGAAAAGTTGGGTGTTCCTCCCATAGACTGGCAGCTGTGATTTTACCAGCAAGTAATTTTATATCTTTTGGAATGATCTACTAAAAGGCAAGTTTTGGGTTCTTGTCACATATAAGTTTGTTTGCCTTACAATCAACTACTTTTTGTCTGTACGATGAAATGCTAAGGCCACAGTTCGCGTCCGGCAGTTTGATTTAACCGCAAACTGTGCTTTTTTGTCAGTTCTGCCTTTGGCAGCAACAAAGCAATTGCTTAATTTTCCTGTGCTCATCTATGCGAACTTGTACTTTGTGTAGATTTGAAATGGGGAGTGAAAGAAAATACTGACCAAAAAAAAAAGAGCTACTATGATCAGTAAAATGTGATCACGCCACTTGTCAATTAATATGTTGCCAAAGCTGGCCTATTCAAAAAATTAATGTCGCATGGTCATCAAATTATATAATTCGTTAAAATATATGATTTCATTATAAGCCGTATGTGGTTGGTAAATAAGAGGGGTGCACTCAAATTGGCCACGAATTTTTTATTTTCTCTGCTGAGTTTCTAAGAAGATTTCATAAGTAATGTGATTTATTCCCTTAGCAATTTTATTACTCTTTTATAAGATTTTGGATATATTATGAATCCCTGTGTTAAGACTTTTGTACTGATTTTCCAACATTTCCATTAACATTACTTTTTTGTTTGTGTGAATCCCACCAATTTGACGCTCTATATCCCATGACACGAATTTAGTAGTATGTATATATATATGTAAGGGTTCGTTATCTAGGAAATTTTGTGTTATTTTTCTTTGCAGTGAATGTCATCTGGTCTGCTGATTTAGTGCAACTGTATACTATCGTTATCCATTAATATATCTTGATGTTAAAGAAACATTATTTTATATTTAAAATCCTTTAGAAGATTATTCGAGTGAATTGCGAGAGGGTGTACATATTGAAGTAAAGGCATTATAGTTGCCATCAGAATTGGTTACGTCACTGCCATAGAAATCAACAACAAGAAGCATCGTCACTTTGGCCACACTGGAGATATGCCTGCCAAAATATTGAGGAGCTTCTCCCATTTTGTGAACCACTGTAACCATGGCAGAATATGAGGAAGCTACTCTCATTTTGAAAAGCTTGCGAACCACGGTTTAACTATATTTGACCCATAAAGCTCAGAAATTTTATCATGGTAATGGATCAGAATATGCATCTCTCTTCTTCCTTCAAGTTTCCCCTATAATTTTGCCAAAAAGAAGCCCCGTCAAGATTGTTTACCTCCCTTATAAAACCCCTCTATTCCCTTCAACAATTATGCATTTCATTAAGATTTAGAGATGATGGGTATTCCCTCCCAGACAGCTCACAAAAATAAATTAGATATCGACGCAACGCATAGCTAACACTTTTTCTTTTTTGTGTAGTCAATGTTTTCTTCAGTGATGTATGTTCTACCTAATCGTAGTAATTTTCCCGTATCATTTGTTCCATCGATTTGTTGTGGCGGAAATCTGTGTGAATAAGCAAATGCGTTTGTGCACCTTTTTAAATGGTGAAAAAAAATTAGGTAATACAGATGTGATTTTAAGAAAGAAAACTCAAAAATCTGTTTACATTAAAATGAGGGCATAATCTATGATTATCCATAATTTATGGAGGAACCTCTAATTTATTTGGTCATGTAAAGAATTTTGTCTTGAGAGACATTACAGCTTGTAAGACACTATAAAATGGACGACTGACTGTCTCTCTCTAGAACGAATCCAATTAAAGTCAAGCTGGGCGACTTTTCTTATTTTGACCAAAGGCATATAAGAGCTTTATGTCACAGCCCGTTTTCTCTTCTCATGACAAATAGTATTACAGTTCACTCAATGTAAATTTGATGTTTTTTATTAAGTACACTAAATAAGGGAATAAGTAAAAGATTTCAATTTGAAAATGTCATCGAATTTATTAGGATGAATGTAACGAAATTTCATATTAAATAGAAAAATATAAATACTACACCTTCTAACAAACATTTTAATAAATTCTTTACAAAAAAATAATGGGTGAAATCTTATAGACGCATGTGAACAATATATTGACTAATCTCATAATTATTAAGTTGTGTGATCTTTTTAATTGTTATCATTAATTTTAAATTGTGATATCTCTTTAATTGTTTTTATCTATAAATTCGTTCATTTGTACCTTAGCATAGAGACTTATTCAACAATATCTCATCAATTCAAAATTAGATGTAAGTGTGAAAACATAGCAATCTCCTTAATATATTGACCATTCGTCGTTGCAACTTTCTCGAACCTTTTCAAATGTTTAGAATACGGCGTGCTCTCATTGTCTTTTCCAAAACATCTTATCAAATGTTAGCTTACGGCTTCCCCCCTAATTGACTTTATTGGTAAGGACATTGTTATCAGGCCTAGAGCTCGTTCGAGACAAGCTTTAAAGTGATAGGAGAGGAATAACGGGATATAAATTACTTAAAAGACCTCTCTCACTTGTTTGAATCTATGAGAAGTTAGACTGAATAACAAAAATGACAACTTAAACAATCACATAAGAACACACTGATTTTTTACGTGAAAAATCCCTTTAAAGTAAATAGGAAAAACCATGGGACACACCGGTTCAAAAATCAACTTCACTGTAATTAACAAGTGAATATAACAGAGGTAAATAACCTTAATTACATCAACTAAATTAAATAAATTCAATTTGAACTAAAGTGAGAAGACAAATGAGTTAACCAACATAAAAGACATTTTCTGTTAATAATAACTCAACAACTAGATTTTAAAGTAGTAATCTAACTATTTAAGATAAACCCCCAGATGTCCCTACCAGCTGTCCAAATTTCAACTTAATCAGACTACGAGTTAATAATCATTTATACAGTTTACCAATTCTACCACAAATGAGAGAGCAGAAAATTACCAAAATTAAGAGGTTTCAGTTCGAATAGAATACCTGCTCTTGCAATTCACAGAAACTCAATCCAACACAAGGAAGATCTATGGTCCTCCAACTACTGACCAAAAATCAGTTCGATCGGACTACAAACAGTTTTCGAATTATACGGTTGACCAATTCTACACACAAAAAATTGCCCAGAAAATAGACCTACGAAAATTGAAGAGAAGTAGGACTTATAGTAATCAAAACCCAATCTCCACCGTTTAGAAATAAGAACCAAATGTCCTCTATCAATCATCCAAGTTTAAGCTGATCGGACACAAATATCCTTTCAAAATATAAGATCAAAGAACACTTTACTAACAGTTCTCACCTTTTCTTTTTTATTTCTCCTCCTTCGATTTTCTCCCTTTTTTTTTTCTCTTTTGGTTGGGGAGTTTCTCTCACTTTTTCTCTTTTTTTTTTCTTTCTTTCGGCCACCAGGCAGCCTCTCCCTCTCTCTCACTCTCTCCCAAAACCTAATCTTAATGAGGTATTTATAACTCATTAAGTCAACTTACTTTTTTTTTCTTTTCCCTTTTATGTTTTTAAAGGTTCCCTCCACGTAAGAGGAATACCTAACAATTCTCCTCCTCCCGACTACGTGAAGGTGTTAACCATCCCAACTAATGAATAATATAATTCAAACTTTTCTCTTGGTAATACCAAGATGGATTACACTCTGACTATCACATTGCAACATATATTTTGATTGTTCAAAGCCAAGCTTCTTCATGAATCTTTTCATCTAGATTAACTCTTTAATTGCTTCTTCATAACACTCAGATTATCCTCCATCAGTTAATAACATAAACACATTATGAGAGTATCGAGTAGAAGGCACTAGAATTCTATTGGACCTTCGTGGCTGAAATGGAGGTGAAGTTATGTGTGGATGATCTTTCATTAGTACATTAATATCACCTGCACCCTATATATCATGATCCTGTTGAACATTCTCATCATGTCCTTGAATATCACCATGAACATCAGGATCACTTAGGGGAGTCTAAGGAAGTGGAATAATGTCAGCAGGATTATCATTAACCTAAGGAGTTGACTTCTCGATGTGTTCAATGTTTTGATCCTTAATGAACACAACATCTCTACTCCTTACAAGCTTTTTCTTAATTGGATCATATAAACGGTACTCGAAGTTATCTTCACAATAACCAAGAAAGATACACTACCGAGTCTTCACATCTAACTTCCCTATTTTATCTTTAAGGACATGAACAAAAGTCTTATAGTTAAAGACTCGTAAATGGTCATAAAAGACTTCCTTACTAAACCAAACTTTGTCTGGAACATCACCTTGTAGCGAAACACTAGGAGATAGATTAATTATATGTGTCACTGTATTCAAGACTTCACCCCAAAAGAATCTAAGTAGCTTTGTATCTAAGAGAAGACATATAACCTTCTCAATCAATGTTCTGTTCATCCTTTCTGCTAAACCATTTAACTGTGGTGTCTTAGGAGATGTCCTCTGATATCTGATCTCATACTTTCTGTAGTATTCATCAAATGGACCACTATACTCACCACCATTATCAATGTGGATACATTTCAACTTCTTGTCAGTCTATCTCTCAACAAAGGCATGAAATTATTTAAATGCATCAAAAACTTGATTTTTAGTCTTCAACGCATAAACCCAAATCTTCCTTGAGTGATCATCAATAAAATATACAAAATAAAGAGCACCACCAAATAAGCGTACTTTCAAAGGACCACATACATCAGAATGCACCAATTCAAGTAACTCTGATTTCCTTAAAGGCAAGTGACTCTTAAATGTGATTCTGCTCTGTTTTCCAGTCAAATAATAAGGACACTTCTTTAAAACTATGCTTTTTATACTTGAAAGCTGGTTTTTTCTTGTCAAACAATTCATTCCTTTTTCACTTATATAACTAAGTCGTTTATGCCATAAATCAATCAAATTCTTATTTTCCACTGCATTTACAGCATTTCTAACAATAGAACCTTGCATAAAATATAAATTGAAGCATTTCTTACCTTGTGCTACCATTAAGAAACTTTTGGTAAGCTTCCACTGGCCATCACTGAAGGTATTGCAAAAACCTTCATCATCTAACTTTCTCGTTAAAATCAAATTCAAACGGATATTAGGGACATGTCTAACATCCCTTAATGTCAACTGTACTCCATTGCTAGTCTTTAAACAAACATCACCAATACTAATGACTTCTGCTAAGCCATTATTACCCATCTTCAACCCCTTATGATTTCTAGGTGTATATGTAGAGAAGAATTCCTTATGTGATGTAACATGAAAAGAAGTACCACTATCTATGACCTAATTAATCTCATGAGATGTCAGGTTAATCACATTTTCATCATAAACAATAATAGGGTCACTAATACCAAAGGTTGATGCAGTAGCAACATGATCATTACTCACATTCTTTTTCTCATACCTATCACTTCCATTTTTATTTTCTCTCTTCCATTTATAACACTTTTTTTTTAATGTGACCGATCTTCTCGTAATAATGACACTAGACATTCTTGTACTCTGATCGTGACTTGCTTCGGCTTTTACTTTTACCATTTTTACCACTTCCTTTTTCTTGACTTCTCCCCCTATTTTCAATAAATAAAACCTCTAATTTAGATGATGATGAACCCTGAGATTTCCTTCTCATCTCCTCATTTAACACACCACCCTTTATAAGTTCCATTGATAAAATACCACTGGAAGCAGAATTAGCGAGAGACATTCGAAAAGTCTCCCAAGAATCAAGTAAGGTAGCAAGTAACCATAACCCAAAAAATTCATCATCAAACTTAATGCCCATGCTTGATAGTTGATCAATGAAACCATAAAACTTATTTAAGTGGTTAGCAATTAAACTCCCTTCATTATATCTCAATTGCATCATTTTCTTTAATAAGAACAACTTGTTATTACTAAACTTTGAAGCATACAAAGTCTCAAACTTGCTCCACAAAATTCGTGCATGTGTCTCATTGCAAATGTGATTATAAACATTATCATCAACAAATTGCCATATAAAACCACAAACATATTCGTAATCAAATTCCCATTCTTCTTTAATTTTAGACTTAGGTTTCGTATTAACAAATATTGGCAGATGCAATTTCTTCACAAATAAGAAATTCTTCATTTTACTCCTCCATATATGATAATTTGTGTCATTCAAATAGACCATTCTATTTATATTCAACTCCATCATTCAAACAAGTTAGAAACACAACCTTTCTTTGATACCACTTTGATGGGAAAGGGGCAGCGGAATACAAATTGCCCAAAAGACCTCTTCCACTTGTTTGAATCTGTAAGAAGTTGACTGAATAACAAAAATGACAATTTAAACAATCACACAAGAACATACTGATTTTTTACGTGGAAAATCCTTTCAAAGTAAAAAGGAAAAATCACAGGACACACTAGTCTAAAAATCAACTTCATTATAATCAACAAGTGAATACAACAGAGGTACACAACTAATTACATTAACCAAATTCAATAAATTCAATTTGAACTAAAGTGAGAAGTCAAATGAGTTAACCAACACAAAAGATAATTTTTGTCAATAATAACTCAACAACCAGACCTTAAGGTAGTAATCCAACCGTTCAAGATGGACCCATAGATGTCCCCTACCAGCTGTCCAAATTTTAGCTCAATCGGACCACGGGTCAATAATCATTCATACAGTTTACCAATTCTACCACAAATGAGAGAATAAAAAGTTACCAGAATTGAGAGGTTTCAGTTCAAATAGAATACCTACCCTTGCAGCTCACAGAAACCCAATCCAACCGTCCATAAGGAATATCTATGTGTCTTCCAACTATTAACCAAAAATCAGTTTGATCGGACCACAAATAATATTCGAATTACACGGTTGACCAATTTTACACATAAAAAATTGCCCAGAGAATAGACCTACGAAAATTAAAGAGAAGTAGGACTTACAATGCTCGAAACCCAATTTCCATCATTCAAAAATAAGAACCAAACGCCCCTCTATCAACCATCTAATTTTAAGCTGATCGGACACCAATATCCTTTCCAAATGTAAGATCAAAGTGCATTTTATCAACAGTTCTCACATCTTCTTTTTTATTTCTCTTCCTTCGATTTTCTTCCTTTTTTTTTTCTCTTTCGACTGGGGAGTTTATATCACTTTTTCTCTGTTTTTTTTTTTTCTTTCTTTTTGGCTGCCGGGCAGCCTCTCCCTCTCTCTCACTCTCTCAACCTCTCACTTTTTGCCAAAACCTAATCTTAATGAGGTATTTATACCTCATTAAGTAAACCTTCTTTTTTTTTCTTTTCTCTTTTTTTTTTCAAAGGTTCCCTTTATATAGGAGGGATACCTAACACAAAGACCCAGTCCAATTATTACCCTTCAAACAAAAAACCAGGTAACTTCTACTCAATGCCTATTTAGATGGTTACTCATTGTCTCCACCTTTCTTTTCTACCCTACCATCTTATCAAATGTAAGCTTACCCTTGGAGATGCTTGTGTCTTTGTACTTAGTAGAGGTGTCTTATCTACTATTTAAGGCAGTAAACATATTAGAGGAGCACGATAAAGCTATATGCCAAAAAGCTTTTGACGTACTCCTTCAATCATACCACTCTCTTGCCAATCAATGAGAGTTTGCCAATGACACCCTAAATACCCCAATTTTGATATTCTTCATTATCTTAAAGAGTTTTTATAGTTATAGAAATCATAATGGTAACACTAGACTTTAACCCAAGACCTTGTTACCTTACCTTTTCTTTATTTTGTAGGTCACAAATCCCCTTCTAAACATTACCCCATCACCTAATCATCATCATCATTTTATTCATTACCTATATATTTACAATTGACACAAAAAGTTATATGTAAGTCTAATAATTAAGAAAATCAGAACATGTAACATTAAAAAATATATATAACTTACTATTTGAGTAGGTTAAACACATGATTTCTTGTTTGAATTCTTATGAGTATGTTTTAAGTAAATTTGGGATGTTGTGGTAGTAAAATTAAGAATGACTTTTGATGAAATTTTTTAGAATGTTTTAAAAAATTAAAATGCAACAAAAAAAAAGGTTATTTGAATGGGTATTTAGTGAATTAAGATATACACTATTATGGATGATATAGTCCAGATAACTCGAATTATAAAGTTGCATATTTTCAATTAGCTATTTTTAGAAGGTTGTATTATTCCAAAAACAATATTGAATATCTGGGGCAAACCACTTTGCATTGTTTTAATAAGAGTCCAAGTTCCAATTCAAGCCATGGAATTAGTAGATCATGAATAAAAATGTGATGGTTGATTTACCATCTAACGTGAAAGTTTAATAACAATTTGATATTTTTTTCATTAACTCTAATTTAAATTTCTAGGATAGCATCCATTTTTAAATAATTACTAAATATAAATGAGACTTATTCAATTTATTACTCTTAAATTGATACATCTTTGATTCTTAAAAAAAAAAAAAATTCTGATGTCAATTAGTTTCCCTCAACTTAAACCCTAAATACAATAACTAATATTTTTTACAATGGTTCTTTTTTTTTTTTTTCTAGGAAAGGAAAAAGGATGGTTAATTTTGTTCGCTTAGGGGAAATCCAACTAAGATCGGTACAATGAACAGGAAAAAAAAAAAAAAAAAGAAGGAAATAGCAATTCCAAGTAACGTTGGAAGCGAGGACCTGGGCCTGAAAGAGTTGGACCTCTAAAATTTGGGCTAAGCCCGTTTTTTGTCTACACAGCGGGTGGGGTCGATAGGGCAGACAAAGAGCCCACAACGAACAACGTTGTGTGCCTATGACGGTCGGATCGGATCAACATTGCCCGTCCCATCTGAACCAAGAAGAAGACCAATGCGATTTTCAGCAAATTCAGCGGCAGCCCGCTGCGCCTCTCCCCCGACTCCCAGTCACCTGAGGGAGGCGTCTGGGTGACACCAACGCTAATTTGTTTCTTCTTCTTCTTCTGCTTATTTAAGAAGAAAAAGAAAAAAAAAAGAAAAAAACTTTCTTTCAGCAAGAGAACAACCGCCAGAAGCCCCCCCCTCTTCATCATTGGTTTCCCCCGGTTCCTAGCTCGCACGCCGCGCTTGCTGTTATTTGGTCTCTCTCTCAGAGTTCAAATTGTGTGTGAATTACAGAAATCTCAGCCGAAAATTTGAGCTTTGATTTTAAGCAATGGATGGAATGTTATCAACCAATGATAAGCAAAGAATGGTCTCTTCCTTCCTCGAAATCGCTGTAGGTCAGACTGCCGACACTGCCATGCAGTTCTTGCAGGTATTCACGCGTACCCTTCTCCTAAAAACTACCTGTCTTTTCTCTCTCTCTTTTTTTTTGTTTCTTTTTGTTTTTGCTTTAAATAAAGTAAAAAAGTGGAATCTTTTAATTCAAGATTTGGTGGAACAGCTTCGTATTAAGTTTTTTGTCTGGTCGCTGAAATTCTTTCTTTTCCCATCTTGTAATGATAAAGTTTGGATCTTTGATGGTGTTTTGCTGATGCGTTTTTTCTCTATTTATTCCTTATTGATTCTATGACTTGACTTTTAATGTGGTTTTCATTTTTGAAAACGCCAAAGAAAAAAAAAACAGAAAGAAAAAAGAAAAGAAGCTATGTGTAGGTGATTTACTTTTGACTTTTGGGTGAGGGCATCCGTGATTTTAGATCCTAAATAAAGTGGCGTTGTGTTACACAATTTATCTTGGCATACTTTGACTTGAAAGATGGTCTGATGTTCATGTTAACAAATGCTAGTGATCTAAATGTTTGCTGTTTGATATTTGCCGATGTAGCATTGTGTGCCTCTCGAATCATGGTGAAGTGCATATGTTTTTGTCGTTAAAGCATCTATTAGTCTACGTGTGTCTTACAAGGAACTCGGTGGTGGAACAGGCTACTAGTTGGAAGTTGGAGGAGGCTATTCAACTATTCTATGTGGGCAATGAAGGCGGAACACTTTCATCTGCATCACATTCTCCACCAACAGATAATGCTAATCCCTGGATGGCTCAAAATGCTGGGTATATCCTAGTTTTAATTTTGTTTCTAATAGCTCAGCAGGTCATTTGCTTTTTGAACATGCTATTTTGATTTTGTTCAAAACATTTGTTCTCTTCACATTGATTCAGTGAATTGGGGGACCTTGAGAGGGAAAATACTGTGCAAGATGCTGCAGAGGATGTGCGTCCTCCTTTGCCTGTTGTAAGGGACACCCTCTATGATGATGCCATGTTATACAAGTATGTTATCAAATTTCCCTTACACCCCATTTTAGTGAAAGATTTTTTTTTCTCTTTTTTTTTGTCTCAACAATGAAAAATAATTTCTAATCTATAGGATGTTGACACTTGATCAATGCAGCTTGCTCTTCTTTATTTGAGCAATCTCAGTCCCCTGCTTGGGTTTTTATTTTACGCTCTAATGATGATCTAGTTTTAGTTTTTCCCTTACATTTTTCAATTAGTTTGCTCTTTCTGCAGTGCTAATTTCATGTTGTTGGTATGAGTCTGATTCTTAATATTTGTCTTGTAGCTCAAAGAAATGAAAAGGTTGCATCTCATTGCATCTATTTTCATACATTTCTTCAGGTTATGATGATAGAAGTTTTCTATTAACTACCTTCTCATAGGAATTTGATATAATTTCTTTTTATAGCAGTTTCAATTTTTTTTTAAATGTACACTGATACACATGGTTTTTTTTTTTTAATCTATATGTGTTGAGTATTTGTATTACTAGTGGTTCTAATGATGCTAGGGAGTTTACCCCCCCCCCCCCCCAAAAAAATCCCTTCTTCTCTGGTTTTCTTATTTCAACTGAATATCATAGAAAAGAGGAAGACAAGGAAGACGTTAGTTTCATTGCTGTTGTCCACTTGAACTTTGAACTTGTCATCTGACTTATTGGATATTTGTTCCAATTGTCTAAATAATTTATAAAAAAATTGATTTAGCTCATCTCAAATTTGGTATTAAAAAGAGCAGATTGTGTTCAAGATGCATGTATCTAACCTCAGTATCTTGTAAGGGAAATTTGAGTCTTATGACACTGTCTAAGAAATATCACAGCCTTCTTACAATTTTAGCTTGTGGAGTATTTTTATTCCTAGTTCCAAACCATCATCACATGGAAACATTTATTTCACTCCTTTTGAATTCAACAATTTATTATTTTTCCTGGGGAAGATTTTTTTGAAGGATCTTTTCCCCCATTTGCTCAGTTCAACATGCACTCTATTTGTGTTCACTCAGTTCAAGGGTGGGATATCCAGCACATGAGCTGAGTTCCTTGATTGCATTTCGTAACTTTGATGAGGAAATGAGACGTCCTAGGGTTTGGGAATCAGACCAAGGTGCTACATCTACGGCAGATAGCACTAGAGATAACCTTGCGTCTTTGTACCGACCACCATTTCATCTGATGTTCCATGGCTCATTTGAAAAGGTAAGGGATTTTCATCAAAAGTTTCTCTATACTGCTGTAATACTTTTTTTTTTTTTCCCTCAATTTTGTTATAGTTACTGGAACTGGTATTATGAATGGACCAGTACTGGTTGATCTGGATACAAAGCTGATCCCATTTTCTGGTTGATTCATCTGGGGAACCTAATTGAATTGATCTGTTTTATTTCCCCCTGATGGTCTGGTGTAACTTGAGAAGGCTAGAAGGGTTACTGGTTCTCTGACAAGTATCTCTACTGATCTAGTATCAATAATCATATTTTGATTGTTTTTGTTGCTTCATTGGACTTTGATGGAAAAGGGATGAAATGATGAATCCAAAGGAAAAGGGCAGAGGCCACAGTGTCTAATGCTAATGACATGAAGCCTGAGGGCAAAAGAATATCAATATGCCCAAAAATGAAAGCAAGCAAGAATTGGGAACACATCTGTTAAACAGAGTGTTAGGTTTTGTGTGTTGGGGAGGCAGGGGTGGAACAATAAGGCAATGACAATGGCAGAATGTTGATATGATAAAGATCTGCTCAGTAAGAAAAGGAGAGAAAAAGGAAAGAATACTGGAATTTACTTAACATGTGAGTGGAAGGGCAGAACAGTAGATATAGTGCTTTCTTTCTCCACATCTATATGACTGTATATATTTGCATAATATCCACTTGTGCATTGCTCATTTTCGGTATGTTTCTGAGGCATGAATTACATGCCTATCTGTGTGGACTTACTTGTATGTTTGTCTATTCTATGTAATGTCTTGTTTGAGTTTCATTTTGATATTTGGCCTTTGATATTTGTCTTTTGAATTGCCTTTCAGTCAACTGAGTTGAGGACTATTGATATACAATCATGGAAATAAACTTATAATCATTATAGGAGTCAAATGTCAATGGTTTTATTGGTTTGTTTGTTGTTGCTTCTATTCTTGAATTCTCCTTACAAATTGTTTGGAGTTTGAAATTCAGGCTAAAGGTGCTGCTTCTGTTGAGGACAAATGGCTTCTTGTTAACTTGCAATCAACAAAGGAGTTCAGCTCACATATGGTAACTAAAAGTTACTATTCTGGCCAATTTTTTTGAAATTTTTATGTTTGCAAATATTTAATCTTGTGTTTTTTGGTTTTATATTGATTTTTGAAGCTTAATCGGGATACTTGGGCAAACGAAGCTGTTGCTCAAACCATCAGTACTAATTTCATCTTTTGGCAGGTTAGTTTTGTACTTTCTTGCACTTCAACGTCTTTAGTTGGTGTTACTTGACAAACTGACATTCAATTCTAAAGCTGCAATACACCAGCTGCATGATACATCCATGGTAGCCAATGAAAGCTGAATTGAATTGATGAAAAGATGTCAGCTAAAATTTTAAAATTGTTTTAACTGAAAGTAGGACAAAAAGAAGATCTTGAGAATGCACCTTTGTATTTTCTTCTTGTTTTCTTAAGTTAAATGTGTGTACTACAATTTGAAGACATCAAAGGCAGGTATCCTCCCAAAACTTTTATTCAACTTTAAGTTTCAAACCACCAATTAATGCAAAAACTCATGTTCAATCAAAAGATGTTGATTATAAATATTGAAAAGCCAAGACCTTGCATAGTTAAGTGAAATGACCTTACATAAGTAAGGTTGGTCCTTTGGAGATTGAAGGAGGCATAAGGGTATTTGTGCTCAAACTAACAGACAATTCATGAAACATATTAAATGTTACTGGATTTAACCATGGTACATTTTTTGTGACATCTTAAAACTGATGAGAGGCTGCTTGCCTGTTATATGATGATGAGGTTGTGACTTGAAAACATATTTTATATTCAAAATTTTGTTAAATTGAGATAATATCTATCATCTCTATTACTGCTTGCCTGCTGCATGTTGATAAGGTGGTGACTTGAAAACATATTTATTAAGAATTTTGTTAAGATGAGAGTCTCTACTGTATCTGTTATCTTAGTCCTTTGTTAACAACTACAAAAAGAGCCATTGAAATAGCATTTTAGAGTAGAGCACCTCAAAGGGTCAACAATTTCTTGGCAAAAAACTTTCACATACTAGGGATGGACTATACGCCGTCTCTTGCATTTATGTTGTCGAATTGCACCATTTTGTGTTTTGAACAAGTTGAAGAAGGGACTTCTCTAAGTGGCCAATAAATTTATCATATGTTGTCCACTTCTTTTTTCTTTCCTTTTATTTTCTTTTTTTATTTTTGGTTGGAGAGGATGAGGGCTAAGGGGGTTTTGTGCCTCACAAGCTTTTGTTTTTTGGTCTATTATGAGGCCCATTGGGCCATGAGTTACACAATGGGAGCAATGGAATTAGCTCTCCTTATTCTCATAAATCCTATTCCTTTCCTTTCTATGATTAGAACTCGAGACCTTGAGGATTGAAGTCTTAATTCTTAATCACTTGGATGTCTCCGAAAGGACTTTTAACGAGTTTTTGTGCATAGCAACTGATGATCTTTTATTCTCTCTTTGTTTTTATTTTATTTTATAGAAGAGGCCTGATGTTTTCAAATAAGATAGCTAATTCACATCTACAAAAAAATACCTTTTTTAATAGATTATTTGAAAGGCATCACCTAAGGTTGACTGAAAAACACTTTGGACCTTATAAAATGTAAATGGAGATAAAAATTTAGGGAGTCAAGCATGGATGCAAAACAAAAATAAGGACAAAAATGTAATCCTAAAATAAAAAGGGAGTCTTGTATAGAGTGGTTCTTTGTAACTAGGCACTTTTGGCTTTGAGTTGACAGGAGAGTTTATTGTGTTTGGTGACATGACCAAATTTTTTACATAAAACAAACTACATGGGGTAAATTATTCAAAATAAGACTTTAATGGAGTAAAGTGTTTTCAAAGCCAAACCTCAAGGATATGTTTGTAATTATCTCTTTTCTAAATTCAAATATGGTATTCTGGCTTAAGTATAATATGGGATAAACTAAAATTTTGTATGGCAGATTATAAAATGCTTGAGTGATGGAAAATTAAGAAACAAGATTATTCATTGATAAAAGTATATAATATAGTAAAAACAGAAATTATCATGTAAGAAGTAAATTGACATTTGTTTTAAAGGACAAAAAGATTAAAACACTACAGGAAAGTTATACATGCATTTTAATTATAAAACTGTAAGGGATATTGTCAAAGGAAGTTGAGTGGTATATGATGTGTCTTGTTCCTTTATAGTTCTAAGTCTGTCTGTCCACTAAAATATCTAGTTTCTTTAACCTGCAATACATCTATTTTTCCATGTAAAATACCTTCAATTAAATGTGCCATTGATTAGTAATCATTCAATTAGCAAGGTTGTTTTAAGTAAAAAGTTTAAAGGGGGTTAAATTGATTAGTAATCATTCAATATGTGCAAATACATCATACATACATCTACTATTCTGATAACACATTAAATTTATAGCCATTGATTTGTTCTTCTGGTCTTGGTCCATTGTTGTAGGTTTATGATGATACAGGTGAAGGCAGGAAGGTTTGCACCTATTACAAATTGGATTCTACTCCTGCAGTGCTTGTTATTGACCCAATAACTGGTCAAAGAATGCATTTGTGGAGTGGGATGGTACAACCTGAAAGCTTGCTCGAGGTATGCATTGTTGTGATGACTAGATTTAGACCACCTGATTGTGATCATTACAAAATTTGCTCTGGAAAAGGGGCCAAAGAATATTCTGAAAAGATTTTGAGCTCTGATTTCATGCCTTGCTAATTTTGAGGAAACTTCCTTTCAACTGTAGGATTTGGTGCCATTCATGGATGGTGGGCCAAGGAATCATCATAAAACTCTATCTCATAAACGTCCAAGGGGGAGTTCTTGGACTCCACAAAAAAAGAATGGTAAATTATGATACTTTCTATGTTTTAATGTTCCATGGATATCTGGTTCAGTATTTAAAATAATCTCATTGCATTATGTGGTTTTTATTGCTTGAAATTGAGTGGAAAAAGGGTTATTGATAATAGGGGTCATAACTACTTATCTAAGAGATTTTGATGTAGAATCTAGCCACTTGACAAAGTGGAATTAAAAGATGAATTTCTGTATTTTTCTGAACTCAATGTTCTTAGGAACATTTTTAACATGCCATGATTGTGCATTGGTATTTTACCAAATATCTTATGCAAAATTTGAAAGGCCTGTTCCCTTATCTATCAAGAGTTCTTTGTCTTCTCATTCCTCTTTCTGATCACAATATTTGCTACTGAGCTTCAAATGGAAATGCTAACTAGTGTAAATTGACTTGGTGGATTGTGCTCAAGTCTGCAAAATATTCCAAAGAAAAAGGAGGCTTCCTTAGACTAGTGCTTATTGGTGGATAATTGTCTTTTTGCTTCCCAAAAAAAATGTTAAGGAATAGTTCTTGCATACTGATCTGATTCAATGTTTTCTTTTGCCTATCATGTTCCGATTTGTGTGTATGCATGTTGACTAGATTTTCAGTTAGCTATTCTTCTCCTGTGGTTATATTTTCATATATATTTATTGATGCACTTTTTGTTCTCTAAGGAGGAACTTACATGGGTAAAGAGTGATATTGAATTAATCAACAATATTGTCAAATCTCCTGCTCTGATCATAGTTGGCAAAGGGGGCGTGTGAAAGCATCCATCTAGCAGAATCTTTACACTGAAATGGAAGAATATGCAATACCACATTAGAGAGAGAGAGCAAGATAGAAATATGTTTGCATGCACAGATCTGCACTTTGTGGTAGGATGGAAGGACTCTTTGGACCTTAATGTTCATTTTGACTACCCTAATTATGCTGCTAAAATTTATAGTACTCTTGTTTACACTATGATGCAGCACTGAATAATGAATAGAGGAAACAGGGGGTAAAAGGGTGGAAGAAGGAGGAATTCAGGGAGGAAAAACACATAATTTAAGGAAAAACAGTGGGGCTTCTTGAACGATGCAATTTAAGTCACAACTAAGCATGCCCATTACATGAAGTTTATGCTTATTTATAGGCACCAAAGTTCTGTAACTAGAATGAAAATAATCATAGGCAATTAAACCTAAAAAAGGAAAAATTTCAAGATTGTAATTTCTAATAGTTCTTAATTCTAAATAAGATATTATGTAAATTATATACTATGAATAAAATCTTAATCAGTAGAATCATTCTATGGATGTTCGTTTGTTTTTTTGTCAGTATAACTTGAGTTTCATCCGTATAGGAATTTCCCCTCCGTTTTTCAGTTTAAAATTTCTTGTGCAGTGGGGTGTCTACACGCTATAGAAAATGGGCTCTTTTCCAAGAATAATTACTTTAAAAAGTTTAGTGATAGTTTTTGGCTCTGTGTGGTTGATTTTCTCAAGCACTACTCCTGCCATGGTTTCACACATTCTGCTGCTGTTATATTGAGATGGCTTGCTGGAAAGGTTGGATTTAGCAAAAGATTCAAATTCAGCATTCCATGCTTTCTTCTCAGATCATTAGTGAAGAAATTGCAGAAAAATGGAAGCAAACTTCTAAATATTGCAAATAGCCATAGGTCATGGCTAGCATGAGGGCAAATTACCTGAGTTTTCTGTCACAATCTTTTACAAAGGTGGAGCTTTTATTTCCTTCACTGGGGGAATACATTGATTTAGTGTAAGGGTTTTGACCATTCCTTCCCAAAGGCGAGGGTTTGCCTGTTCTTTGTGTATAAACTCTTGTGAGGATTTTGTGCAGTTTCAGTAGTTTTTCTGCTTCCAGGACAAATTCTCCTATTTGTGCCTCTTAAAAAGCAACAATAGGTTGATGAATCATTACCCCAATGATATAAGGTAATAAATGGTTACTCCTGGTATGATAATGATAAGGTGAAGAGAGGGATGAAAAATAATAAGACAAAAAAATAATGATAATAGAATTGAACAACCATATAGACATTTTTTGCATATTGCACATGGTTCCACAATAGAATTTACCTTTTACCAGATCACCTTGATTTGTAAAGGTTTTTCATGTTGATAAAGCTATTACAAGGGCCTCAAATATATGGTTACAGAACAACCTGTGGAAATGATTAAAGATCTTTCTGTACTGACCACACATTCTTCTGGTAATTGGGTGTAAAGAAGGATTTCATGGTATTAACCAATTTTGTACAAATTGGCAGATTGCCAAATCAAACTCCTGCTTTCACAGTCCTTCCATATTTATATTTTGCTAACATCTGTTATCAATTGATAATAACCATTGACTATAATGGATAGTTTTGACTTTTTTTTGAATGTGAAATGATGGGATTCCTCTTTTTGTGAGTGATTATGGGAAGCTAATGGAATTGATCTAGAAGAATCTCAACAATTTGTGAAACAGAAGTTGACTTGGTGAAAGGTCAAGGCTAGAGAGTAGTAATGGAGGCAAAACATGCACACAAGGCATGACTATTGCTTAAAATATGATTTCACCAACATACTTGTTCATCTGCTTCATTTTTGGAAAATCATGGCAATTGTGTATCACACACCTTTAGGGAAGCTATGTAATCACATCCTATTTAGTCAAATGGATGTAATGTATGCCATGCTTGTTTCTGATACTTAGTTTTGCCATGCCTCACACCTTATTTCTTCTAACCTTTCTGGAACCAAGTGGATCACAATCACTCATCTTCTATGGGTTATTAACAAATTATTTATTTTTAAAGCTTGTTCCCTATGAAAATGTGTTGATTACTATTAATGCCTCAATGCTGTTGCTTTTGATCATAGAACTCCATCATTGAGAAATGGAACTTTGGGTTGGGAGTATATTTTGCCCTCTTTTCATATGCTTTTGTGCATTCACCTTGCTGGTGGGCTTGTATATTGTGATTGTATTTGCCTCTGTGGATTTTCTTATGGTAATATAAACTTAGGATTCACTTCTTGCTTCTGCAGATGAAACAAAGGAAGATGATGAGGATGTGCAACGAGCTTTAGCTGCTTCAGTGGAGAACTTGAAGGAATCAAGTTCAGTGGCTTCCCATGATAAAGATGCGACAAGTAATGATCAAGAAGAAAAATGTTTGCCTGAGGAACCCAAATATCCACCACTGCCTGAAGAACCCAAGGGTGACAGGAGGCTCCTTTGTCGAGTCGGAATTCGTCTCCCTAATGGACGAAGGGTGCAGAGAAATTTCCTAAAAACTGACCCAATCCAGGTTTCCTCAAATCTTAAGTCTAATTTCAAATACTCATGGTGTAAGGACTGTAGCATTGGTTTTTCCTTTTTTAACCTTAGTTCTTCCAATGGCAGATTTTTTTTGTGTAATTTTGTTGTAAAGAAATTTGTGTCCATGAGTGCCAATTTGCAGCATACAAATGCATAACCTGCTAAAATGTGGTAAATTTGTTTAATAGTTAAAGGATTTCAGTGGATGTAGTAATTCATATTTGCTGATAATTCTGATTTAGCCACTCATTTGTGATTGATCTCTTGTTGGTTTGGCTTAACTTGCATCCCGGTTCTTGTCAGATAGAATCTTTTCCATCTGCCATCTCTGTAATGAAGTCTTTCAATCTGCAACATTGAAATAGAACCATTTGTTCCTTTTATTTGAAAATGTATGTTTCCATTGTCAGTTTTTACTGTTCTTCATTGTCCCAGATTCTCAAATCTGAACTAACGTGAGCATAATAAATGCTGTTTTTTTCACTATCCCCCACTCTTATTTTTGTCGATGTGCATGTGACATTAATTGTTGACTAAAATCTGAGGTCAAATTTAGGTCTGGTGAGCATGGCATGTTGACAAGTTTACAGGGCCTTTTCCGAATGAGTAATGCTTTGCTTCCTGAATTATGGAACAAAATCATGGGGATCATTGTTTCTGTGGGTTGGACATGGACCTCACATCTGGGGCTCACAAATCAATGGGCCACATAATTTTCGTGCTTCCTGATTGGGGAACACGGAGTTTTCCATTTTAAACTTGATTTAATGTTCTACTTTTTACAAGTTTTTGCCTGTTTTGTTTCTTGTCCTGGAATGCAGAAATTACATTACCAGCTAATTTTGTCGTAACATTCTAAATTTGGCCTTTGCTTTCCTTTAGTTGCTGTGGTCATTCTGCCGTTCTCAATTAGAGGAAGCAAGGACAAGGCCGTTTTGCTTGACAGAGGCAATCCCGGGAGCTAAGGGTCTGGATTATGGTACTAAAATGACATTTGAGGAGTCTGGCCTGGCCAACTCCATGATATCAGTTGCATGGGAATGAAATTTGACCTGAGTGAGATATCTATGATATTGGATTCGAGGGTTGTTTTCTTTCCTTACCTCTTCTTCTTCTTCTTCTTCTTCTTCATCTTCTTCTTCTTCTTCTTCTTCTTCTCTTTATTGGTTGGAAGTGTAAAAACTTGGTTCCGTCCTGCTTACATGGTAAAATTGTGCTGTGGAATGGGTCGTGAATTTATAGCTGATTATCTAATGCCGGTGATAGATCGTGATTTTGTAATATCAGTTTGAAGTAAAATAATTTCTCCCTTTTTTTATTGAAATTTATGTTTGGATACAAATACAAAAATAAAGACTTTATAATAAATTTTAAAAATTGAAGGTACATTCTTCCAGTATTTTATAATTATGTGTTTTAATTTGTAATTTTGAGTTTTGTAAAATATTTTTATCATGTAATGAAATTATAAAATTTGGATAATACACAAAGAAAATAAGTTTACTAATCTTATATGGATGTATTTGTAACATTTTTATTTTGGATGTAATAATTTTTAAAAAAAGAAGATAAATAATTTTAAAAGGTTATAAAATTTAAATGTCTAATTTTTTAATTTTAATTGTAAAATTAATTTAGAAAACTTACAAATTTAATCTTTTTGAATTTTAAAATTTGTTTTAAGAGAAAAAAAAATGATGAATTATTGACTATTATTTGTTGTAAAAAATTTAGTAATTTTTAAAAGTATAAAATTATTTTTTTAATTAAAGTTATGTTTCAAAAAGATTTTGGTTAACTTTTTTGAAAAGAAAAATTTTTGACAGGACTTTTAACCTTTTGGGAAAAAATCTATAATACTATTAAAAATTCTATTTTGTATAATCAATTGACTTATAATTAATTGATTAATTTCACTTTAAAGGAAGGTTTTAAATTTTGTCAAATTTGAAATTTAAAAAATACTTTAAATAAAAATTAAAATAATCTTGTTTTGAAATTAGAAAATTTTGTTTGGTTTACCAAAATTAAAATTAAATTATAAACTCAAGTTATTTTATAAAAAATTCAAAAGATTTCAAAAAAAAAAAAAGAAAACCTTATACTTTAAATTTTTCTTTTAAATTTAAAGTACAGTTGATAGGTGTCATTTGTTACTATTGTAGTAAAGAATAATATATTTTAAAATATTACAAAATTAACAAAAAGCTTCAAGAACTACAATTAAAGAAAGAAATTTTAATAAAAAATAATAATTTTTTACAAACATTTGAATATGAAGATAAAAACAATTCTTTTCAAATTAATTTTATTTAAAATATTTTCTCAGGCACCTAAATTGATTTAAAACAAATTAATGTCTTCACTAGGGATTAAGAAACACTTCTTTGTACCATAAAATATTTCCAAGACCTAAATTTACAAAGGAAATACATAGACAAACTTTTAAAAGGTTTTGAGACACCAAAATCAATCTTTATCAATACTTCTTCAACTTCCAAACTTTCTTATGATCTTACATCTATTCTTTTAAAACAAAATATCAAGAAAGTTACACCAATTGTCTAAGACTTATAAAAAAAAAAATCAAAACCTTTAAAATAGAACTTAAGGAATTCAAAGTACAACAACAAATTGATCATAAAACTTTCCATTTACTTTATGCCAAACATCTCAAAAATGAGATGGGTTTTAATGAGCTAAAAGACATATATGAAACACAAGAACTCTAAAATCTTGATAAACTCCCTAAAAATGTTATTTTTGTTTTATAATAGGTTACTTCTAAAAAATATTTGAAAAAAAAATAAGTTTTATTTTTTCAAATAATTTTATATTTGATGTTGTCGCCTTATTTGACATTGGTATTGATTTAAATTGCATTAGACCAAATTTGATTTCATATAAATTTCAAGAACAAACCTTAAAAAGACTCTTTATAGTTAATCATTCAAATAAAAATTACAAATAAAATCACTACTTTTTTTTATGTGCAAAATTTCCAAATAAAAGCTTTTTTTGTTATTATTGAAAATATTCATTACATTGTCATTTTAGGAACTTTTTTTATTAATTTAATTACTCATTATATTGTTAATAATAAAGGCATTTCTTTCAAAATAAAAGCATAAAAATTATTTTTCTCATTTTTCAAAAAAACCAAAAACAAGAAACCTTAATCTTGTTAAATCTTATACAATTTATGAAAACAAAATTCATACACTAATTTTTTCCAAAGAGTTTTCATTATCTTGCTTACATAAGGATCTTTCTCTTTAACGAATTCAAACCCAACTTTAAAATCTTTTAGTTCAACAAAAAAATTGACATTTAAAGTCAATTCAATAATAATATTATTTTGATTTTCCAAATGCTTTTTGGCATAGAAAACAACACATAGTTGACTTGTTATATAAACCAAACTTTAATGAAAAGCAAATTCCCACGAAAGCACAGCCCATCCAAATGTCTATAGAACTTAAACAATACTATAAAAATGAAATTAGAACCTTAGAAGAAAAGAAACTCATTTCAAAATCATGATCACCCTAGTCTTGTGTAGCTTTTTATATCAACAAAAACTTTGAAATAGATAGAAGTACACCTAGACCAGTGATCAATTATGAACCCTTGAATAAAGTTCTCATATGTATTATGTATCCAATATTTAACAAAAAATATTTATTACAAAAATTGCATTAATCATTCATTTTTTCAAAGTTTAACCTGAAATTAAGATTTTGGTATATTCAAATTCACCTAAAACACCATTACAAAACTACATTCACTGTTTCATTTGAATAATATGATTGAAATGTCATTCCATTAAGTTTGAAAAATGCTCCTTTTGAATTTCAAAGAATTATGAATGATTTTTTTCAATTGTACTTTGAATTATGTATTGTTTACATAGATGATGTTCTTATTTTTTTTTTAAATCAATAGAACAACAATTTAAACACTTACAAAAAAATTTTTCTATCATTAAACAAAATGGACTTGTAGTTTTACAATTAAAGGTCTATTTATTCCAAGCCAAAGTTAGATTCTTTGGTCATTACATCTCTTAGGGAACCATTAATCCCATAGAAAGATCCTTCATATTTGTTGAAAAATTTCTAGACAAATTTCTAGATAAAACTCAACTCTAAAGGTTTTTAAGAAGTCTTAATTATGTTTTAAATTTCATTCCAAATATTAACAAAATGTTTAAATCACATCATGATAGGCTTAAAAAGAATCCAATTCCTTGGACTCCTTCATATACTCCTCTTGTTCAAAAACTCAAATCCATAGTTAGAACCATTCCTTTTGTTTATATTACGAACCTACTCTTCCAAAAATAGTTGAAGTTGATGCCTCTAATATAGGGTACAAGAATTTTTAAACAACTTTCCAATGGAAAAGAATAGATTATTTAGTTCATCTCAGCCTATTAGAATGATTTCCAAAAGAATTATTCTACTATAAAAAAAGAAATCCTTTCAATTGTTTTATGTATTACAAAATTTTAAAACAATTTGCTAAATAAAAAATTTCTTTTGCATATTGATTACAAGTTTGCCAAAAAAGTTTTATAAAAAGATATTCAAAATATTGCTTCAAAACATATTTTTACTAAATAGTAAGCTATTTTATCTATTTTTTATTTTGATATTGTATATATATAAAAGGAAAAAAGAATTCCATCTTGGACTTTCTAATTAGAGAGTTGCTAAAGAAGTTTTAAAATAAGGGGAAAACTCTTATAAACCAAGAAAAAAGTTCAAAAGCCTAAATAACTATTCAAATAACCTATACAAAATCCATTAAGACTTGGGTCAAATTGCTTAAAGAATATGAAGAAAAGGAGCTCTAAATCTAATAATGCATAGCCCACTTAGAAGAAGAAAAAGGAAAATGTTCCTTTAAATAGCTGCAAATTCAAAGATGGATAGAAGATCTCTATATTATTAAGATCCTCTTCCCATCCTAAAAAGAGCAAAAAGAATCCTGAAAGGCAAAACTCCTCCAAATCTTGAAGTAGGAACTTCATCTCAAACAAAATTTTTACAAGTTGTTTAACACAACCAATTATTCCAAAACCCTCCTCAAAGTATTTTAAAAAACCAAATTTCTAAAATGTTCTTCCCATAGAACCCAGATTTTTTTTATCCAAACCTTATAATAGCCATTTCAAAAATTTTCTTACCAAGTTAGTATTACAAACTAATAAATGTTACAAAATCCCAACCTTATTATGTGGTAATCCTTGAAATAATTGAATCTATCAAATTCAAACATTTCTATGTAAACAAGACCCATAAGGATCTTGCTTACTCAATTTGCCACATTTAAAAGGTTATTAGTCCTTAATAATAGGGACAAAGCCTAACAAAATCAAAAAATTTTCCACCAAATTTCAAAACCTTTATAACTTAATGTTTATTTTTTAATTACTAAGATTACTAAAAATTCTAGTACAACAACTTCCTTCTTTAAGACAAACGAACTAGTCATTCTTAACTAATTTACTTTAAACACAAAAATGATTATTCACACACTCCAAATTGGTTCAAACAATGGTGAACTTTTCTTAGACCTTTTAAAGATATCCTTCTCCCCTAAGTAAAGGAAGGATATGATTTATTCAAAAAAAAAATATCCCATCACAAACTTTGAAAAAGGATTTCCTCATTTATTCCCTTTTCATACAAAATTCTTTATACGTTGAATTATAATATGAACCTCTGAATATCAAATTCAAAAAATTACCTAAATCATTACTAAATGGTTTAAAGTCAAATGGTGGGATCTCTTTAAATTTTTCGAATTCTTATACAAAACCAAGATCTAAACTTGGTAAAATAAGATTTAACATTAATTCCAAAATCCATTAAATACAAGACCTCAAACACGATCTTTTTATCCCAAAAATCACATACCAATACTTTGTTAGCAATGGCCTAAACTAAAGAAGAATATTTTATTATAATGAAACATTTATTATAGATCCAATCTTCTTTAACCTAAATCCAAATTGGCCCAAAATTCTCAAGTTCAGAAAGCCAATAATTGGCCTTGATAAAAATAAGGATGATTGTTATGAGACATTTTCTCATACATAATAATAAAAAAGGAGAGATAAATCATCAAAAACTATAAAACAACTTTCGATATATAGATGCTCGTGATTACTAGCTTCATAAAGCAATAAACAACTTTCATTGCAACAAACAAATGCTGGTGACTACCAACTTTACAAATTAATAAAACAACTTTAGATGGACTTGAACATGCTAAAAGTTCAGACTCTCAAAAGCTCATTCCTCCTCTATAAAAAGAGACTTTGCCTTTTGAAGCAAGCATCAATTCATCAATCCACTTAGGAATTCTTAAATACTCCTCCCTCAAATCACTTGTAAAATATTCCCTCCTCCATTGTAAACCCTAAGTATGTAATTCTCTTCCCTAAGTTTTAAAAGTTCTTTGTAAGCTTTCAAACTATACTCCTATTTTTCAATATAGTATATTATTTAGAAACTAATAACTTTTCTTTAAAGTCATAGTGCTTGAGTGACATCTAATGTCACAACACACCATACTATACTAATTATCTTTAAAGTTTCCAATTTCACTCTAAGATCTACTAGTCTGTGATACTGAGAAGGGGAATGAATCAGTATTACACCCCTTAAAAAAACTCTGATAATTTAAGCCAAAGTACTCTACTTCTTTAATACTCTATATGAAAATATATAAATATGTGAACAACTTCAAACTCTTCTCAAAAGCAAACTCCTTTTCAGATTCAACTAAGGTAGATCTATTGTTACCTATTAATCATAATAGTCCCCAAAATTACCTTTCAGACACCTTGTCTATTAGACAGATTGGATGTTCTTGATTAGGTCTTCTTTAGGTTATAGGTTTGATGATTATTTAACTACATTCACAGCTTAATTCAAAATACAAAATGCAAATTCAAAGTAAGGACACAAGAGATTTACATGGTTCCGTCAATATGACGTACTCTACGGTGGTAGGGATTCTTCCTCTACCGAGACAATCCATTATACTTGAGAACACTAGTGTGGTATCCCCTATGATTACAATGGATGTCTTAATCTTCTACTCCTTTCACTATTGCAAATATAAAGTAATCACAATACAAAGAGTGTCACTTACTGTGTCTACCCTTCTTCTAGCTTGTGTTGCCTTTATGTGATTTGAATAGACTGCTTCACTACCGCTTGGAAGATCACTAAAACTCTCTCTAACCTCTCTTGAAAAAATCTGGAAATACGTTGAGTTCTCTCAATGTTTCACCAAATTTCTTCTCTAGGTTGTCTCACACAACTCCTGGTCTCACCATCTTACGGTCTCACCCATCTCTTGGTCTCACGATTTCACTATTTCACAGCTTGCACTCATGCTTTTGGTTTTCTGTTTCACGTCTCACATCCTGCCTTACATTTTTGGTTTGCATCCACTTCACTGGTCTCACGCCTCACGCACATTTCTGGTTTGCATCCGCTTCGCTGCATGGTTTTGCTGCACTCCTGTTTGTTTCACGATTTCGCTACACTCCTCTGTCCATTGTTGCACTCCCCTGTCTGTTTCACAGTTTTGCTACACTCCCTCGTCTGTTTCACGTCTCACGGATCTGCTTTCATTGTCACACACTTTCCAGGGGTTTGCTGTTTCAATCACACGTTTCACACTTTTGGGATACTCTTGTCTGTTTCACACCTTTAGTATGCTTTTGTCCATTGGTGTGTCATCTCTTCCCTTACCGATGGTGCATCGTCTCTTCTCTCACTAATGGTGCACCATCTCTTCCCTTACTAATGGTGTGTCCTCTCCTCTCACCGTGCGTTTTCTCTTGCCATTGGTCACTCTTTTCTTTCAGTCGGTTGTGTCCTCTTTATTATAGGGTTTTCTCTCTCAAGGTCTTTTGTCGTGCTCTCCTTTTTGTCGTGTGTTGTGTTTTGTCATGTACACTTATTTTTCCGTCCCTCTTTTTCTTCCAAGGGTTTTGGTTTACATACTCCCTTCCATGAAAACCCTAATAGGGTTTACTGTATCTGCAGTGGATTTACTTTCTTACCCTTCCATATGACTTCAAATAACTTGCACACTTAAATCTAGTTAACAACAATTACAACCTATACAAGGCTATGAGAACAACAATCTCCCCTTTTGTAATTGTTGGCAACATTCATAACAAAAGTTATTATGTAGCAATTACAACTCTCCCTAAATATGCACTCCCCCTTTCTTCACAGTTCCTTCTGCACTGTTGCTTCTCTCCTCTTTTGCCAACCAATTACAAAAAAAATTCACAAAGTAGAGATGGAGGATTCATCTAAACTTTAGGCTTGAGGAGGCATTTGCACAGACAAACTCATTTTGTACTTTTTAAATAGCTTTGTGGATAGAGGTTTAATTTGAATATCTAAAATTTGATCTTTAGTGCCAACATACTCCAACTGAATTATACTCTGTTCCACTTGATCCTTGATAAAGTGATACTGTATGCCAATATGCTTGCTTCTTAAATGTTGAACTGGATTCTTGCTGAGATCAATAGCACTTTGATTATCACAAAGTACACTCACTGGTAACTTCACTTCAACACCCAAGTCTACCAATTGTCTTTGCATCCATATCACCTGAGTACATGCTGCACAAATAGCCTAATATTCAGCCACCGCTATGCTCAAAGCAATACTATTTTGCTTTCTACTTAACCATGCAACATACTTTGAACCCAAGTAAAAGCTGTAGTTGTCATTTGTACTTCCTACCCAGTCTGCATCAGTGTATGCTTATAGTTTTACAAAATCCATAGCAGGATACCACAAACTTATTTCTAATGTCCCTTTGAGGTATCTTAGGATTCTTTTCATTGCCAACATATGAGATTCCTTAGGATCAGCTTGGAATCTGCTAGCGATGTACACAACTTGCATGAGATCAGGCCTTGATATTGTAAGGTACAGAAGGCTCCTTATCATCTTCTTGTATTCTATGGGGCTTCTACTCCTTCCTTCCTAATCTTTTGTTAACTTGCAGCCTAATGTCATAGAAGTACTAACAGGTCTGCTATCCTTCATGCCAAACATTTTTAGCATCTCTTTGGCATATTTTGTCTGAGAAATAAAAATAACTTTTTCACACTATTTTATCTGTAATCCAAGAAAGTAAGTCATTTCTCCAATCAATGATATCTTAAATTCCTCACTCATCTTCTATACAAATTCTTGGCATAGATCAGAGTGATCCCCTTTAAAGATGATGTCATCTACATATACTATAGTTATCAGTTGACCTTTCTTTGAGTTGAATACATATAGGTTATTATCAACTGTTTCTCTTATGAAATTCAACCTTCTCAAATACACGTCCATCTTGTTGTACCATACTCTTGGGGCTTATTTAAGGCCATACAAGGCTTTCTTTAATTTACACACGTGTCTCATTCTCACTAATTTGTACTCTATCAAGTTGTTCAATATACACTTCTTCTTTCAAAAGCCTATTTAGAAAGACTGATTTCACATCCATTTAGAAAACTTTATACCTCTTATGTGCTACCAAAGCTAAAAATATTCTAATAGTTTCCAACCTTGTTACTGGTGCAAAAGTTTCATTAACATTTACTCATTTTATCTGAATGTAACTTTTGCAAACTAACCTAGCTTTATTCCTCACCACCTTGCCATCTTCATTATGTTTATTTTTAAACACCCATTTTATTCCTATGACATTCTTGTTAGTGGGTCTTAGAACCAACTCCCATGTTTCATTCTTCTCAATTTGATCCAACTCTTTATTGATAGCGTTGACCCAAGCTTTGTCTTATGCAGCCTCTTCAACAGATTGAGGTTCAACTTGTGAGAGTAAAGCAGTAGCTCCTACAATTCTTCTTGTTGTTGTAACTCCTACTGATGGGTCACCTATGATCTGATTTCCTTGATGAGCACTGGTCCATGTCCTTTTTGTCTTTCTTTCTTTCACAGTCTTAGTAGCAAGATAATCTCTTTCTTCATCTTTAGACTCACTATTCTCTAAGTCTAAACTTACTTCTTTTCCCTCTTCTTCATGTTGGTCTAATTCTTCATCTATCTTGAAATCATCTTCTTCATTGTCCTCAGCTTCTTCAATATGCATTGTTTTCCAGTTTTCATTTATTCTCACATCACTGGACGTGACCACTTTTACTAGGTTATGCAGAAAAATTTTATAGCCTTTTGTCTTTGTTGAGTATCCCATAAAAATGCCTTCATCTGATCTGGCATGGAATTTTCCTAAGTCTTGATCCTTGGTCTTCATAAAACATGGGCTGCCAAAGATTCTAAGATACTTGGCTGTTGTCTTTTTCCCACTCTATAGCTTATATAGAGTCTTATCAGTATTGGACCTTAGTAAAACTCTGTTCAGTAGGTGCACGGCTATAAATGTTGCTTTTGTCCAAAATCTTGTGTGAAACTTGGATTCCAGCAGTAGAGTTCTTGTCATTTTAACCACAACTCTATTTTTCCTCTCTACCACCCCGTTCTGTTAAGGTGTTCTTACTACTGACATCTGATGGTGAATTCCATGCTTCTCAAGGTAATCTTCAAAAGCTCTATTTGTGAATTTAGTACCTTGATCTGACCTCAATACTTTGATCTTCTTTCCATTCTCATTTTCAGCCAATCTTCTGTATCTCTTGAAGCATTTCAAAACTTCTGACTTGTGTTTGAGGTGCATGATGCAGATCCTTCTGGAATAATCATCAACAAACAAGATGAAGTACCTCTCACCATTTAATCATTTTGTTCTTATCAGCCCACAAAAATCAATATGTACAATGTCAAGCACTGCTTCAGAATTAAACTCTTTAGTCTTATATTGCTTTCTGACTTGTTTTCCTTTAGAGCATGCTGAGTAGACATACTCCCTCTCTCTCTTGAGGTCTCATGTTCTTCTGTGTTAAATGTCCCAGCCTCCTATGCCAGAGTTGATTTTCTTCTTTTTTTGTAAGTAAATAGCTATTTGTCTTGTCCTCATCAATCATATATAAATTTCCAACTGTTCTCTTCCTGGCTATAACAATATTGCTTTCTTTACTTTTTACTTGGCAACCTGTTTTTGTGAATATCACTTTATGGTTTTCATTGTATAGTTGGTTGACAGATGCTATATTATATTTGAGTCCTTCAACGTGCAAAACATTTTTCAGCTTTCCTTTTCCAATATTTACTGACCCTTGACCACTGATGTTAAGTGAATCATCATTCCCAAACTTAACTTTGTCTTCTCTTGACTTATTTAACTTTGATAATTTACTGTTGTCTCCTGTCATGTGTGAAGTGCATCCACTGTCAAGGATCCACTGCTTATCCTTATAGTTAACCTTTAGTGCAATTTCAGCTATATTAGCCACCTCCTTTTTAGCTTTATATTCCTTCTTTTGAACTAGTTGGAAGATAGCTTTCTTATTTTTCTCAGCTTTGACTGCACCGCTTGTTTTTACTATGCCATCTAGTGCCTTCTCTTACTTATGGAGAAGTGTCATGCATCTCTTGGCATTATGGCCATCCTGCCCACACCTTTCACAATGTTTCAAATCTGCCAATATAGCAAACTTGTTCTTTAAAACCACTGGTTTGGGCTTCCACCAACAATCCTTATCAGTATGTCCTTGCCTTTTACAGTATGTGTAAGAACTCATGACAGGTGTTCTCTTCTGAATTTTGTATTATCTCCCCCTGTAGGCAGCATTAAATCTTCTCAAGTTGGAGAAGTATATTGGCCTTCTTCACTAGTAGCTACTTGCCTTATAACCCCAAACTTCACAATAAAGACAGTGACCTTGAAGTTGCCTTTTCTTGGATCTAATCACATCTTATTTTCTATTGTTCATTACTTGCTGTGCAGGCAAAGTAGCTAGCTTCTTTGCTTGCATGACTTTCATTTTAATCACCTTTTTCTCCTTCTTCTGTTTAGTCGTAGCCCTTTGCTGGCTGAATTTCTTTTCTCCATTTTTGTTTTCAATCCTAGGTTGCTTCTTCAAATCTTCTTTATTTTTAGCCTTTATTGTTCTTGGTTGATCAATCTTTTCTTTCTGAGACTTTCTCTTTCAACTTCTATGGCAAAGTCTCATTATCTTTAGGTAATGTAGCCTCAAATTGCTGCACTTTCTCTTCATTCATCTTTTCTCTTGCAGAGCTTGTTTCTCCTACCACTTCAAGCTTCTGCAAGTTCTCTTCACTCTTTTTGAGTTGTTACTAAAGTCTCAGAACTCTATCTCCATTTCTTCAATTGTTGTAGTCCTTGAGCCAAGCTCTATAATAAAGTCTTCATATATTTTGATCTGTTCTTCAAATCTTCTCTTCAAGTCAATATGTTCAGCCCTTGTTTCATCCTTTTGACTTTCTACTTCCTCAATCTTTACTTCAGCTTATTTTATATGGGCCCCCAACCTTCTTATGGTTCTATCCCTTCTGATTATCTCCTTTAAAGCTACTTCTGACTTAGTTTCAAGATTTGGTTATTCTTCATCAATCTCCTTTTCCTCTTCAGAGGTTAAACTACCATATTGAGCTGATGCCATAAAGGCATCCTCCTCATCAGCTTCTTTTGTTTGGCTCATATAACTCTTGAATGAGCCTCTTTACTTCTTCTATGGGTTAATAATCTTTTTGTTGGACTTCTTTGACTTGAATGATGACTTCTAAGGTCGTTTACAGCATCAATAACCCTAATGAACTCTTAGATTGTCTCATTTTTCTGCATTCTAAGGGCTTTATATCTCTCCTTGAAAATTTGAAACTTGGCCTCCTTTATTCTGCCATCACCTTTATAGACCTTTTGTAATCTGTCTCATATCTCCTTAGCAGATTTGCAGTCTATAACTTTAGCATATTCATCATCTATCAATGTTGAAATGATGACGTTTAAGGCCTTCCCATTTATCTCAAACTACCTTAATTCCTCTGGGGTTGGATCTTTACCTTCTTTTGGGGGTACAAAACCCTCCTGTACTGATTTCACCACGTTCATGCATATGGTTGCAAATACCACCTACATTCACTCTCCATATATGGTAGTTGGTTCTGTTGAAGATTGGAACCTTCTTACTGTAAGTAGTGTTGGTGCTAGTACTGGCATTCATTTCTCAGTATACTAAACAATTTAAAACTTTTGAAATCCTTCAAACGAGTACACTAAGATGTTAAGTTTCAAACTGGTGAACCTGGATCTGATACCAATTGAAGTTCCCAACTTCACCTTAGGATTTATTAATCTGTGATACTGAGAGGGGGGTGAATCAGTATCACACCACTTAAAAACAACTCTAATAATTTAAGTTAAAGTATTCTACTTCTTTAATACTCTAACTCTTGTCAATATGCAGGTATATGAATAACTTCAAACTCTTCTCAAGAGCGAACTCTTTCTCAAATTCAACTAAGGTAGATCTATTGTTATCTATTAATCACAATAGTCCCTAAAGTTACCTTTCAGACACCTTACCTATTAGACAGATTAGATGTTCTTCATTAAGTCTTCTTTAGGTTATGAGTTTGATGATTCTTTAGCTGCAATCACAACTTAATTCAAAATATAGAATGTAAATTCAAAGCAAGGACACAAGAGATTTATGTGGTTCCGTTAATATGACATAGTCCACAATGGTAGGGATTCTTCCTCTATCGAGGCAATCCACTATACTTAAGAATACCAATGTGGTATCCCTTATGATTACAATGGATGTCTTAATCTTCGACTCCTTTCACTATTGCAAATACAAAGAAATCACAATACAAAAAGTGTCACTGTATTTACCCTTCTTCTAACTTGTGTTACCTTTGTGTGATTTGAATAGACTACTTCACTACCGCTCGAAAGATCACCAAAATTCTCTCTAACCTCTCTTGAAGAAATTTGGAATTACGTTGAGTTCTCTCAATGCTTCACTGAATTTCTTCTTTAGGTTGTCTTACACAACTCCTGGTCTCACCGTCTCATGGTCTCACCTGTCTCCTGATCTCACGGTCTCACTATTTCACAGCCTACACTCACGCTTCTGGTTTGCCATTTCACGTCTCATAGCTTGCCTCACATTTCTAGTTTGGCATATCACGTTTCACGCTTTGCTAGTTTCATGCCACAAGTATGTTTTTGATTTGCATCCACTTCACTGGTCTCACGCCTCATACACATTTTTGGTTTCCATCCACTTCGCTACATGGTTTCGCTGCACTCCCATCTATTTCATGGTTTTGCTGCACTTCTTTGTCCATTTCACAGTTTTGCTAGACTCCCCCGTCTGTTTCATGTCTCACGGATCTGCTTTCACCATCACACACTTTCCAAGGGTTTGTTGTGTTGGTCACGTTTCACACCTTCAGGATACTCTTGTTCGTTTCACACCTTCAGGATGCTTTTGTCCGTTGGTGTGTTGTTTCTTCCCTTACCGATGGTGCGCCGTCTCTTCCCTTACTGATGGTGCACTGTCTCTTCCTTCACCAATGGTGCACCGTCTCCTCTCACTGTAAGTCTTCTCTCACCGTGCATTTTCTCTTGTTGTTGGTCACTCTTTTCTTTCAACCGGTGGCGTCCTCTCTATTGTAGGGTTTTCTCTCTCAAGGTCTCTTGTCGTGCTGTCATTTTTGCCATGTGTTGTGTTTTGCCATGTACACTTGTTTTTTCCATTCCCCCTTTTCTTCAAAGGGTTTTGGTTTATATACTCCCTTCCATGAAAGTCCTAGTAGGGCTTACTATATCTGCGATGGATTTACTTTCTTGCCCCTCAATATGGCTTTAAATGACTTGCACACTTAAATCTAATTGACAACAATTACAACTCATACAAGGCTGTAGGAACAACAATCTTATTAATAATAATTACATTTATTTGTGTTTTATTTAATTATTGTGCCATTATAAACTCATTTTATTTTTTATGAAATGTTGTTGTGCTAAATTAGCTAATTTATGCTATGAAAGCCACAAAGAAAAGTTTGACAAATAAAATGAAGATATTCCTTCTTATTTCTATATATATATATATATATTGATCATAATATTGTTTCATGGTAATAATATTGCATTTAAACTTACCAAAATTGAATAGATGCAATGTAAATCAATATGTATGTATGAATGTATGTATTTTATTGTAGTTGGTTTTGATTAATGTATGATTTTCACTATTTTTTATCATTAATATTATTATCAGTATATTTAAAAAATTGATTTAATAGTCCTTACATTTAAATGAGATTATGAATTATATGATAATAAATAACTAACAACTTGCTTTTATTTTTAAAATTGATTCAAGGATTAAAAATTTTGCTTTAAACACTTTAAAGTATTGTTTAATTATGTTATCTAACAAAAAATGTATATAATTGAATAGTTGTTTTTCTTATTGGGGCTTTTCTTCCATGTTTGTAGTCATTTAAGTAATAACATATCTTATCATAAGGACTAAAGATTTGGGTGATGTTATTATGTTTAGAACCAATCAAATAATAATTAAGGAATCCAAGTACATTAATATATTTAAAATCAAATGAATAATACTTTTGCATGAAGATATGAGAAAGTAATATTCTTGTTGAAAAACATAATCTTGCTAACAATTTAGCAAAAAATAGCATATTACTAATTGAAAAAACACATTCATTTTTCAAAGTAGTAATTAAAAAGTGAGAAAAAAATAATAAGAACTATTATCTTAAAAAAATTAAAAATATTTTAAATTATTCTTAATTTTTAGTAAAACCTCGTTAAAATTTGATGACCAAATTACAACCTTGACAAGTAAATGAAGCAATTTTAGAATGTGTTTGAAGTGTCTTGGAAATGGTTTCAATTAAGTGTTACATCTAATCATTTAAAACATGTCACTTATAATAATTAACAATATAAAGAAATAATGCTAATTATTCTTACCTTGTCCTAAACTTAAAATCAGACAAGAATTTTTATGCCTTTAATTCTAATTGTTACTTAAAATCAAACAATAACACTAATTATTCCTTCCCTCGAGTTGTTACTAAACTAATCCATCTCTTAGCCCTTTTATCCTATGCCCATTAACAACATCAGTGCTAGGCTCTTCAACTTCTTTATTTTTATCATTGTTATCTTCCTTTTCACTAAGAGAGGGACTTTAAATTTAAGAATGAGCATGTTGTCTAGTTTGTATTGTATCTCAAAAAATTGTGCATAACTTTTAACTTCTATTTATAAGATGATTTTTATAAAACCTTTATAACAAGTTTTAAGTTCATTTAATTTATTCTTTAACTTAAGTATAAGTCTTATCAGTTCTTTTGGCCAATTCATTTCAAATAGTCTTCCAAACTTTGATAACAAATATGGTAATTTTTCCTTTTTTTAAAGCTCATTTTTATTAAGGAAATAAATAGGTCCTTAACTTGTTTTGGTCATGTACTATTTTATTTAACCTTAACACCTTTCCTCATTTATAAGAATAGGTTGCCATAATTCTATCATAGATAATTATAACAATTAGAAGGAATGGGAACATATTGTGCAACTAAATAAGCTATGATAAAACCTAAAGCAAACAAATTTATACTAATAGAAACAATGATGTTTTCTAATTTATAAAATACTTAAAAACCAAAATACTATAATTGGATTTAGAACTTGTATTAACATTTTTACAATGAAAAAAGTGAGAAGATTAAAGTTGTGCACCATTGTTTGGTAAGGTTGGCATTGAAATTAAATTAATAAACTTAGTTGTAGTAGCAATCCTACAATTGATTTGGCTAATAAGGTTGATTTCTAAATTACAAATAAACAAATTTCATTATACCTAGCTTGGCATTTAATCCATGTAGTTTAATGTTTCAAGAACTCCAACTATCATTTAAAAAAAAAAACTAGATAAAAAGAGAAATTAAGCCAAAAGAAGAGTAACGTAAGATTGTTATCCAAAACAAGATTTAAAAATGATTCCAATGCTATATTATACACAAGAATGTTACTTGATTTTAAATGAATTATCATCCATTGTTTTCTTTTGACAATGGAAATCTTTCCTTACCAAAATTACAAGCAAGCAAAATATGTTTACTTGTAAAAGGTAACTTGATTACCATAGGAGAACATTATTTTTAAGTTTAACCCACCTAATCAATACCCATCAAATTAAGTTGGAATTTTTCCAAAAGGACAAAAAAAGTAAATGACTTTTATTAACCTAGATATTCTCTAATTCAAATACCATATTAAGGAAAAAAGTGCCTTAAATCAAACAATAATTGCTAAAGTTTTAATCTTGAAGTAATAGTACAAATGATGATCTTCTTACAAATCAATCTCTTCATCAAGGATTCAAAAGGTAGGATGACAAAAAACTTCAAAAAAATTAACTTTGATCTTATAACACTAAAGCCTTAAAACTAATAAAGAATTATATGATTTGTATAAATAAGTTTATGATTATCATCTAATATAAACTTTAAAACAAGTAAAAAAATGCCTATGTAACTTTGGAAACTTACGAAAACAAGTTATAGTGCCTTTACTGCATGACCCCATATATCAATTGTTCCTAACGAGAAAGAAAAGGCTTGAAAATAAATAGTGTAAAAGATCAATAAGTCAATAACTTTTTACAAATGAAAAAAATTGTTGATTATATCAATTTCACTATGACATAAATAAAAGAAAAGGAAAAAAAAAGAAAGAAAATATGAAAGAGAAAGGGAGAGATTGACTTTTTACTAGTTAAAGAAATCAACATAAGAGGGATAGTGATGATAGCAAGAGAAATAAGGTAGAGAGAGAAATAACTGAGAAGGATGAGAGATTTAGATGAAAGGACGGACATGGATTTGAGATGGATGGAGATTTGAAAATAAGAAATCAAGATAGGGATGCTTCTTTTTGTGGTTTGCATATGCTAATTTGTTTTTTTTTTTTAAGAAAAAACCAAAATCACATAACATTTTGCAAAATACAATTTTTTTAGTTTTATGTGAAAAAAATAAAAAATAAAAAATTTGTATCCATACCAAACAATCCTTAAGGTAAGGTTAACTTGTATATTATAGGGTATATAGGGTTTATAATTCTCATAACTTTATTATATAGCAAACTAATGTTTTGTAGAATAACCTATTGGGTTTATGTTTAGAGTAGTTGCTTATAGTTGATCTTTCTGTTGGTACTTCTTCTATATAAATACATTGTATTTACCATTAAAGTTACTTTGGTAAAAACTTTACCAAATCCAAGTGATTAGATTTGATCTACTTAAAACTTAGCTTAATTTTACCCTCATCAAATGAAAAAAAAAATCTTAAAATCAAAATAACTTATATTTAAAATGAATTAAAAACTAAATAATTCATATTAAACATGATCTGAAATTCAAATGATTTAAAATACACAAAATTTTATTAACTTTAAATTTAAAGTATATGAAATTGAGGAGATATAAGACTTGAAATAACTCATTTTAACTAACCCAATTCCTTTGTTTGCCACCCTTTAATTGGTTAGAACATTTATTATAAGTTAACATGCTTAATATGTTTTAAATAAAATGACAAAAATATGTTTCAATTTTTATATCTAGATTTTTTTTTCAAGTAATGTACACAAACTTCAAAAAACTTATGCTTTTAATTTAAAGAATTAGGTGTGCACAATCTTAAATTTAATTGATTGGGTAGTCTTTTAAAAAATCAACAAATGGTATAAAATGTAACAAATATGTTTGTCCTTAAGGCAACTTAAAGGAGTGGATAAATTAGGTTTACTTAGTTTGATCACTCAATGCACACTCAATTTTAACTCTAAAGAAAAATAATAAGATAACTAATAATAAAAATAACAAAATAAATAATGTAAATAATGAAAAATAAATAGATAACGGAAGAGAAAGTGTGTATAACGATTTATTATGTTTCAACTCAAATGGAGAGTCTACATCCATTTCTTAAAGTTTGTTTCTTGGAAGTTTCACTTAATTAACTCTTTTGATTTTTAGGGTGAAAATAATTATTTAAAATAAGTTATCTTAACCTAAATATAATAAAGTTTCTATGAAATTTTCACAAGAACCAACAAATTTTCATAATTTAGAGATTTATACTTTATTATTTTTATTATAACACTCTTACTCTTTTACAATCTCAACTAAAGTATTCTTACTCTTTTACAATCTTAACTTTTCTCTCTTAGAACTCTTGCTCTTAATTTCTCATTTATGATTATTTTTCTCTTTTTAATAAATGTATACAATAAATAGCTATTCTCAATCTCTAACTCTTTTCACCATTTTTCTGCACAATTTTTCCATATATTACAAAAAGTTTTATAGACCTTTTATAAACAAATACAACAAACTAGTTCTTGGTGATTAATTTCTTTTCATAAAAAAATTATTTTTCAAAATAAGAAACTTTCTTTCTAAAATATTGGTAGATCATAATACTTGAATCGGTCAACTAACCTAAACTTTTTATAATTTTTTGAGACTTTTGCATGCTGTTGGTTAAGTTGACTAACCTGCAATCTTTATAACTTTTCTTTTCACAACTTTCTCTAGTATATAATTGACCACAAACATTGATCTAATTGATTAATCCAAATTTTCTTTATAGATTTTTTGGCATTTGATTGACCACAACCATGAGTCCAATTGGCTAAACCAAATTCTTTGTAACTTCTATACTTCTTTTTTTCTTGTTTGTTATCTAATTGGTTGATATCATAAGTTGACAGATGTTAAATGTTTACCAATTTTGAATCTCCTTAATTGTTTTCATCTTTCATTAAGATGATTCAAAATGTTGCTTAATACCTTTTCATAAATAGAAATTTGATAGAAAATTTTTTTTTGTACTTTTGTTAATTTAAATCAAATTTGAATTTTAAAGATCTTTACATAATAAGTATAAAACAAAACAATAACTATCTAAATAAAAATAATATTTGTCTAACAAGTATTATATTAATCAAGTATGAAGACATATTAAAATATAAAGTTGTGGAATATAATACATGATTATACTATAATTTTCCCATAAATCACAACATTCTCTTTTTTAAACTTAACAATCTCTCTTAGACTCAAGAAAATCTGTTACCTCAGAATTTTTCTATTTGTCCAATGGAAATGGCATTCATCTCTAATAATGACATCAATTATCTCAGCATTCTAACCCCTTCATTTCTACATCAGCGTTGATTCTATTTATCCATTTCTGGGCGGCTTCCACTACTCTTACATCTAGTGCAGTAGACTATATGTATAAAAGATGTAATAAATCAGTAATTACCCGAATAGTTAATAGGGAATAGTGTATACAGGTCATTTTGACAATTTATAATGCTTTGGATGATAGCCCAACTCGCCTTCCAAGCAGCATGGAACACAGATATGATGGCTTTGGAGAAACTAAATTCAATTGAATTTTGCTTTTCCAGTTATCTTGTTTGGTACGATGCCTACGTCTTCAAGATAAGAAGATTGGTCAGTAAATTGGTCTTAAAGCTTTCCAAATCGATATTCAATATAAACTTTTAGAAGGAAATAAAAAAAAAAAAAAAAAGAAAGTCAAGCTCCTGAACTTAAACAAAATTATTCATACAAGACCTGGTACTTAAAATTTCTCTGATTGAACCCTTAGTATATGCAATATTTGCTAATCAAATTAGAGTAATTAAACCGCATTAAAGACATAATTGATCGCTTACGGCACATAAGCTCAGAAACATCGTATATTTGCAATATTGACAGATTGTTCATCTTGATCCATCTATGTGTAAATGCAGATTGTAAAAGGTTTCACCAATGACTTATCATATTGGAAGTTCTATGGTATAAAAACTTTCCAAACTAAGATGTGCCCAATGAATTACAAATCTTACATTTATGATCATGATGTATCAGTGCAAAAGTACGAAATTGAATTGCTTATGCAGTTGTAATTCTTCTTGGTTATTCAAGTATTTGAACCATAGTATTGGGAGTGAGTGTTTATCAATAACTCGTGGGATGAATGAGAATGCATACATAACTAAAGATATTGCAGAAAGACAATGGTGACACATTTCTTTTGCTTTGTTCAAAAAGAAATTAAGGCTATCAATGCAGTGTCAATTGAGACTGATATCAAAATATTGCAGCCACTAATGAGGTAATGATCCACAATTTGAGACCAAGCCTTACACTAAAAGTTGTAATGTAAAATGGTATATGTTGAAAGTTAGGATAGATAGATTTATGACCCCACAATTTTTTTTTTTTGTTTTGTTTTATTTGTTTGTTTGTTTCTTTTTATATTTTATTCATTTTATTTGCCTGTCTACATTTAAATGACATTCCCCACAAGCGTCACTTGAAATTAAATCCACTTGAAGACGACAAAACCGCTCTCAGCACCAAGCAGCAGTTCCCTCCCTCTTCCTCGCTACTCTCACTCTCCGAACGTTCTCTTCTCCGTCTCATGTTTGAATGTGATATGCCTTAAGAGTTAACAATGTCTGAACCTCCATTCACAACCCCACCTCAGCCACCTCTACTTCCACCATCGGCCACTCAACAGCTCCCCCTCCTCCCCGCAACCACCACCGGCACCGTTGCCACCACGACAACCTCTGCGGCCACCGCCAGCAGCAGCCCACGTGAATACCGCAAAGGCAACTGGACAATCGAAGAAACATTGATCTTAATCACCGCCAAGAAGCTGGACGACGAGCGACGGTCCAAACCCAACCTGCCTTCATCGTCTAAGCCGGCAGAGCTGAGGTGGAAATGGGTGGAGAACTACTGCTGCGCTCATGGCTGCATCCGCAGCCAGAACCAATGCAATGACAAGTGGGACAATCTTCTCCGGGACTACAAGAAAGTGCGGGAATACCAGTCAAGATCTTCCAACACCTCTGATTCTTCTTCTCAAACAAACCCTTCCTACTGGACCATGGAGCGCCACCAGCGCAAGGACCAGAACCTCCCTTCTAACATGTCCTTCGAGGTGTACGAGGCTCTCAATGAAGTTGTTCAAAGGAAATACAGCAATACCTTGCAACCACCACAACAACAAAGGCTACAACAACAGCCACAGCCACAGCCACAACCACAACCACAGCAGCAGTACTTCTGCATTGACACTTCAGCGGCGGTTCCCGTAACCTTCCGGCCACCAGATCCTCCGGCAGCACCTGGGGGGGAACCTTTGGGTATTTCAGGCTCAGGTACTTAAATTATGAAATTTTACTTTCTTTCTTTTTTATTTTAGCTTTCTTTCTTTCCTTCTTTCTTTCTTTCTTTCTGCAAACTCTGCAGGGGCTTGCTTACATTGTCAGTCCCACATGAGACCACTTTTGCTGGTTTTTGTCTTAAGGCTATAAAATGATTTTGGTCAAATTTGCAGGGTTGAAAACTCTGCCACTACTGTCTACATTATTCTGTTACTAACGTACCATTACTTGTACATTTATAGAGTACAACTATATGTATGGACCCTTTGAATCAGGACAAGCATTTTTGACCATTCCAATCCCCCTCCCCCCACCGCCCCCGCCCCCTCCTCCCCCACATCTATTCTTGCCTTTTTAACTTAAATTTAATACTTAAAAGATACTGTTTTGGGGCACATACACGTTTCGCACAAGTAAAAAGAACATGTTTGAATCGACAAGAAATAGTGATATACCATGAATGTACATTACTCCACTATTAATTAGTTGTTTGCAAATAATAAATTCTGTTGCTAAGAAAATTGGAGATGTAGTTATCTAAATAATCACCATTTAGCTCTAATAATATGTTTTATTATGTGCGTGGGATTAAGAAGTAGACTATAATCCCTCCAAGCCACTATAGGTTTAGCAATCTTTGATGACATTTGAGACCCCATCTCTGTATCTTATTTTATTATTTTTCTCGCGAATTTTGCAACAAACAAGAAATACACAGACACACATTTATAATAATATGCAACTAAAGCACATGATTGTATCAACAGGGAGTAGAATATAATCATGCATGGGACTACAAAGATTTTTCTTTAATGCGTCTTTTTTTTTTTTTTACTTTTTTTATGTGCATGGCATTAGAGAGGAGAATGTAATCATGCAAGTCACTGTTGCTAACGCTATCTAATGATTCTTCCCACGGTGGAAATTCTTGGGCACTTCAAGAAAGAAACATAGATCCCCCCCTCCCCCCAGAAATCACTTTGGAATCATTGACCCCGCTGGCCTCTGTATTATCCAAATCCAGAGGGGGGGGGGGAAAGCAATTGGACCTAAAAGAAAGAAAAATTAAGCTTCGTTCTGACTCTGATTACTAAGATCAAAAATAATGGCAGGTCAGGACTGGCTGAACATGAAACGAAGGGTTTCATGAATTTGGTGTCCATCACTTACATATGCGTACTGTCAGCAAGCTTACGGCCACATGCTGTCCTGCCCAAAACTGGTCTTTTCATTTTCCACCAGAGTTTCTCCAAAAAAGTACGACCCTCTCAGCAAAAAGTTCATGGGATTCTCTCTAAATCTTTGACTGATTGCAAATTTCTTCCTTCGCGATTTTTTTTTTAACTTTTATTTGCGTCACGTAGCAGTAGCCTTTGCTGCAATGTCTAATAGGCTATTCTTTTCTTTTCAATGAATGTGATAAATTCTAGCATTATCCTTTGTCAAGATTCATATGCCTGCACTATTTGAGCTCAATTAGACATCTTAGACATGAAAGGTTGAAACGATTAGTTTTTACCATTTTTAGATGCCTTTTTGATGCTTTTATTTAAAACCTTATTGGTGATTCTGGTTCTGACTTGTACATACCCTTGTGAGATGTAGAATCGTCTTCAGGAACCCAATCGAGCGAGAAATTTGGTGCCAATACAAAGCGAAGAAAAGTTAAGAATTTAGGTTCAAGCATCAGGCAGAGTGCTTCAATCTTGGCTGAAACCATCAGAAGTTGCGAGGAGAAGAGGGACAAACGACATCAAGAACTGATCGAATTGGAGCAACGCAGGCTTCGACTTGAAGAGACACAAATTGAAGTGAACAGGCAAGGTGTGGCCAACGTTGTTGCCGCCCTTAACAATCTTTCAAGTGCAATTCAGTCACTTATTTCTGACCGAACATGAAACAAACACTTTCTTACTGTCATCATCACGTTCCAATTATTTTGGAGACTCTGCATGCCATTCTTTTAGCTATAAGTTATTATTATGGGCCATTATTATTAGTTCCAAAGTGATATGTACGTAGCTATCTTAGCCAACTACAGTTAGTCATCATCGTTCATTTCTCTTTTTTTTTTTTTTGGTTTTAATTAGTTTTCACTGTGATTGGAGCTTGAGATTTTGAGTCACGCAAACAACTTTTAACTCTGGTCAACTATGATTCATCTTTATTTCTAAAGGAATGACGTTTATGTTAAATCTTACTAACATCCGAAATTGATCCAAAACAAAGCACCAAAAGATATATGAATGTGATTATATATTTTTTTTTCATAACACTTCCTGCCTTCAAAATTCGGGGCCGCGGGACGCTGGTCATAAAAATACCTTTCTCGTTTACCAAACAATAAAAGTATGCTGTATTGTTAGGAAAATATATTGAATTTTCAATATTATATACATATATATATATATTATTTTTTAAAAATGTATACCATCCATGGTTACACGCCTCTCAATATTGTGAAGGCACTTAGTGATTTTCTAATTTTGTTAAGGTGGCAATAAATGGGTTTTTTTAAAAACCCTTTTGCCTTTCCTTTTTTTTTTTTTTTTGTGCTTCTGTTTTTTCGAAAGCCAAATCACAAACCTTTTCCCATATTTTACGCTTCTTACATCCATGCATTTGCTGCTAGTTGAGTCACATTGTCCGTTTTGTTTTCGACCAATTCATGAATTATAAACAAAGGAACCGTATAAAGTATGCTCCTATGCTGATGCTAGTGATAGAAAGTTAAGTAGATGAGAATAACTCAAGCACGGTTGGGGGACAGTGAAGTCCACTGTCCATTTGCAGATACTCAAACCAGCCTACAAAATTAACTTCCCTAGCACGTTACCACTCAAATTAACACCCATAATTTGCTGCGCGAATGGTAATTTGAACTTGTAATTTTTTTTCCCTAAATGATAATTAATGAAATTATAAATAAATAATGCAAATAACAATAAAAATGAATTAGAAACAAGCAAAATTTATATAAAAAATTCCAAATTAGAGAAAAGCTATTAGTAAAGAGGAGAAAATTTACTAATTGAAATAAGAAGTACAAAAAAATTGTTTTAAGTAATTTATTTAACCTAACATAATATATATGTATTTATATAGATATATAAAAAAACCTTAAATCTGAATTAGTATTACCATAGATTCTCAGAAAAACATCTATTTTGTTGTGCAGCGTGCTCTTTCTTTAAACCAAATGAAATAGAATTCATGTTACTAAATTCCAACAATTTTCATCTCAACAAAAATTTCAATACAAGCATTGACCTCCAATGTTCAACAAAACACTCTTTCTCTTCCATAATAGCCCCAGATAGCACAACTCAATAATAAAAAGTATGAATCAAGGCTAAATAGTGCTCAAATTTAATAATTAAAAGAACTTGGTTAATATATTAACAAGATTATCATAGATATTTAATTTGCTTGCAACCATATTACTAAAAATAATGACATTCTGCACAAAATGACATGGCACATCAATGTCTTTTGTGCTGTCATGAAACATCTAATTTTTAGTAAGGAAAACAACATTATGATTATCATAATAAATTATTGCAATAAATAGGTCTTCACTAAGTTCACTAAATAGTCCCTTCAACTAAATAGGTTTCTTAAAAGTCTTAATAATAATTATATATTTAGTGTTAATAGTATAACTACCACTAGTAAAAACATACTTAGTAAGTAATCTTTTCTTATTAAAGTCTTTAGCAAAATCAAAATCAACATAACCAATGATCCTTTTTTTTTTTTTCCTAAACTACAACTGAACATTTGTAATACCATATAAATGTCTAAAAATCCATTAAATAACTTGTCAATGCTCCTTACTAAGATTTGTCATGTACCTATTAATTGTATTCATAGCATACGATAAATTTATATTTATACAAACCATAACATATGTGAGATATCTTATTACATTAGAATATGATACTTGTGACATATAAATAACTTGATCATCTAATTTTGAAAATAAAGTATATAAACATTTGAAATGTGTAGTTAATAGAGTACTAATAGTTTTAACATTATTTATATTAAATTTGTAACAAACTTTCCTAATGTACCCTTTCTGACACACGTATAATTGATTTATTTTCTTTCTCTTAAAATTTTCATACTAAGTATCTTCTTAGTTACGCCTTAATGTTTAATCTTAAACTCCCTACTAATTTAAGCTTTGAACTTTTTTATTTCTCTTTTATTCGTGCCTATTATCAATATATCATCAACATATAAGAGTAGATATACAAATTACCTATCATTATACATCTTTAAATAGATATAATGATCATAACTGCATTTCCAAAACCATAAATGGTTATAAAATAATCAAACCTCTTATGCCATTATTCAGATATGCCATAAAAAGATGTTTTCAACAAGTACACATAATCCTCCTTATGTTCTCCCTATAAAAATGTTAGCATCACATCTAATTACTTAAACTTAAAATCATATATGGCCAAAATACCAAAGTTCTAATCAAACTATGCTTTACAATTAGAGAAAGTAGATATGTGAAATTTACACCTTGAACATAACTATAACCTTTTGTGACCACCCTTGCCTTATACTTGGTTTGTTTAACTCCTAGTGTACTTTCTCTCTTCTTAAACGCTCATTTATAACAAATAACTTTCTTACCCTTAAGCAATCCCACTAGATCCCATATGTCATTCTTATAAAAGGATTTATCTCCTTTTACATAGCAATCATCCATTCACTAAAGTCCTCACAACTAACTACCTTCCATTTTATTGTAGATTATTCACTAGATTAATACCTTCAATCACATTCAAAATATAAGCAACTAAATCAACCTCAACATACTTTTATGATGGTCTAAATTTTTTGTTGGGTCTGTCTTTAGTAATATAATAATGTTAATGATGGTGAGGGAACAACATTACCTTGTATTTCTGAACTAAACTAAGGTATATAATTTTGAATAAAACTTGGACTAATTTAAAATTCCATGTATTTGATTTTTGTTGACTTGTATTATGAGAATTTTTAGAAGGTAAGTTAGTAAGTATAAAAATTTCATCAAAAATTATATTCTTGTTAATTATGATTTTACTAATTTTTGGACACTATAATTTATATTCCTTAACACTAACCTTATAACCAAGAAAGATACATTTTTTAAATATAGGTTCCAACTTTCCATTATTAATGTGAGTATATAATAAACATCTAAATATTAGATCATATCTTTTCTAAAGTCTTTTTATTAATAGCAGTCAAGACTAATTAACAAAAAAACATATCGCAACAGCAACCTCAACACAAAAAGACTTAGATAAATTAGAATTAGAAAGCATACGATGTATTGTCTCAATTACAGTTTTGTTTAGTTGCTGCAACACTATTATGTTACAAAGTAGTAAGAATTGATAAATGTCTCAAAATTCCTTATGTTTTGCAAAATTATTGAACTCAACGTAATAAAATCTCAAGTCATTATTAGTGTAAAAATGCTTTATTTGTTTTTCAATCATAGTTTTATACAACTTGGATGTAACAAACACATCACTTTTTTATTTTAAGAAAAATATCTAAACTTTTCTCAAGAAATCATCAATGACAGTTAATATATATCTAGAATTAGTATTAGAATGAACCTTATATAGGTTCTAGAAATCATAATGTAAATAATAAAATATCCCCTTTTTATGTGAATGTCTTTATTTAAGTTAACTTTTTTCTATTTCCAAAAACATAATGTTCATAAAAATTCAATTTGGTAGTACTTTATTTATTAGGAAGACCTCTTTTGTTTAGTCCAATTATCTCATTCTCACTTATATTTTCTAAATACATATGATATAATTTAATAAAATCTTCATCTAACAAAGAATGAGTAATGACAATTACATCACTTATAATTATAAAACCCTACGAGACATAATAAGAGTACTTTTGCTAATTTTTAAAACTTAACCTTTTTAGTGTGTTTATACCTATTTAAATTAAGAGTACTTAAACAAATAATATTACACTTAAATTAAAAAAATATCTCATATCTCCTAATATCTTGACAACGTCATTAAATATTTTAATTTTAGTTATTCCAACACTAATTACTTTACGAGGTACATTATTTCCTAGCAACACATCACCTTTACATATTGTCTCACATGTTGAAAACTAGTTTTAATAAAGACACATATAAAGCATATTAAGAATCTAATTCTCATAAGATTTAGAGTTGTTATAAAAATAGTTTGAAGTTGCTTATCACTAAAAGTATCTTCTTCAATAGTAATGTACCAAAGTTTTAAATTATTTTTTTCTCTTATTAACAATAGCTTTCTAATTCTTATTTTGTAACTTATAACATTGAGTTTTGACATATTTCTTTTTTGACAATAATTATAAGTTTTGTTTATATTTTTTCCATCACTACTAGAATTTTTTTGTTATGACCTCCCTTGAATAACAAGGCTCCCTCCCTAAATCTTATATCTAACCACAAGCTATTTAATTTTCTTCTTAAAAAACAAAACATCATATAATTTATATAGAATAAAAGTATCACAAATATATAAAATTGTATTTCTAAAATTTGAATATAAAAAGTTGGTTTCGCAACAAAGTGTAATACAACTATAAAATTAAGAGATTGTAACCACATTATATTGTCACTCACTTGTTTAAATTTGTTTGTAAGAGATATGTTAGAGTTTACTATTTAAATTTTACAAGGTTCACATAATATGATAAATGCTTGTTGACTTAAATAATATTATTTTCACAAGCTATTGTAAGATAGTGTGAACTTGAATAATACTATAATACCTTTGTCCATATTGATTACATAATAGATTAGGACATTTATGGATTAAATTATGACCAATAAATTATGCATATAATAAGATACTCTTTTGAAAAGTCTTAGTCTAACTCTCAAACTTTTAGTTTTACACCTTGATTGGTAATTTAAATTATTAAGTTCGTCACATCATTAACCTATTGCAAGGGAGTTATGAACACTAATATGCAAGCAATGAACACTTGTGAAGGATAAGTGGCAAGGGAGCAATGAACACCAACAAGGGATCAATCACCACTTAAGGCAATTACTACTTTTCTCTCTTTACATTTCTTCTCTCAAATCTCTTTTTACACATTTTTTATATTATCTCTCTATATTCTCTTTATTCACTCTACTAGAATAATATGTTGTATAATTTATAAATTATAGAATTATTTGAAGTTGTATTTATTTGTTGTTGTCCTTTGACTACAATTTATTTCCTCAAATTAATACATTAAAGGATTTACAACTTTGCTTTTAAAATAAAATGAAATCTATTAAATTGCACTATTCCCTTATGAAATCTAGACATAAAAACTTATTTGTTATTTTTGTAGTATTATTATAATGTGTTTTATTTTTTATAGTTAAATAAAACCAATTTGGATCCCTTTATGATGATTTGATTCACACTTAACTCTTTAAAAAAAAGTAAAAAAAATTACATTAACACTTTTCTCTTATTTTCTTTCTATTTTTCCATTTTTTCTACATATTTTTTTCTCTTTATTTCTTTCATCTTCTCCATTTTTTATCTATATTTTTCCTTTTTTTTATTATTTTTTTGCTTTCAACATTTCCTCTTTCTTTACTATTCTATAAATTGTTTTTAATCTTTTCATATTTTCCTTTTATAAATTCTCATCTATTTTTAACCTTTTTATTCTCTTTTTTGTCTCTAAACTATATATATATATTCTCTCTATTTATATATTTTTCATTCTATTAGCTTTCTATTTTCTTTCTTTATACTCTCTCTTTAAATTTAATTTTCAGTCTTTTTGCTATCTCTCTTCACACTATTTTTATATATTTTCTTGGCATTCTCACTCATTTCTCTCTTTACACATTCTTTTTGCTTTCTCACCTCTCGTATTACTTCCTCTCTTTGCTTCCTATAATTCCTTTTTATACTCTTCAACTTTGTTTCTCTACATTTTTTTCTCATGTTATATTTTCTCTTTTCTCTTTTTCCTTCTTTCTTACTCTTTATATATATATATATATATATATTCTGTTCAACCTCTGATTTTCTTTCTTGTCAAACTCTCCTCTCTTTTTCTTTTTTATTCTTTTATCCACTCTCGCTAAATTCTCTCTCTTTACAATTTTCTTTATATTTATTTTTTACTCTCTTTACATTTTTTTTTCTATATACATAATTGTTGAAAAAATATTATTAAAAATAGTGGTTGTTGCCATTAAACGATAAAAATAGATAACAAATAACTAAACAAAGAACTGACGGCGAAAAGGCCATCGGCCTAAACCAAATAGGTCCCTAATTATTATCCTTTAAAATTTTCATTATTCTTCAGCTATTAATGTTTAACTAAAATTCTCATCGAAAAAAGTTGATACTAATTGGGAAATTAACTCCATACATCAACACAATTTATCCAGAGAATGCAACATAATGGGCGCTTGAGAAACTGCAGAAGATTTTTGTTTCACATAAATTTACGGAAACCAAAATCTGTAATAAATTACATATTTTCTTAATTTAATCCTTTTATAGCAGTCACCTACTCAACTTCTACAGTGCCTGCAGCGTCACTCCTGGGAACTTTTATCTGTCGGCAAAGTTCTTGCTGAAGGTGAAATAATTAGACAAAGGTGTGAACCATGCAAGACATATGGAATTTGCCAACTTGTTTAATTACAGAGCATTGATGTCATCCCACTTGGTAACTAATTTTTTTTTTTTTCTTCTTCTTCTACGCCTCGCTTGGCCCATTTGTCTTGAAAATCTTATAACCCTGACAATTATAGATTATTTATTTTTCGTTCGCCCATTTTATCGTGCTAGCACAGGATGCCAGTGGAAAAGGTGCAGACACCATACCACTTTAGTTTTATGGATGCCCATTTCCCTTTCCTTCATTTCTTCTTCCTTCTTGCTACTTTGTGGCTTTTATGGATGCCCATTTGTTATTGCACTAATTTGGCATTTGTTGTCTTTCAGTGTTCAATACTGATCAAAACCATAATTTTTTTTTTCTTTTTTGAAAATTGAGTGTATTCGTTAATACAAAATTAGATTACTAAACTGCACTGTTATGAAATGGGCAAAACTTGACTCCATACAAAAAAGCTCCTCGTTACGAGTATCTCCCCCTCTAACTGAATTTCCTCCCGTATCCACTCAGTGAGTTCACTTTCTTTTTGAGTTTGCTCTTTTGGCTGGTGAGTCAGCCACCCCATTTGCACTTCGTCGGATACGACGAACTAGCACTTCAGAATTACCTTTTCCTTAGTTGGTGAATCTCGTTGAACACCATTCTTGAACTTCCATCCCATGGAACACGTCCTCCTTCATCCCAAGCAACCGCATTACTCGAGTCAGACTCGACGACAATTTTGTAGGAAGCAATCTCGTCATTTGTAGAAAGGATCTTTAAGGCTTTTATGGATTGCCCTGAACTCAAGCTTCATTAGAATCAGCAATGCAAATACATTTAAAACTACCCGATGCATCTCTTAGAACTCCTGCAATAGAAAAGCAGGCACTCCAGGGCTTAACCAATGATGACCCCGTCAACATTCCATTTCACCCATCCATCCGACGGAGGTAACCAAACCTGTTTGATTATGGCCATTTTTTTTTTAATGTCATCTCCATAATGCTCTTTACACAATTTGAGGACTGGATTAAATCAATTCCAGAAAAGGGAAAGTTAGTACACCAATGCCTTGATCCATGTGCCCGCCCTCATCAAGACTCGGTAATGTAGATCCTGCCATTCAAAAGTCTTCTGATTGAAGGCGCAATCATTTCGGGCCGCCCATGTTGTCCATAATGCAGCATTAAAAGATCGACAGCACACACTTCTTTGCAATGCGCACGCGCCCTCTCTCAAATTCAGACCATTGATCGAAGAGATTACTTAACAGATTTTGGCATTAAACAAGAGAATCCCCACAACCTAAGGAATAAGGGATCTACATCCTCAATAAACGCCTTAAAATATCACACACTTCCAACTCCCCACTCTTAATTATACCCTTTTTGAACTACTCTTTGGCGTGCACTTTGTCTAGCAACACCAACCGTACAAAGATTTCAACCTCATATGGAGCAATATTCATCCAAGCTACTCTAAAGGAGTCATTAGCCACCCTACCATTTCTCAACTCAAGCTCTTTACAGAAAGATTTGACAATAAAATCACCATGATTGTCATAAACCCATATCCACCTATCTTCTACATCACTGCACAAAAGTCATCTTGGCCAACATTCTCACTAACTGATTTTCTAGTTGACTTGAGACTTATCAATTTGGTACATACAATGAAATATAACTAGACATGAGTTGGCTGTCGCTAACCCCATATAAGACGCTAGCTGGAGATATGCATCCTACCTTGCAGACTAAGATCTGAATTCGGAGATTAGAAATGCCAAGGATAAGTCCTATCCTAAACTTAGTGTGAATGATCTGCCCCTTGGTGGAACTGAGGAAGCGCATGAAAACTAACATGTAGCACCCCAAAATCTCTGAATATGAATTGTCATATTAGTGAGTTAATTATTGAGTTGAACTTCTTTCACAAATGACGAACGGATAAGTATCACCCGTCAATGTCTAGAGTTGCATGGTTCTATGGCCTTGCAAGCAAAGTCTAACTATTAACATATTATATAGTCATTCCTTTGTTTCCTTCTTTCCCCGAATCTGATTGCATTACAATGCAATATCCAAAATTGTCCACATGTACCCCTATCAGATCTACCCACTAGTTTACACTTTATTTGAATCTGGCTCAACCGATGATCTTAGTCCCCCACGTATCATCATCTGGGAGTAGAACTCCGCATGTTCCTGGCAATCATGTTAAACATTAGAGTCATTATTTTCCATCTCCGGCCTGGGGCACTGGCTCATGGAAGAGAAATTACATTGAAGTTAAAAAAAATGGCAGACAAACAAAATCAAAGGCAGGGGGGAAACCAAAAAAATTAAATTGAAGGAAAAGCTGGAACTAAGTTAGTCTTATAAGGAAGAGGGAAAAGCTAAGTAAATTCTGACACAGAAGCATGCTAGAAACCTAGATTAAGCAAGGAGATCTACCATCATTACCTGGAAAGTAAATGTAGCCAAGGTTTAGCAAATTGCTAAAAATTTACCATGATTAACAAAAATTCAAGAGAGTAATGAGATCACCATTGTCACATAAACAATTGCAACAAGAGTTTTTCTGTGAAGGCATCTCAAAGCATACATTCAAGTTTTATCCGAGGCAGAATGACATACTGCGCACCCATCCAAGCCTAACTGTACAAGAGTGTATAAGGTGGATGCAGGTACAGGCAGTTTCTTCTCTGGATTTAGAAAAATTGTTGTTATAGGCTCTCCCAAGAGAGGATCAAGCAGGGCTGCCATGGGTTACACAGAAATTCAATGAGCACTCTAATTAAGCAGCCATACATTTTGTGCTTTGATTAGCACCTCTCAATTAACAACTCCATCTCATTATCTCTGTCCTCAAAGAATGATCAACCATTCTCTGCCATCTTTCCAGATAACTGGAAGTTGTTTTCCTATTTTGACCACATGGTCACACAGATCGAAATCTTTTAGTAGGAATAACTAGTTAAAAATGTGTACAAATTAATCCAAGGAGAAGCAAACCAAAATCCTTCAGGTTGGATGGGAGCAAATAAAACCAAATAAAGGTGTAGACACCCAACTCAAACTTATCTATAGACATATAAACCAAAAGGTGTTTATATGGTTTTAAGGTTCCCCTCTTGATGCGAGAGCTTTCTTGCTATTTTGTTAATTTGTTTGATTTTAGTTATTAATTTTAATTAGAAGTCATGTGTCCATTTTAATAAATAGATGACTAAGATTAGATAGAGTTTTATTTCATCAGGATTAAGATTTATTCTTGTCAAAATCTAGTATAAATAAACTTATAGGTTGCTGGACAGAATTATTAAGATTGCTATTATTTCAGAACCAATGTTTGATGTTTGAGTGATTTATTCTCCAAACCCTAACCCTAATTTTCTTGTTCTAACATCATTTTTTTTTTTTTAATAATCTAAACTCAGCTCCTATTTCAGTTACTTTACACCACCTATTGTTAAGGGCATAGCAATATGGATGATCTCTTCACATTTTATTCTTGAAATATTTTTGGCCTGGGAAGTAAACTGGAAAGGATTTTATAAATTAACAGTTTTTGTAGGATAAGCTGATTCTCAGGAACCGAACATAGAGGACTTAAAAAGGTTTTTGTTCATTTCTTGTGATGCAGGATAGTGAGAGTTACCAGAGAGACAATAGGGGAAGAGAAGAAAGAAAAGGCAAATAAGTCTAAAGGGAATTCCAGAAGAACACAAAAAGAGGGAAATATATCTGGTATACTAAACTATGCCTTAATTACAAAGATATACCAATCTATCAAAGATTATAAAAAACATGATGTGACAATTATAGTTAGTAGAATTTGTGAAAACATAGTAATGCCCTTGTATAAAAAGAAAAAGATAAGACACCCACCACAAAGAATCCTGGCCCCACTGCTCTCTTCATCTCTTTTTCTCTTTACCTCTGAGATTTCATCTCCAACACAACCCAATCCAAAGTAGAGCATAGAAAGAAATTTGGGTATACTCATAAAAAGAAATTTCCCTTCTTTTCAGTGGAAAAAAAAAGGAAAAAATAGAAAAAAAATTTCAAAGTGCTCTACTAGGTAATTTTTGGATCAATGTTGATTAGTGGGCTATGTGCAATGCATATCCATTCATCAAATGTTTGAATCCATGGTTTCAGTTATAAAAATTGATGGGTATAGCCATGAATCTTGAATCAATGAGTAATTGTCAGTTTAGATTGTGAAGGGTAGCAGCAAAGGTGAAAGCCATGTCAGGTGGGTGAGTCGGGTCATGGACTGAAGGAAAGGAGCTGAAGTGGGAAGTAAGCATAGGTAGAATCCATCTGAGAAAAGTGGGGTGCATCATCAACTAAATGAAAGGAGGCAGAGTTGTCAAGTTTCCAAGAGGAAGAGGCATCATTTCTAGACTCACACCCACAAAGATCACTGCAATGGGATCTTGACCCATTCCTCTTGTCCTATTTACTCTACCCCTCTCATCAAATCCCTTGCTCTCCTTCACTACCCCAAGGACTTTTTTTTTTTCTTTAATTTCAAAAGAGATTTGAGAAGTTTTTTTTTTATTATTAATTATATTTGATTCAGCCAATCTGTGTATACAAGGTCATTTTGGTCTTTTTAACCTATTATAATGTCATTTTTGTTATTAAATTAAACTTTTACTAACTTAACAAAGTATAATTTTTGACATGCACTGATAGTTTGGCGTGTTTTTAGTAATTTCTAATACAGTGGTATGTTTTTGGTAATATAGGTAAACTTTGGTATGCTAGATGTAAATTTCCCCGAAAAGAGAGGCAAGTGAGGGAACAATAGGGAAACCACAGTAGAGGAGTGAAAAGAACAGAATTAAGGGGAAGAAAGTGGTGAAACACATAGGAATAACAGGGAGAGAACTTAAAAAGTTGGAAACTCTGAACCTCTCCTTCAAATTTTCACTGCAACCCAAGCATGACAATTGGTCAACATTCATTGCTAGATATAGAAAACCTAATGGCAAATGTTAGATGGACCTTTTTTTTTTTTGTTAATTTTGATTTCTCAAACCATTTCCTATCTGTATGAAACCTTAGCCTTAGCCAAGAAAAAAAGCTTAAGAAATAGATAGTAAGACCAACATACACTGTAATTAAGGCCAAGATCTTGTATTTGACCTACTATTGGCCTTGCACCTTTTAGCACCAGGTCTTATCAAACCATGAAATCCTATTTTCAAACTATAAGCCAAGAAAACATTAATTAACTACTAACATCAAATTCCATGTCAAAATATATAGGATTCCAAGGAGAGTGAGAGAGAACAAACCTAGTTATATTTTGATTGAATGCAGTACATAGCATTGTCCTCAAATATAATGGAGTACTTAATAAAATAGGTGCTTTATTTTGCTTCTCAGATTTGTGTGAGTCTACAAATCAAGCTATGTCCTAAAATAAGTTTCTTAGTTCACAGGCAGGCAATACATGGATAGTAGAGCCATTAAATTAGAAGCATGAAGATAACAAAATAATCATCTGATTGTGAGATTAGAGTCAAACATGTAGAAATCGAAAGAGAAATCTACAAAAGATGGGAACACCGCATATGTTGCCATGGCAAAGAATAACATACCAGGTAATGGCAGGTCATGCACTTATGATCTTCTAGAAAGCAGGATCGCTAAGACTTGTCTATGCTTTAAATTTCATATCTACATATTGCCAAAATTGCTTAATGCGTTCATGATGTCATAATGTTGTGGATATACCTCCATGCATGAATGACCTATGTTATGACCGTCCAAGATTGCACATATGAAGCTTAAATTGTTCCAGAACAATTTACCATTTCCCCCAACATAATCAAAAGATGACCAGGCAGACATTTAAAATACAGTTCAACAAAAAGGGGAGAACAAGAAAATTGGAGCATATATCAGTCAATGGATAAAATATACCTTGACTGTGACAATAACAACAGCAAAACCATTTTCCTGTGACTCATGAAATAGTCTTCTAGCATCGTTGGCTGTGACAGATGGAACAACTTGGGGTATGACCTTTGTAACTGCAAATGTAACCAAAACATAACCAAAAAGAATTAAGGTATTAATATTTAAACTATCCTTCAGAAATGTTTAATAGCAAAGAAAGGAGAAGTTTAACCAAGAGGCTGATGGCTTTGAAATTTTTGCATGGTAGTGTTAGACAACCTCACATCTAGACTTTAAGAATCAGGGAAAAGATAAAGTTGTGACTTTTACCAACACTAATGGCTTAAAAGCCCATCAAATCAATGCTTACTTATGTGTTTTAGCATTCAAAACAACTGTGGATATAATAGAGAGTTCTAGGAAAAAGGAAAGAATATATATATATATAGAAAAGTCTCATCATTGAGTGCAAAGCATTCATCAATATTTGAATTGCTATAATATTTACATATTAGTAGTCTGTTGTGAAGGAATTGTACTGTGTAGTCATTGCTTCAATTACCTAATTTTTCAGAATGGCGAATATCATCAATCAATAAAACTCTGTAACTATCTCCATGCCCAATGCCTCTCTTATCCCTCAGTCGTCCAATGTCACCTCCTACAATTCAATAAAAAAAACAAAAACAAAAGGAAAAAACTCTTATTCTCAGTAAATAAATATCAAACGAAAACAGAAAAGAAGACAGTGACATTTTGGTCATAATAATCATAAGCATCCCATATATCAAACATTGAACTGATTTCAATGGACCAAGGATTTACATGATTTGACAGATGTATAATATATGAGAGGAATAACAAGATCAAATGAACAAATGAATAGAGCAAAAAACATGTCAAGAAAGAGAAGTATCAAATGCGGAGACAGACAGAGTCTCCCTAAAAAAAACAAGTTAAGACTGCATATATTTGATCTTCCCCCAAATCCCACCGTGCATGAGTCTCGGGTAATAGATGGATATTCCTATCGCACGCCCTTAAACATGACATGACAAGACAAGACAAGAAAGAGAAGTATCAAACAATCACTGATTTGAGCCAGCCACCATCATCAGAATGATCGTAAGAAGGTAATAACGAATGACTTTGTTCAATTTTCGAGAGTGTTGCGTTGTGCGTCAAACAATGAATCAAAGAGCTCACATAAAAAAGACTTTTTCAACTCAAAGACGCTTCAAACCATAGTCATAGCCAAAATGCTTCACAACTTCAAAAACAAATTCAAGAACTCGAGAAGAAGCTCGAAAAGAAGAATCCAAATGAAAACCCCAAAAAAGTGAACCTTCGAGAACTTGAGAAGAGGGGTCAAACTGGGATTGATCAAAAGTGGGTCGCTCCAAGATGCCGGCGCCACCAGGCTTGGAAGATGATGCCTTTAAGCTAATTCTGCTACCCTTTGCAGCAACCAAGGCCTCCTCGCGTTTCTTCCAGGAGCCGTTGACAGTTAAAGGGATGCGTCGGCGGAGGTGGAGATGGAGATGGAGATGGGGATGGACATGGAGATCCCTCCTCAGCTGAAACGACGTCGTGAAGGCTCCCGTAAAAACCGCCATTGAGAGAAGCGCCTCCCCTCCCTCTCTGGTATTTTTTATGGATATTATTAGTCGTTCTATCTTTTAACACATAAAAAATTAATTTTTCTTTTTTAAATTTTTAATTTTTTGAAATTATTTTTGTTGAGGAGAGAACCCCACCCACACGCGGCTGTTAGACAAACAGCTGCTGCAACTCAGAACATTTGAGGAATGCATTTTACCTTTACAACATGAAAAATTAGTGAAATCTATGGCTTTTGCATGTTTAAACGTTGACGGAAAACAAGAGAGATGAATAAATATGATCAATATATATATATATATCTCTTAATTTTTTAAAACTGACTTAATTCATCTTTTCTTACAAGTTGTTTAAGTGTCGCGTTAATTAGTAGAAAATCGATTTGGAGTTGAGAGCGGTTAGAAAGGGATAAGAAAATTGAAGGTATAAGAGAGAGCTATGCAAAGGAGAGAACTTTTAAGTTAATGGTATTTTATAATTGAGAGGAGTGAAGTATTTATAATAATTTCACCTTTTCAATATGTGGCTACAATCATTTATTCTAGATTTTTATAGAATTTTCTAGATCAAGATTATTTTAGAATAGATTAGATATTTACAAAAGAAAATTCTAGAAACTTGACACATAAGTATTCATCCAGAATGTTTTGACCAAGTCTTTGGGGTAATAATCGGGTTAGGCATCCAACGGGCCTAGTTTGACAATGCTCTTGGGATGGGTTGTGACAATATATAAGAGATCAAATTGCACTAAAGTATGACATTTATGACATATAATCAATCTCATTATCTAATTGTGGAAATAAAGTAGATGAAATTTTAAAATGTGTAGCTAATAAAGTACTAATAGATTTGACATTTTGCATATTAAACTTATAAAGAACTTTTTTAATATATTGAAGTTCTCAACTTCACTCTAAGATCTATTAGTCTGTGATACTAAGAGAGAGGGTGAATCAATATCACACCCCTTAAAAACACACCGTGATAATTTAAGTCAAAATATTCTATTTATTTAATATTTTCGTTCTCATCAATATACAAGTATGTAAACAATTTCAACCTCTTTTTAAAAGCAAATTCTTTCTTATATTTGACTAAGGTATATCTATTGTTACCTACTAATTACAATAATCTCCAAAGTTATCTTTTAAACACCTTGCCTATTAGATAGATTGGATGTTCTTGATTAGGTCTTTTTTAAATTATGGGTTTGATGCTACTTTACCTACATTCACAACTCAATTCAAAACACAGAATGTAAATTAAAGTAAGAACACAAGAGATTTACGTGGTTCCATCAATGTGATGTACGTCCACGGTAGTAGGGACTCTTCCTTTACCGAGACAATCCACTATACTTGAGAATAATACTGTGGTACTACTAATGTTCACAATATAGTTACAATGGAAGTCTTAATCTTTTGTTCCTTTCACTATTGTAAATTCAAAGTAAGTACAATACAAAGAGTGTCACTTACTGTGTCTACCCTTATTCTAACTTGTCTTGACTCTATTGAATTGAATAGGCTGCTTCACTGTCACTTAGAAGTCTACCACAACACTCTCTAACCTTTCTTGAAGAAATCTGGAAATATGTTGAATTCTTTCCAATGCTTTACCAAATTCCTTCTCTAGGTTGTTTCATATAACTCCTACTTTCACCGTCTCATGGCTTCACTTATCTCATAATCTCATGGCCTGCCTCACATTTGTAGTTTGGCATTTCATGTCTTATGCACGCTTTTGGTTTTCCCGTTTTACTGGTCTCATGCCTTACTCATGTTTCTGGTCTCATGTCGTCACATGTTCTGGTCTTACGCCGTCGCACGTTCTGGTCTCATGCCAACACACGTTCTAGTCTCACATTTCAAATTTATACTCGCTTTGTTGTTCTCTAACCTCACAGATACTAGATCTGCTTTTCCGGTGATATTTTTCACGTTCTTGTCTCTTGGTGGTGTATGTCTGGTTTGCTCTGCTCTTCATTGTCAGTGGTGACTCTTTGTTTTGCTGTCCAGCTAAATTTCCTATGTTCTACCGTCCACCCTTATTGGTCGTCTCGTTTTCTCTCTTTTATACCAATCACTATTCTTTGGTCATGTTGTCTTCTTGCCAATCACTGGTATGCCGGTGGTGTCGTTCCAAAATTTCTTTCCTTCACCCCCTTTTGGCCATCACATATTTTCTCACTCTCGACCCATATGGTTGTCTTGGGTTTTCACTATTTTTACCAATATTGTATGCTGTGTAGGTTTTTTCTCTTGTAAAGTTACTCTTTTGCCCCTCTATATAGCTTCAAATTACTCTTTTATCCCTTCATATGGCTTTACTTTCTTGCCCTTCCATGTCAAATTGCTTGCACACTTAAATCTAGTTGATAACAATTACAACTTATATAAGGTTATGAGAACAACAATCTCCCCTTTTGTAATTATTGGCAACACTCATAATAAAAGCTATTATACAGTAATTACAACTCCCCCTTTCTTAACAGCTCTCCTTGCATTGTTGCTTCTTTTCTCCTTTGCCAACCAATTACAAAACAAAGCTCATAATGTAGAGATAGAGAATTCACCTGAACTTCAAACTTGAGAAGGCATTTGCATAGATAGACTCATTCTGTGCTTTTCAAACAACTATATGGATAGATGTTTAGTTAGAATATCTAAAATTTGATCTTTAGTGCTAACATACTCCAAATGAATTGTACCCTGTTCCACTTGATCTTTGATGAAGTGATACCGGATGTCAATATTCTTGCTTCTTGAATATTGAAATTGAGATCAATAGCACTTTGATTATCACAAAGTACACTTATTGGTAACTTTACTTCAACACCCAAGTTTGCCAATTGTCTTTGCATCCATATCACCTGAGTATATACTGCACAAGCAGTCATATACTTAGCCTCAACTATGCTCAAAGCAACATTGTTTTACTTTCTACTTAACCATGTAATACACTTTGAACCTAAGTAGAAATTGCAGCCACTGATTGATTTTCTGTCATCTGTATTTCCTGCCCAGTTTGCATTAGTGTATGCTTTTAGTTTTACAGAATCCATGGCAAGATACTACAAACCCATTTCCAGTGTCCCTTTGAGGTATTTTAGAATTCTTTTCACCGCTAACACATGAGTTTCCTTAGGATCAGCTTGGAATCTGTTGGTAACCCACATAGCTTGCATAAGATCAAGCCTTGTGATGTAAGGTACAGAAGGCTTCTTATTATCTTCCTGTATTCTGTAAGGCTTGTACTCCTTCCTTGCTAATCTTTTGTTAACTTGCAGCCCACTGTCATAGAGGTACTGACAGGTCTGCTATCCTTCACCAAACTTTTTCAGCATCTATTTGGCATATTTCATTTGAGAAATAAAAATACCTTCTTTACACTGTTTTATCTATAATCCAAGAAAGTAATTCATTTTTCCAATCAATGACATCTTAAATTCCTCACTCATCTTCTATGCAAAATCTTAGCATAACTCAGAGTAATCCCCTCCAAATATGATGTCATCTATATATATTATGGTTATCAGCTAACATTTTTCTGAGTTGAACACATATAGATTATTATCAATTATTCCTCTTTTGAAGTTCAACCTTCTCAAGTACGCATCTAACCTATTGTACCATGCTCTTGGAGTTTTTTAGGCCATACAAGGCTTTCTTTAACTTGCACAAGTGTGTCTTATCCTTACTAATTTATACTCCATCGAGTTATTTAATATACACTTTTTCTTTTAGAAACCCATTTAGAAAGGCTGATTTCACATCCATCTGATAAACTTTATAACTCTTATGTGCTGATAAAGCTAAGAACATTCTAATAGTTTCTAATCTTGCCACTGATGCAAAAGTTTCATCAACAACTACTCCTTCTATTTGAGTGTATTATTTGCAAACCAACCTGACCTTGTTCCTCACCACCTTGCCATCTTCATTGTGTTTATTCCTAAACACCCATTTTGTTCCTATGACATTATTGTTAGTAAGTCTTGGAACTAGCTCCCATGTATCATTCTTCTCGATTTGATCCAACTCTTCATTGATAGCTTTGACCCAAGTTTTGTCTTGCGTAGCCACTTCAACAGATTTAGATTCAACTTGTGAGAGTAAAGCAATAGCTCATACAATTATTCTTCTTGTTATAACTTCTGCTGATGAGTCACCTATGATTTGATTTCCTTGATGAGTACTGGTCCACGTTTTCTGTCTTTCTTTCTTGCACAGTCTTAGTTGCAAGAGAATCTCTTTCTTCATCTTTAGACTCACTCTTCTCCAATTCTGAACTTACTTCTTTCCCCTTTTCTTCAAGTTGGTCTGATTCTTTATCTATATTGAAGGTATCTTCTTCATTGTTCTCAACTTCTCCATTTTGCATTGTTTTCCAGTTCTTATCTATTCTCACATCACTAGATGTGATCACTTTTCCTAACTTATGCAAGAAAACTCTGTAACCTTTTGTCTTTATTGAGTATCCCATAAAGATGCCTTTATTAGACCTAACATTGAATTTTTCCAAGTTTTGCTCCTTGTTCTTCACAAAACATAGGTTGCCAAAGATTCTTAGATACTTAGTTGTTGTCTTCCCACTCCATAGCTCATATAAAGTCTTATCAGTATTGGGCCTTAGTAAGACTCTATTTAGTAGATGTACAGCTGTAAATGTTACTTCTATCCAAAATCTTGTATGAAGCTTGGATTCCAGTAGTAGAGTTCTTGCCATTTCAACCACAGCTCTATTTTTCCTCTCTACTACCTTGTTTTGTTGAGGTGTTCTTATTGGTGCCATCTAATGGTGAATACCATGCTTCTCAAGGTAATTTTCAAAAGCTTCATTTGTAAATGCAGTGCCTTGATCTGACCTTAATACTTTGATCTTCCTTCTACTCTCATTTTAAGCCAATCTTTTGTATTTCTTGAAGCAATTCAGAACTTTTGATTTGTATTTAACGTGTATGATACAGGTCCTTTTGGAATAATTATTAATAAACAAGATGAAGTACCTCTCACCATTTAACCCTTTTGTCCTCATCAGTCCACACAAATCATATGCACAATGTTAAGCATTGTTTCAGAATTGAATTCTTTGGTCTCATATTGCTTTCTAGCATGTTTTCTTTTAAAGCATGCTGAGCAAACATACTCTCTCTCTCTTAAGGTTGGGAATGTCTCTGATTGTATGAGTAGTGGTCAGCTTCCTCATGTTCTTCTGTGATAAGTGTCCTAGCCTCCTATGCCAGAGTTGATTTTCTTATTTTTTGGTGAGTAAACAGCTGTTTGTCTTGTCCTTATAATCACATATAAATTTTCAACTGTTCTCTTCCCGGTTGCAACAGTATTGCCTTCTTTACTCTTTACTTGGCAACCTGTTTTTATGAATATCACTTTATGGACTTAATTGCATAGTTGGCTGACATATGCTAGATTATATATGAGTCCTTCAACTTGCAGAACATCTTTTAGCTTTCCTTTTATAATATTTATTGACCCTTAACCACTGATGTTGAGTGAATCATCATTGTCAAACTTGACTTTGCCTTTTCTTGACTTGTTTAGTTTTGATAATTTACTCTTGTCTCCTGTCATGTGTGAAGTGCATCAACTGTCAAGGATCAACTACTTATCCTTGTAGTCAGCCTTTAGTGCAATTTTAACTATATTAGTTACCTCCCTTTTAGCTTTATATTCCTTCTTTTGAACTACCTGGAAGATAGTTTTTTCCTTTTTCTCAGTTTTGACTATACCAATTGCTTTCATTATGCCATTGAGTGTCTTCTCTTGCTCAAGGAGAAGTGTCATGCATTTCTTAGCATTATGACTATCTTGCTCGCACCTTGCATACTATTCCAAGTCTGCCAATATAACAAACTTGTTCTTTGAAATCATTGGTTTGGGCTTCCACCAACAATCCTTGTCAGTATGTCCTTGCTTTTTATAGTATGTACAAGAACTTACGACAAGTTTTCTCTTCTGAATTTTGTATTATCTCCCCCTATATGCAGCATCGGATCTTCTCAAGTTAGAGACGTATACTGTCCTTCTCCATTAACAGTTACTTGTCTTATGACCCCAAACTCCACAATAAAGACAGTGACCTTGAAACTACCTCTTCTTGGGTCTAATTATAACTTATTTTCTTTTGTTCATTACTTGCTATGTAGGTAAGGTTGTTGGCTTCTTTGCTTGTATGACTTTCATTTCAACCACCTTCTTCTCCTTCTTTTGTTCAGCCATTGCCCTTGGCTGGCTGACTTTCTTTTCTTTCTAAGACATAGCAACTATGGGCTGCTGCTCTTTAACCATATACATCATTTTTGGCCTTAGCTTTGGTTTGATAACTGTCTTCTCTTCTTCAGTTATCTTCTCCTAAGTTATAGCCTTCTCTTTTAACTTCTGTGGTAAAGACTCATTCTTCTTTTCTTTTGCAGAGCTTGTTTCTTCTACCACGTAGAACTTCTATAAGTTCTCCTCACTCTTTTTGAGTTGCTGAAGTCTCAGTAACTCTATCTCCATTTCTTCAATTGTTGAAGTCCCTGAGCCAAGTTCTATAGTAAAGTCTTCACATATTTTGATATATTCTTCAAATCTTCTCTTCTAGTCAATATGTACAGCCCTTATTTCATCCATTTGACTTTCTGCTTCTTTAATCTTTGCTTTAACTTGTTTTATACAGGTCTCTAACCTTTTTATGGTTTTACCCCTTCTGATTATCTCTTTTGAAGTTGCTTCCAACTCAACATCAAGATCTGGTTCTTCTTCATTAACCTCTTCTTCCTCTTCAGAGGTTGAACTACCACCTTGGGCTGAAACCATAAAGGCATGCTCATCTAATGAGTTTTCATCTTCCTCTTAACTTCTTTTGTCTAACTCACATAACTCTTGAATGCGCTTCTCTTCTTCTTTTGTGGGTTAGTAGTCTTCTTGTTGGAATTTTTTGATTTGAATAATGGTCTTCTCCATTTTGAATTCTGCTCATCATCACCATCCTCATCTTCTTTATCAAGTTTCACTTTGCACTGAGAAGCAAAGTGTCCAGTCTGCCCATAATGATAACATCTCAAAGACAACTATCCTTTTCCCTTCTTAGACCTCTTCTTGAATTTCCTTGTGAAGTAAACCAACACTTCACCTTCACTTTCTTCTTTATCACCATCATCATCCTCACTGGATAATTCTTCCTCTTCTTTTATCTTCAAGTGTTTCATATCTTTGAAAGTTGTCTCCTTTGACACCTTTGACATTGTGAAACTCTTAGTTGACTTTATTCTCATCTCATATGCAATGAGATTGCACTAGAGATCATGTAGAGATAAAGAATTGAGATCTCTACTCTCCTCTATGGCTACCACCTTTAAGGTAAACCTCTCAGGCAGAATTCTCATAATTTTCTTCACAATAGATGAGTCATTCTTGTTCTTCCCATGACTTTTAAGGTCATTTACAACATCAATAACTTTGGTGAAGAACTTTTAAACTGTCTCATTCTTTTGCATTTTAAAGGATTTATATCTCTCTTTAAAAACTTGAAGTTTGGCCTCTTTCATTCTGCCATCACCTTCATAGACCTTCTGCAATCTATCTTATATCTCTTTAACAGACTTGCAATCCATAACTTTAGCATACTCAGTATCTGTCAATGCTGAAATGATAACGTTTGAGACTTTCCCATTTATCTTAAACTGCCTTAATTCCTCTGGGGTTGGATCTTTACCTTCTTCTGGGGCCACAAAACCCTTGTGTACGGATTTCACCACATTCATGTCCATGGTTGTAAATACCACTTGCATTCTCGCTCTTTACATATGATAGTTGGTTCTGTTGAAGATTGAAACATTTTTACTGTAAGTGGTGCTGGTACTCGTATCAGCATCTATTTCTTAGTATGTTGAACAAGTTAAAACTTCTGAAACCCTTCAAACTAGTACACCAAGCTATTAAGTTTCAAATTGGTGAACCTTGCTTTGATACCAATTGAAGTTTCCAACTTCACCCTAGGATCTACTAGTCTGTGATACTGAGAGGAGGGTGAATCAGTATTACACCCCTTAAAAGCACACTTTGATAATTTAAGTCAAAGTATTCTACTTATTTAATACTTTTGCTCTCGTCAATACGCAAGTATATGAACAACTTTAACCTCTTCTTAAGTTTTATAGAAACTCATACAAGGATGTGGGAACAACATATATCCTTTTTTATTTAGGTATAGTTTCACTTCTTTTTGTCAAATCTCGATGCTAAGTATCTTTTTAATTATCCCTATGTCTTTCATCTTAAACTCTTTACTAAGTTAAGGTTTAAGGTTTCTTATTTTTGCTTTATTCTTGGTTGCTATTAGCACATAAGAGTAAATACATAAATGACTTTTTATCATATGTCTTAAAATAGACATAACTATCATAATTGTATCTTTTATAACCATGAGTGGTTATAAATGAGTCAAACCACTTATAACATTGCTTGGGTGATTGTTTCAAACCATAAAAAGAGACCTTTTTCTACAAGCACACATAGTCCTTTTTTTTTTTCTAAAACCATAAAACCCTTTAGTTGTTGCATATAGATGTCCTTATCAAATTTTTCATGTTAAAATGTTGTCTTCAAATCCAACTATTCAAGTTCAAAACCATATTTAGCCATAATGTCAAATAATGTTCAAATTGAACTATGTTTTACAATTGGAGAAAACACATATATGAAGTTTACACTTGAAATTTGATTATAACCCATTACAACTAGTTTTACCTTATATCTTATTTATTTAACCCCTAGTGTACTTTCTTTCTTTTTGAATACTTATTTGTAACAAATAACTTTTTTACCATTAGATAATCTCACTAAATTCTAAGTGTCATTCTTGTGAAGGAATTCCATCTTCTCTTGCATAATGATCATCTATTTACTAGAATCTTTACAACTAATTGCCTTTAAGTATATAGTAAATTCTTTACTAGAATTAATACCTGTAGCCACATTTAAGGCATAGGTAACCAAGTTAGCCTCAATATACTTTTGTGGTGGTTTAATTTCCATCATATCTATGTTGAAATTTATCCATATTTAGGAATTCCTCCAAAATAAGGATTTTTCCTAAGTAGAAATTTGTACTTCTTTAAGATTGCTATCTTAGCTTATAAATAGGCACCTTTTGTAAGTTCTGGAAAAGCAAATAACTTTGAGTGAAATAGAAAAGCAAGGGTTCTTCTCTCTCAGTTCTTTTAAGAACTAAAAAACTTATCAATAGATACTTCTTCTTGTGGCGTTCCAATTGACTTATCATTCTCAATTCCTTTCTTTTTTGGAGTGTGACGTCCATATTCTACTTAAATACCTTAGGTTTGTATTCTTTCGAAGGGTGGGTGTAGGGTTTGTGATATTAAATTCTAATTTAACTTTCCTAGTTGTTCTTTGATTTCTTATGTGCATTGAGTCCTTAAGCCAAGTCTTTTTGGGGGTTTTTTTGCATCAAGTATTCTTTACCAAATGAGTTTACTAGTTTTACATGATTCATTAGTAGAACAACTAAGTCCACAACAAAAATTAAAGTGAGACCTTTGCTTTGATCCTAATTAATGGTTGTAGATTCTATTTCAAAATTAATGTTATGATATATTAATTACATTCATTAATATTTCAAATTCAATATATTTACATATTTGTTAAACCAATATTCAACCATTGTCTTAAGATTTAATCCTCATTAGATTTATTATATTCTAATGACATTAATATATGGTTTAAATTGATATTAAATAAATTTTTTCATGTCATTTAATTTTTAAAATTTTTTAATTCTATTTAGCATAAAAATAGTTATTCAAAATTTTTAAATTAAAAGATTTAATACCTTAAAGTATATCATTTTTAGTATGTAATATTAATGTTTAGAATATCTCAAAAAATAATAAATTTAGAATTGTAACTAGACATTTTTGTTACTTACTCAAAGGTGACAAGAGTGAGAATTAAAAACAATTTATGTGTATATGATTAAATTAATGTCAATTATTAGATAATATTTTATAGTATCAAAAATTTATTCCTAGTATTAACCAATTAGGTTAATTATTAATTTACTAGTTAAATTAATAACCCAATAACTTAATATGTTATTTGAATTGATAATTGGACTAAATTTAATAATTATGCTTATCTTAAAAGGAAATAAGGGAAGAAAAAATAATTTAATCCAATAAAATTGGAAAAGTTTTCCAATGATGTAAGGAGACTTTGCTCATACTTATGGCTTAAATAAACCTCTCTTTGATTTTAGTATGGCTTTTATGATTTTACTAGCAAAGTTCTCTAATGATATGAAGAGATCGATTCCTTTAAAGCAATTAACCTTTTATTTCTTTTTATTTTTACAATTTTTTTATTTTTATTTTTTGAATTTCCCATTATCTAGTATCAAAGTAGTATTCTTAATGATTTCACTTATATTCCAAATCTTTATAACCATAAAAAAAATTGTTCTTTTATACTCTTACTTAACAATAAAAGAAAAATTTTAGTATCATTGATTTACAATCTTACATTATGTTTACACATAACTTATCAAATTATAATACTAGAATATTTCATATTAAAGAACTAGTATCTCTTAGTCTCTTAGAAAATTTGAACAAATGGTTTTGGTCATAGCAAACAATTATTCAAAAGATAATACTTTTGAATATACTAACAAATAAAAAAAAGCATTGATTATGACTATACACAACTATGTTTGAGGGTAAAAATTTTTTATTGCAATAAAAGTGATCTCGTAGGTTAAATTTTTAAAGTTGAAAAATATTTTTGTTTTCATCACTGTATAACAAAATATTTTAAAGTGGAAATTGCTTTATTTAGTTAAAAAGTAATGTTTCAATGGTATGATTGATTTAAAACTTGTGTTAAAGTTTCAATTTAGGTTGATTTCACTAAAAGTCTTTTTATATGTTTGAGCTTTCTGAATATCATAATATTGATAGAGAACTTGCAAAAATTCATTAAACATCAAACATCTTAGAGTGCTAAAGTCATATTGAGAAACTTGCCAATTGAGTTAAAAAGACAATTAATGGATACTTTTATTATCCTAAATTCAATACAAAGTTAAAACTCACCAGATACAAACAATGATAACAATTATCTTCTTTACTTAGTTACAAGAATAGAAGTTAAATATTAAAAATTGTTGCCTAATTGTTAAATGAGTTAGCAAATCTATTAATGGCAACATTAATTCATATTCTTCAATTTGTCACAATAACATTAAACACTTAACTCAAAATAATTGAAAAAAAAAAAGATGATAAAGGAACTATATTGATATTCGAATAAAAAGCATCAACATGAACAAGAAAAACTTTTAATGATTAAGCTAATTAGGGGAGTTAATGAGGTAGATAATAATTACATATATTTAGATTATAATGACATTAGATAAGTCTGCATTTCATATTTTGACAAGATATTTTAATTTGCAAATCATGACAATTAATTAATTCTTCAAAGGACCAATGATAATATTGATTGACTTAAATAGTACCAAAATTTTTATAGATTAAAGAATTACCAAAAAAATTTACTTTTTAAATAAAGAATTGTAATAAGTTTGTTATGAAAGTTGTAAATAAAAGAAATTTAACATATTAAGAAAAGTGTACATAGATAAACTCTTATTACAAAACTAAGCATACAAATCTTAAAAATATTATTTCAAATTTTTTTAGTTGTGCAATGTAGTGCTAAAATTATTATTATTACAAGTTATTGAATGGATAAAGTTTTATATGAGAAGAGATAAGACTTTATATATATATATATTTGTATAATACAAAGGTAACAAAATATTGTTTTATAAAGAAGAAAAGGGTTAATACATTGTTGATTAAATTTTCTAATCTATGTGTGAAGCCAATAGATTTACTTTAAAAAAGGGTACATGGTTATCATATGTAAAAAATTATGTAAAAAAATTTTAAGTTAAAGGAAGATAATTAATTGAGATAAGTTATTTATTTTCAATTAGTTTTAAGGCAAGGTTAATTTAAAAAGTAGAAGAAGGATAGTATTTATTTAATTAAAAAATTATTATTATTATTTTATGCGATTTAATATTTATTTTTTATTATATTTATATTATAAGCATAATTATTTTCTTTTTAATAAATTAATAAGTTGGACTTTTTATAATATATATATGTATATAATATCTTATAATTTATTAATTAAAAAATATAAAATATATTAAAGTTTTTTTTAACTATTTAAAAATCAAATTTTCGAAACAATCATTAAAAATTAATTTTTTCAAAACAATTAATTTTTTATTTTCGTTCGTCTAATTTCTCATCATATTCAAATTCAATCTGCCACCGCCGTCCAACCTTCCAACCGGTATGTGAAGTTGCTTCTTTAGAATTTACTGTAATGCAGAAAGCGAAGCCTTGAAGCCCAAAGAGTTGGAAGCTTTGATCCCATCCATTGCATTTTAATTGCTTTTAGGTTTCTTTTATTATTCTAATTGAGATTCACTTGCGGGCGATGAATTGTTGGGTAGGTCGGATCAGAGCATAAGTAAGAAAGAATGGTTGAGGAAACTACGCGACGATTGCCTTCGTGGATGCTTATGGGAGGAGCAGCAGCAGCAGCAGCAGCCGGCGCCGCTGCATCAGCTGATTCCGACGAGAAAAAGAAGATTAAGAAGAAGAAGAAGAAGAAGAAGAAGGATGAGGATGATCCTGAACAAGAAGAAGAACAAGAAAAATCGAATTCTTCACGAAATTCTCGTTTTTCTGTTAGAAAATGTGAATCCAAGAGAAGCACAAGTAGTAGTAAGGGAATTCCACCTTTTACAGAGAATAAAGATACTGTCCCGAACAAGAAGAAAGTATGTGGGAAAAGAAAATCCAAAGTAATCGCTGCTGTTCCTGCTCCCGAGTGCTGCCAGGACGATTCAGGGCTCACTGTTGAAGATCTTGTCAGCATTGCTCAGGAGGTGAGTCCCCTTCCTTACTCTTTTCAAACAATTTGTTGTTCTTCAGTAATCATTCCTATGACCATGTGCTTGTATAAACACCATTTTGCTAATAAAAATATTTCATAAACTTCCTCTTAAATAATGATAATAATCATAAAACTGCTTAAATCCTCTGCATATAGAATCATGAAACTTCAGATCTTTCTTGAAATTAAACTCGTTAACTAATTAGGGTTTTGTTGTTGTTGTTGAAATCGTCGTCGATATCATCCTTATAACTAATTAGGGGAAAGATATCTAAAGAATAAAACCTAAGCTAAGACTGCGGACTAATTACTATAACCAAAGCATATTCCTGGTAGCCATCATTTTCCAGATACCACAAATTGCCCCCTTTCCTCCTGATAATAAGGAACAGTGACCCAAATGCCTGAATAATCTGTAAAACATATAATGCCTGATGTTATACCCTACGGCACTAATCTGAAATGTGGACCATAGTTCTCAGCTCCATAATTCTTTCAACTTGTTTTCTGGCGGGCCAATTAATTTCAACATCACTAGGGACTTTTTCTTTTTAGAGAAGTGAGTGATTTTGTGAGTCCTTTTAAGCTGAAAAATGCTCAAGCTGTTGCTTACATGGTTCTGCTATTTTGGATACAGTACATCCAAGGCAATAAATTGTCAAAGCAAAAACACATGACAAATATCGAGCATGAATTACCAATTGATCTTCCTGCAACAGACGCAGCTGTGAACCCTTGTGAACAGTGTCTAGTAGCCCATGAGAAAAAAGACATATCATCCTCTGGTGAAAATCAAAGTTTTGCCAGTTTCAGCAGGTCAGGGGACCCTGCACAGGACATGCTGGTCCTGTTGTTGGGTCCTTTGCTTAATAAGCCAGCAGAAGATGAAAAGAATCCCGAATTTCTCCTAGAGGACGGCTGGTTTCCACAATTTGGAAAACCAGTCTCAGGATGATGTTGGAGAAGAGATAGTCCCTCTGGTTAAGAAAAAAGCCAGTCTTAAATCCAAGGTATCCATGCTACTTGATTGAATAATATATCTGAATTCTGTGCAAAGCACATTAGTCACAGTCAAGTAGAAATATATGATTTTCTGTCAACCAAACTAATCCAAGGCATCCTAGTTGTACATTCCTACTCATCCATTTTGGCCTGTTATCATTATTATTTATTTATTTTCTGGTGGATGTATATTTTATAATTCTATCGCAGAGTTACATTTAACATAGTAAAATTCTAGTATCATTGACACTGTGCCCTTCTGTTCATATTGATTTTGACTGTAGCATTAAAAACGATTTGATTTCTTTCTGACATTGTTATTTTGTGTCTACTGATTTGTAGAATGGTTAAACTGCAGAAATAGCTTAACTGAGATGTTAAAAATATGTTATAGATTTTATCAATAGCCTTGTAACCTATTGAGAAGAAAGGCTCAGATGATAGGCAGCCATCTTCCCTTTCTTACTCCAGTCAGTGCATGTGGCAGAATGGTCCTTTTTCTGAACATTGTTGTACTTCCAAGGCATGTTAGGGAGACAAATGAAAGCAAATTTAATTCTCGAGCATGAAACTGCAGACTGTAAAGCTAGTGGGCTAAAGCAGAAAGAAGATTCTTGCAGGTTTCACATGTAGTTAAGAGCTGGTAGCCTTGTTTTAGTGCTGCACATACTTTTAGGATGAGGTGACCCGAATGTCCTGTGTAGGGCTATGGTTTCATTAGCGCACTCAAATGAAATATTGCAGATCAGGAAGACTATAAGTCTCAGGGACAATAATTTCTAACAATTTATATATGTAGGTGTTGCAACTAGACATGTTTCTACCTATAGTTTTAATAACTGATGAGAAGAAATGGCAATCTACGACTCTGTAATTACTAAATGAAGTTTGGTGATGTCATTAAAGGACAGATACGGAGTTCCCTGAAGCTAAGTTGGATGATTTTGTCTTGTTTGCGTCATGCATGCTTCTAAGAGACATAGTTTATGATATGGATTCTTGTGAGTTGAGAAATGGCAAGCTGTGAGAGGGATTTCATCAGCAGTTATTTAATGCAACTTGGGTGGCTTGTGGAGCCAATACCAGGTAGTCTATTTGGGACTCTTGAGCATAGTTTGACTGGATCAAACCTTTTAAAGTTTTTAGAGATAAAAAATTTGACATTTTAATGGGTAGGCTTGCCTTGCCTTCAGTTTAATGATCTTGGAAGAAAAAAACTTGAGAATCATGAAAACAGATACGGTGATGGTAGTGCTTCTCTTGAAGATTTTGTGCCTTAGCAAGACGAGTCTGTGGATGGAGAGGTCTGTGGTCCCTCTTCCTTTTTTCCCCTCTGCTTTCTTCGTCGTCTTCTTCTTCCTTTTCTTCTCTCTCTCTCTCTCACACACTCACTCACAAACTCAAAAAGGAAGATGGAATAAGATGTTTGTTTCTTTCTATCTTTGCTTGTTTGTGCCATTATCAAGTTAATGGAACGAATTCATGGTTGCTGAATGTGGGATGTTCCTGGCCAGATGGCTGTATGATTTAGTTCAAAGTGAGTGCTTGATTTCTCCTCGTGTTCTTGGCACCGAGCTGCATTTGAAGTTAGTGATCCCTTAACGCCGAACACCTGAGCATGCTTGATTATTCTGCTTCATTGACCCATTCTCTTGACGTAGAAATCTTGGAAGTCCTACTTTATGACCCGTTTTCTTGACATCTTCTTGAACTTGGCTTCTGTATTCTCCAAAAGTGAATTTTCTATACATAGAAGGCTCTTTACAGCTCCCTATCGATATGTCATATGCAGGGCAAAGGAAATAGGCGATTGAGTGTCTTTCTTTTCTTGCATTAGTCGTCACCTTGTGCTCAACGCTCCTATAAATGTCATTGCTCCAAGCCTATCCATAAATTACAATAGCCAAAGAAAATAACAAAGAAAAGATTAGTCTTGATGAGTTTAGAAAATCTCTAATATTAGTTTAAAAACAGGGGTAAGTGTGTGTACTTAAACTAGATCGCCTATAAGTTTTGATTTAGGGACTTGCATGTTTTTCCATATAAGATATAGACATCTAGCTGTCTATGATGTTCTCCGCTTGGGAAGATTGAATTCTCCATGGAATATATACTTGAAATATGCAAGGTTGAGGCGTAGAATGACAAGAATATTGTTTTGTAGGTTGAAGAATTCTTCATAAAATTGTAACCAATTCGTCTTTTAGTCTCATGCATGCTGTTTTCATAGGCAGTAATAGACAACGGGGAAGCGTATGTGTGCGTGTGCCCCGCTAAAAAAGATTTGCGTTGAATTGAAATTATACATTAATTTGAGCTGCTACACAGGAGTGATTATACTGTACTCGAAGGTCGCTAATTATTCTTAGAATTGTCTAGAATCAGATATATGTTTAATCTTCACAGTGAAAACAACACAAAACAGCAGGTGACATGTCATTTGTTAAACGAAGATATTTTCTTACGGCACACAAAAATCCTAGTCTTAAAGAAACCTGATTAAGAAAAATAGGGCTTTTAGACATGCGATCGAAAAAGTCGAAGAGGCTTGTCGGAATGAGTGGAGTAGGAACAAGGATGTACCGCCAAAGACGACGTGATGGGATGAGTAGAGATGCCAAAAATTAACCTAACTAGAATAATCTAATTTAACTTCTTCTAATTTCCAACTTCATTCAACACGTATTTTTTTTTTTAAAGAGGGTTAATGATAATTCATCACTTAAAGCACTCAGAAATTGGGATGATATAAAATTTAGAATAGCTAGAAATTCAATTAATCTAAATGAGTTGAATAAGAATTTCACTGATGTAAAACTCAGTATATTTGAATGACTGAAATTTGGAACAAACCCATTGCGGATATGAATGACAGTAGTCGTTAGCTATTTACTTGTCACCACCTTATTTTCGGAAATAAGAAAGGGTTGGAAACTGTCGAAGTCTGGGAGATGTCAATATATGCTTTAATTGTGTTATTGAACTGCCGACAGGAATATTATGAAGGGCAAAGTTTCATGTAGAGAATGACAACTCTTGGTCTATGGGAAACTGTAGGTATTTCTTCTTTTGGATTACTCTATGGATTGAGGGGATAATGAATTTACCTGGAAGAGGTCACCGATGTTGACAACAAGAGCATCTGGATTAGGCTCAACAGCCACCCACTTGGAATCCTTCATGAGTTGGAGTCCGCCGACTTCATCTTGATAAAGGATTGTGAGAAAAGCACTGTCAGTGTGGGGCACGAGACCAAAAATTTCCGGAGATAATGGACAGGCTGGGTAACGATTTAAACGAAGGAAGCAGGTGGCGTCTTCATTGCAAATGTCGTCGAAGGTTTCTTTTGGATGGCCCAAGTTTTCTGCTAGCACCCCGCAAGCACCCTCGCTAGCTTTGACATTGCCGCTGCAAATTCTGTCATCACTTGCCTGCAGATAAAAGTGATCGATCAAATCAGCATGCTTACATATCTATGTGTATGTAATTGGGAGAAATTATGTAGCATACCAGCTTTACCGTGTGGTTTTAGACTCCACTAATCAACACTATTACGTATCAATCTTCAAGTTTCTTCTTTCCTTGGGCACATAAATATTTGACTTCAAAAATTCAATATTTTGACTAATGGTGGCTTTGATCCTTTCCACAACTAATGCCAAGTGAACCATTCCTCGTATTAGCCCAATAGCGAGCTTATTGTCACGGTTTGTTAAGTGTCATACTGATTAACACCGATCCAAATCGATCTCCGTAAAATTATGCAATGATATGCCACGGTTAGAGGTAACTCAATTCTGGTCCGTCCCAACTTGAAACGAGCAAGAAGGGTCGGACCGAATCTAAAATTGGATTGTTCTTCTCAGTTGGGGTTAGTGCCGTAACTAAGAAGGATCTAGTCTCGTTAAAGCTCATGATTCTTGGAATCCGAACTGAATATGCCTGACTCCAATGAACCCCCCCCCCACCCCATTTCTTCCTTTCACTGAAAACGGAATTATTAGTTCCAGTCCCAGATTTAAAACTGAACTGAACCAAACTGAGGTCACCTCTAATAGCAACAATTTATTTAGGGGGGAATGACAAATGCTCTCAACAACACCAATTCTAATCTACTCGATACAACACCGATTCAGACACAAGTTTCCAAGTCGAAACTCCTAGAAAAAGTTGCTAGTTAGATAAAGGTGGAAATAATAATGATGATTTCATATTTAGGACCTACTAAGCGTTATGGGAGAAATTAATAAAAAAAATAATAGATAACTAAATTGAAAGAGTTCTGTGTGTATATCAAGTTTATTTCTTGAAAATGGAAAGAGCTAAAATTCTAGATAAAATCGTGCGTGTGAGTGAGAGAGAGAGAGAGAGAGAGAGAGAGTTAAATATTATAAATTTCTTGGGGAAGATAGACACTAGACCAAGTCATATTGTACTGGAAAAGATTGTTACCTCAAAGCCGCAAACCAAGCTTCATCAGAGACTTTTGAAAGAGGGATATGGAAAGCCTCAGACCAGGAGAATTGCTCTGGACAAGTAGCAGATGGTGTTCCCCATCTATACGAATTGTGGAATGCTCCACGTGTTGCCTTCCTGTCAAAAGGTGCCTGAAACAACTTCCGCTGCTCTCTCCTCATATCCCTGAGTAGCTCCGGGTTTATCCCATGGTTCACTACTTGGAAGAATCCCCACTCTGACGATGCCTTGTAAATAGCCGAAACGCAAGCTTCTCGTTTCCTTTGGTCATGGCTGTTGAGACCACTAAGGTCTATCAATGGGAGTTGGCATCCTTCCGCAACACTCCTATTCTGTGGATCGCCAGGTTGGGTTAAATTGCTAGCTGGAAGAGCCCTAAGATGGTCTAAAAGAGGCGGACTTGATTCCAGCATATTAGTTGTTCATGCGGGGTAGCAACCCAAAAACTGTAGAGGAGTGCACAACTATGCCAACAGCGAACCAGTCCCGCGAGGGAAAGGTAAGGGGTCCACCCTCCTTCGATCTTTAAGCCAGGTGAGAGGAAAGGCAATAAGGTGTACGTCGTGCTTCTAGACGAAGTGGGCAGAGTGCACTGTACAAGATGCCATACATATTATAGCTGATGCGAATATGTTAAGAACGTGAGGGGGAGTCGGAGGAGGAGCAATGAAGAGAGACGACAAAGCACTAAAAGGAGATGATAAACAAAACGGGAGAGCCTCCAAAATGGCGACAGTTGGCGCAAGGAGTGCAATTCGCTCTATGGAAATTACTTGTCTTATAATTAAATCAAGAGTCCGGTTTACCTGAACCGAGTAAAATTGAAAGAGAAAAAAGTTGGATCGTTTTGCCCCATATTTTACAAAAATATTTTTTTTATATTAAAATTCCAAAATTTTCATCTAAAATTACCCAAATTGCAGCAAAAACAGTAAAAATCTATAAAAATATAATAAAATGTGTATAAAGATCCTTCTTTTTTTCTTTTTTTTTTAGTTTGTCTTTTTCATGAAGAGATGCTTGTTATACATTACACGCATTTCTATAAAAAAGTTTTAAAATAAAAAAAAATAAAAACGTTTTCCAACAAGGAAGGCTGATAATGGCACATCGTCCCTGACCTACATTTTTCTCGGTCCATCACCCTTTTCCCTTCAATAACAAATTCTAACACAACACGCAGATAAACCGGCTGACCATGTCTAGCACATTCTAAAATAAGCCTCAACACCCGAAAAGCATTACAGGATGATGGTGGCGAGAAGATATATCTCGATGATTGGAAAGCCAACCTAATCCCTTTGTGGACTTCAATGGCGGCACGCAAAATGTGTAATGAGTTCCTGAAGACCTTCTCCTCTGCTTTTGGAAATTGGACAAACATCAATCATTTTGGCCCTCACGATTCACATTTATCAGCGTTTCCTTAGGGCCCTGCTTTCTCTGCCTGCCAAGTGTGGTCCCTGGTCAATGTAACTTGACTTTGAAATGGTAAACTAAAGAGATCCTTCATTATACGTCATGATAAACTGGACTTTCGGTGGGGTTCCATTTTCCTATCTAAACTATATATATATATATTTTTGTGATAAACAAAAAAGAATGTTGGCAGTGCTCATGATAGCTTTATGAACAGTGGACAAGAGTGACATTAAGCGTGCTAACATTTTTAGTCACCTAAATGGCATGACGTGCGACATAAATCAAGCATTTTACATTAGTTAGTGTTTATACAATTATCCAAGTTTGGAAGTAGATGTGAGTTTTCCAACCTTTTAGGTTTTTCGCGCAGTCCGATAGCTAACCTACTTCCGACTCAATTCATGAAATATTTGTTGCTATATATTAAAATAAATTATGTTTAAAAAAAAGGTATGGGTTGAAACTAATAGTAAAATTATTGTTATCAACAATAGAATCATTAAATTTAGTGACTTCATACATTACACTCTATTATTTTATATTTTAATGTGTTCTCCATAGTTGATTAATATCATTATTTGTTAAATAAGAATTATCTCAATTTGAATGCTTTTTATTTAATGTATGTTTATTATGGTAAGATCTTTAAATTTGAAATTTTAATTGTATTAACAATTATGTAAATATTTTATTTTTTTGTTAATCCTTATTTATATAAAAGCATTAAGTGAGATTGTGAGTGATTTTGAAAAAAGTAAAAAATAAAAAGAATCGAGAAGATTCAAAGTTAGTAAAAATCTAGTATTAGTTAATATATTCTATCAATCAAATAGAGAAAAGAAATAAAAATTTAGATTGGTTAACCTTTGGTATTAATTAGTTGGTTAAAAGACTTAAAAAAAAATAAACAAAGTGACAAAAAACAAATCCTCCAAAAGTAATCAAAACAAAAATGAGATTATTTGTTATAGTTGTAACAAACCTAATCATATTTGTTGAACTCATCTTTGATGACTAATATTAAATTTGTTGTTAATAGCATCTCATATAGTTGTTTGTATTGATTTGATATTTTGAATGTCGTTGAAATGCAAAGTAGTTGTTGGTTAATAGCGTTAATGGTAGGTCAACTTTGAGGTCAAGGTTGATTATTGACCTTTAACCATTAATCCAAAATTTTAGAAATCAAATTTGGCCATTGATTGTAGGGTAACCCTTGAGAATCAATGCTAACCGTTGATGATTGTATAAGCCTATAAATACATCTATGAATTTTTCAAGATGTGTGTATGTTGCAAAAGAGAGACTGATCAGCTAAAAAGAAAGAACGACAAAAAAGAGAGGTAGCCACCAAAAAGAAAGTGATTAGTTAAGAAAGGTAATAGCAGCTGACAAAGAGTGTAATACCAAGGAGAGGTGTAGTTGGTCAATAGGTGACAGCAGCCACTAAAGAATGAGGTGGCCATGCTAATCGAAGGAGGAGCCGCAGCAACCGACAGCCTTACCAAATAGCAAAAAAAGGCAGTAGCCGGCCAAACCAAAGGGAGAAGAAGAAGGCGTGCAACAACCACACCAAACTAGAGGAGACGTACAGCAGCCATACTAACCAAACTAGAAAAGACGTGCAGCAGTCACACCAAACTAGAGGAGAACGTGTAGTAACCAATTAACCACCCAAGGAAGAAGTTGTAGTAACCAATGAAGAAGAGGTGCAACAGTTGGCAAATTGATCAAGGAGAGGTGCAGTAGCCATCAAAAAGAGAAGGTGCAGCAACGACTTAAAGAAGAAGGTATAGTAGCTACCTAAAAGAGAAGGTGTAGCAGCCACTAAAATGGGAGAAAGTAGCTTATAGCACAACCAATAATTGTAGTAGCAAGCACAACTAGCAATTGTAGTAGCATACAGAACCAAAAATTATAGCAGTAAGCACAACTAACAATTATAGCAACAACATAACTAGCAATTGTAGTAGCAAGCATAACTAGCATTTGTAGCAGCAAACATAACCAACATAGCAATTGGTGAATCATAACTAATAGCTTGTAGAACCTGCTGTAGGTGAATCATAACCAGTAACTTGCAGAACATGAAGCAGGTGAATCATAACCAACAGCTTACGGAATTGGTAGTAGGGTAGGCAACACCAATAACTGAAGGAGAAAACTTGCCCCAATAAGTGAAGTAGCACTGATAGCAAAGGAAGGAGAAGATCCACATTATGCACAAGTAACTTGTGCACATTGAGTGATCCTTCTCAGGAAAGTGTTAGTCACAAACCTTGTGATAAACTTGTTGAAAAGGATGAGATACCCTTGGAGTGATTAGGAGATCAACTCTTTGATCAAGAGATTATTGTAAGTGGTTAAGGAGTGATACTTTTATGACATTAATTGTATCCTTTGATAACAAGAGTCAATTGTATGATTTAAGAGTGATCTTATCACACTATGGTCATAACTCACACATTATGGGTGAACTATATAAAAATTGCAATGTGTTCTTAGGTGCTTGCATTTGATTGATATCCATACGACTATTCTCACATAAAGAAGAAAGATAAAAATTGGATCATCGACTTTAACAAGTTATAGAGGTTAATCTAGAAAATTTGTAAAAAGCAAGCATTTCATATTGATTTACCCCTCTCTTCCTCTCAGTGTGAGACCTACAAAGGTCCTTATTAATATTGTTGACAACTATCTTATAAATAAGAAGGACAAAAAGCTAACAAAAAAAAATGTCGTGAAACGTACGTGAGTCGTGAAACCAGCAAAGCGTGAAAACCAGAAATGTGCATGAGACGTGAAACACCAAACCAGAAACGTGAGGCAGGCCGTGAGATGTGGAACGACAAACCAGAAACATGAGACGAGCTGAGACAGTGAGATGTGAAATAGGAGATGGGAGAGACTGTGAGACGGTGAAAGCAAGAGCTATGTAAGACAACCTAGAGAAGGAATTCGGAGAAGTATTAGAAAGAACTCAACATATTTCTAGATTTCTTTAAGAGAGGTAAGAGAGCATTGCGGTGAACTGCTAAATGGCAGTGGCGCAACCTTTCAATTCAATAGAGGCAAGATAAGCTAAAAGAAGGGTAGATATAGTAAGTGATACTTTTTGTATTGTACTTGCTTAGTAATTATTATAGTGAAAGGAGCAGAGGATTAAGACATCCATTGTAACTAGAATTTTTAAGTATAGTAGATTGTCTTAGTAAGGGAGAGTTCTTACCACTATGGATGTACGTCACGTTGACGAAACCACGTAAATCTCATGTGTCCTTACTTTGCTTTACGTTCTGTGTTTTGAATTAAGTTGTGAACGCAGATAAAGTATTAGCTAACCCATAACCTAACGAAGACCTAAACAAGAACATCCAAATTATCTATTAGGCAAGGTGTTTAAAAGGTGACTTTGGGGACTATTGTGATTAGTAGGTAGCAATAGATCTACCTTAGTCAAGTCTAAGAAAGAGTTCACTTTTAAGAAGAGGTTGAAGTTGTTCACTTACCTGCGAATTGCGAATTGTGGTGATACTGATTCACCCCCTTCTCAGTATCACAAACTAATAAATCCTAGGGAGAAGGGAACTTCAATTGGTATCAGAGCATAAGTTCACCAGTTTGAAACTTAATAGCTTGGTGTATTAGTTTGAAGGGTTTTAGAAGTTTTTAACATGTTCAGCATACTGAGAAATGGATGTTGGTACGAACACCAGCACTAGTTACAGCAAGAAGGTTCCAATCTTTAACGGAACTAACTACCATATGTGGAGAGTGAGAATGTAGGAGGTATTTGTAATCATGGGCATGAACGTGGTGAAATCCATACAGGAAGGTTTTGTGGCTCCAGAATAAGGTAAAGACCTAATCCCAGAGGAATTAAGGTAGTTTGAGATGCTAAGTATGCTAAAGTTATGGACTGCAAATCTGCTAAGGAGATATGGGACAAATTGTAGAAAGTCTATGAAGGTGATGACAGAATGAAGGATGCCAAGCTTCAAGTTTTTAAGGAGAGATATAAATCTCTCAGAATGCAAAAAAATGAGACAGTCCAGAAGTTCTTCACTAGAGAATTCTGGGAAGAACAAGAAGGACTTATCTTTTGTGTATAAAATTATGAGAATTCTACTTGAGAGGTTTGCCTCAAAGGTGGCAGCCATAGGGGAGAGTAGAAATCTCAATTCTATATCTCTATATGATCTCCAGTGCAATCTCATTGCATATGAGATGAGGATAAAGTCAACTAAAATTCTGCAACAATGAAGGTATCAAAGGAGGCAACTTTCAAAGCTATAAAGCACTTGAAGATAAAAGAAAAAGAAGAATCATCCAGTAAGGATGATGATGAGGAAGAAAGTGAAGGTGAAGTATTGGTTTACTTCACAAGGAAATTCAAAAAGGGGTATAAGAAGGGAAAATGATAGTTGTCCTTGAGATGTTATCACTGTAGACAGACTGGACACTTTGCTTCTCAGTGCAAAGTGAAACTTGATGATGAAGATGAGGATGGTGATGATGAGCAGTATTCAAGATGGAGAAGATCATCATTTAAATCAAATAAGTCCAGTAAGAAGATTGTCAACCCACAGAGAAAGAAGAAAGACTTATTTAAGAGTTATGTGAGTTAGATAAAAAAAGCTGATAAAGAGCAAGACGAAGACTCATTAGATGAGCATGTCATTATGACATTAGCATAAGGTGGTAACTTAATCTTTGAAGAGGAAGAGGAGGTTGATAAAGAAGAGCCAAATCTTGAAGTTGAGCTAGAAGTAGCTTTAAAGGAGATAATCATAAGGGGCAGAACCATAAGAAAGTTGGAGGCCCATGTAAAACAAGTTGAAGCAAAGTCTGAGGAAGCTGAAAGTCAAAAGGATGAAATAAAGGTTAAGCATATTGACTTGAAGAGAAGATTTGAGGAATAGATCAAAATATGTGAAGACCTTACAGTAGAGCTTGGCTCAAGGGCTTCAAAAATTGAAGAAATGGAGAAAGAGTTGCTGTGACTTCAGCAACAACTCAAAAGTAGCAAAGAGAACTTGCATAATCATGAAATGATAGGAGAAACAAGTTTTGCAAAAGGAGAGAGAGTATGTTTGCTTAGTATGATCTAAAGTAAAACATGTAAGAAAGCAGTATAAGACTAAAGGGTTTAGTTTTGAAGCAGTGTTTGACATTGTGCATACTAATTTGTATGGACCGATGAGGACAAAAAGGTTGAATGGTTGCAAAAGGAGAGAGAGTATGCCATCTTGTTTGTTAATGATTATTCAAAAAGGACCTGCATCATGCACCTCAAATACAAGTCAGAAGTTTTGAATTGTTTCAAGACATACAGAAGATTGGCTGAAAATGAAAGTAGAAGGAAGGTCAAAGTATTGAGGTCAGATCAATGCACTGAATTTACAAATAAAACTATTGAAGATTATCTTGAGAAGCATGGAATTCATCACCAATTGGCAGCAATAAGAACACATCAATAGAATGTGGTAGTATAGAGGAAAAATAGAGCTGTGGTTAAAATACTCTACTGCTGGAATCCAAACTTCTCACAAGATTTTGGATAGAAGCAACATTTTACAGCATTGAATCTACTAAATAGAGTATTATTAAGGCTCAATATGAGCTATGGAGTGGGAAGAAGACAATAACTAGGTATCTCAGAGTCTTTGGCAGCCCATGTTTTGTGAAGAACAAGGAGCAAAACTTGGAAAAATTCAAGCTTTGTAGGATACTCAGCAAAGATGAAAGATTACAGAATTTTCCTATATAAGTTGGGAAAAGTGATCACTTCCAGTGATGTGAGAATAAATGAGAACTGAAAAACAATGCAGAATGGAGAAGTTGAGGACAATGAAGAAGATGACTTCAATATAGGTGAATAATCAGACTAATCTGAAGAAAAAAAACAAGAAGTAAGTTCAGACTCGGAGAAGAGTGAGTCTAAAGATGAACAAAGAGATCCTCTTGCAACTAAGACGGTGCAAGAAAGAAGGACAAAGAAAATATGGACCAGTGCTTATCAAGGAGATCAAATCATATGTGACCCATTAGCGGGAGTTACAATAAGAAGAAGAATTATGAGAGCTACTGCTTTAGTCTCACAAGTTAAACCTAAATATATTAAAGAGGTTATTGAAGACAAAGCCTGAGTCAAAGCTATTAATGAGGAGCTAGATCAAATTAAGAAGAATGATACATGGGAGCTGGTTCCAAGACCTACTAATAAAAATGTCACAGGAACAAAATGGGTGTTTAGGAATAAACACAATGAAGATGGCAAGGTGGTGAGGAATAAGGCCAGACTGGTTTGCAAAGGCTACACTCAGATAGAAGGGGTAGATATTGATGAAACTTTTGCACCAGTAGAAAGGTTAGAAACTATCAGAATATTTTCAGCTTTGGCAGCACACAAGAGGTATAAAGTCTATCAGATGGATGTGAATGGGCTCCTAAAAGAAAAAATGTATATTGAACAACCCGATAGAGTACAAATCAGTAAAGATGAGACATATGTATGCAAGTTAAAGAAAGCCTTGTATGGTCTTAAGCAAGCTCCAAGAGCATGGTATAATAGGCTAGATGCGTACTTGAGAAGGTTGAACTTTAGAAGAGGAACAGTTGATAATAAACTGTATGTGTTCAACTCAAAGAAAGGCCAGTTGATAACCATAATTTATGTAAATGACATTATCTTTGGAAGGGATCACTCTAAGCTATGCCAAGATTTTGTACAAAAGATGAGTGAGGAATTTGAGATGTCATTGATTGGAGAAATGACGTACTTTCTTGGATTACAAATAAAGCAATGTGAAGAAGGTATCTTTATTTCTCAGATGAAATATGCCAAAGAGATGCTGAAAAGGTTTGGCATGGAGGATAGTAGACTTGTCAATACCCTTATGACAGTGGACTGTAAGTTAACAAAAGATCAAGAAGGAAGGAGTACAAGCTCTACAGAGTATAGGAAGATGATAGGGAGCCTTCTGTACCTTACAACATTAAGGCCTGATCTTATGCAAGCTGTGTGCGCTGTCAATAAATTCCAAGCTGATCCTAAGGAGTCTTATATGTTGATAGTGAAAAGAATCCTAAAGTACCTCAAAGGAACACCGGAAATGGGTTTGTGGTATCCAACCATGGAATCTATTAAATTACAATTATACACTGATATAGACTGGGCAAGAAGTATATATGATAAAAAATCAACTAGCGGCTGCAACTTTTACTTGGATTCAAAGTGTGTTGCATGGTTAAGTAGAAAGAAAAATAGTATTGCTTTAAGCATAGCTGAGGCTAAGTATATGGCTGCTTGTGCAGTATGTACACAGGTGATATGGATGCTAAGACAATTGGCAGACTTGGGTGTTAAAGTGAAGTTACCAGTGAGTGTACTTTGTGATAATCAAAGTGCTATTAATCTTAGTAAGAATTCGGTTCAACATTCGAGGAGCAAGCATATTGACATCTGGTATCACTTCATCAAAGATCAAGTGGAACAAGGTATAATTCAGTTGAAGTATGTTGACACTAAAGATCAAATTTCAAATATTCTAACTAAATTTTTATCCACAGAGTTGTTTAAAAAGCACAGATTGAGTCTATTTGTGCAAATACCTCATCAAGCCTGAATTTTAGGTGAATCCTCCATCTTTACTTTGTGAGTTTTTCAGATTTATAATTGGTTGGCAAAGGGGGAGAGAAGCAACAGTGTAGGGGGAGCTGTTAAGAAAGGGGGAGTGAATATTTAGAGGGAGTTGAAACTGTTGCATAGTGGCTTTTGTTATGAGTGTTGCCAACAATTACAAAGGGGGAAATCGTTATTCCCACAACCTTGCATGGGTTGTAATTGTTGTCAACTAGGTTTAAGTGTGCAAGAAAGTAAAGCCACATAAAAGGGCAAGACAATAAATTCGCTGCAAGTAAGCCCTATTAGGGTTTTATAGAGGAGTATATAAAGGCCATTGGAAGACAACAAAAAAAAAGAAGTCGACAATTGAGCAAAATGGACAGAAAACCTAGACAACTAGCCAACCAAAGAGAGAAAATGTGAGGAAGGAGTCGATCAAACAAAAAGACGTCCAAAGCAAACCACTCAGCAAACACAAGGGAGCAAACAGCAAACCACCACCTGCAAAAAAGAAGACATGGTTGGACAGCAACCAATGGTGAATGGCAAATCACAAATCAGAAGGTGCTGAACGACAAAACACAAAGGGTGACTGGCCAGAGAGAAAAAAGACACGGCTAGATAGCAACCAAAGGTGAATGGCAAATCATAAATCAGAAGGTGCTGGACGACAAAACATAAAGGGTGACCGGCCAAAGAGAGAAAACAAGAGAGGAACGGCTGGACAGCAAGAGCTGGATGGCAAAACATAAAGGTGAACGTCCAAACCAATCTACATAGCCAAAGATGAACGTCCAAACCAACTTACATGGCTAAACAAGGTAAACGTCTAAACCAATCTATATAGCCAAACACAACCAACGGCAAAGGGGTGGACGACCAAGCAAGGAGGAGAATGGCCAAAGCAAGGCTAGATGGCAAGGGAGAACACATGAGAAAGAGGTGTGACGGCTGGAGAAAACCGTGTGACTCACGTAAGAGAGAAGATAGCACACCATCCATAAGGGAAGAGAGGAAAAACCTTGAAAGAGGAGAACACTAGGAGAGCAAACCAAGCTGCCCAGAGGTGTGAAATAGATAAGAGCAAACCATAAACGTATGTGAGGCGTGTGACCAACAAGGCGTGCAAACCAGAAACATACGTGAGTCGTGAAACCAGTAAAGCATGAAAACCAGAAACATACGTGAGATGTGAAACGCCAAACCAGAAACGTGAGGCATGCCGTGAGATGTGGAATGACAAACCAGAAACATGAGGGGAGCCGAGAGATAGTGAGACGTGAAATAGAAGACGGGTGAGACCGTGAGACGGTAAAGTAGGAGCTATGTGAGACAACCTAGAGAAGGAATTCGGTGAAGCATCGGAAAGAACTCAACATATTTCCAGATTTCTTCAAGAGAGGTTAGAGAGCATTGCGGTGAACTTTTAAATGGCAGTGGAGCAGTCTTTAAATTCAACGGAGGCAAGACAAGTTAGAAGAAGGGTAGACACAGTAAGTGACACTCTTTGTATTGTACTTGCTTAGTAATTGCAATAGTGAAAGGAGCAAAGGATTAAGGCATCCATTGTAACTGAAATTTTTAAGTATAGTGGATTGTCTCAGTAAGGGAGAGTCCTTACCACTGTGGATGTACGTCACGTTGACGGAACCACGTAAATCTCGTGTGTCCTTACTTTGTTTTACGTTATGTATTTTGAATTCAGTTATGAATATTGCTAAAGTATTAGCCAACCTATAACATAATGAAGACCTAAACAAGAACATCCAAATTGTCTATTAGGCAAGGTGTCTGAAAGGTGACTTTGGGGACTATTGTGATTAGTAGGTAGCAATAGATCTACCTTAGTCAAGTCTAAGAAAGAGTTTTCTTTTAAAAAGAGGTTGAAGTTGTTCACTTACCTGCGAATTGTGAATTGTGGTTATACTGATTCACCTCCTCTCTCAGTATCACAAACTAGTAGATCTTAGGGAGAAGTCGGAAACTTTAGTAACATTTAAAGATAATGTCAAAGGCAAGATTATTAGCATTGGTAAGGTAAGTAAGAGCAAGTCCCTAATGATGATAATGCTTTACTTGTTAAGAGATTTAAGTTTAATTTATTGAATATTAGTCAATTGCGTGATAGTGATTATAATGTATTATTTGAGCAAAATGCTTCTGTTGTTACTCATTGTAAAACAAATAATCTTTTATTTATTACTAAATGGTTAAACAATATATGTATTATTGATTTATACACTTTGACTATTCAATATGTTAAGTATTTTTCCATTGTTAATGAAAAATCATAAATGTGACATTGAAAGTTGGGTTATATAAGCATGAAGCAATTATCAAAGATTAACCAACACAATCTTGTTAAAGGTTTTTTAAAGGTGAAATTTAAGAGGGATAAGGTGTATGATGCATATCAAATGGGTAAGTAAAGCAAAAACTCCTCCAAGAGCAAAAAGGTAGTATTTTTAAACCTTTATAGCTATTATATATGGACTTGTTTAGTTTTACTTGTACTTTATCTTTAAGTGGTACGTCATATGTATATATCATTGTAGATGGATGTAATATATTTTTACAAGTTGCATTCTTGACCCATAAAGGTCACTGTTTAAAGACTTTTGAGAAATTTTATAAGCAAGTCCAAAATGAAAAAGGGTACTATGTCGCTTCAATTAAAAGTGATCAAGGCCAAGTAAAGGCTTTACAAGTTGTTGTAATTTTCAAGGTGTCTTTCATAACTTTTCAACTCTAATCACTTCCATTTCTTTTATTAGACCATTTGTAGCACTCATAACTACAACTTGAACTCGATTACTTCCTAATAATTATTGTATTTCATAAGTCACATTAATTTGTTAATTGATAATATCTTGACCCTTAACTACCAAATTGTTGCAAATATTTGGCATCTGTCCCAAGGAAAAAAAACTACATTTAGCACTAGGACAATTATTTGAGTAATATGCCATAGGTTCTTTTTTAAAGTGTAAAACTCCTACAAGTAGAAGTACTAGGATTAATTCTTATAATAATAAATACAAAAATATATATGTTGAAAATTTTCAAGTCCAAAAAAGCAATTAATTTCATTGGTACTGTCCAATGAATCCAATTTAATTGTTTACCTAATGTTCAATTTTAACAAATGAATTTTCAAGTTCAATTAACTCATTTTCAAAATATCAAGTGAATGAAAACAAAGGCTTTGCAAAGCCTTTCATTTGTCTATCTTTATAAACAATAATATCCATATTATTTATGGAATTCAAACTTAAACTCTATTTATTATTTATTATTTCTCTTTTTATCTCATATTCATAAGCTTTTATTCGTTATTTCAACATATTTGTTTACGTTGAACAATTATTCTTTGTTTTTGTTTTTTTATTGACAAATTCTACATATTTTCACATATAGAATTTACATATACAACATAATATATATTATGAGAAAATTTGTTATTATTTAAATATTTTGATTCATAATAAGGATTTAGAAAATTGAAAATGTATACAATAATGATGTATTTGGTGTTAAATACCTAAATTATTATTACAAATCTACAAATATTATTATAGCAAGGGATGAATAAAAGTTTAGAACTATGATACAATATTATCTTTATTTATTATTTCGGAAGGATTTGCCAAACTATTTGACTTTTCACCCATTTCAATATAAAAAATTGGTTAATCGAATAATAGATAGGAAATGGGTTGGCTTGAAAATAAATGAATTGTCATAAAATATTTTTCTTATCATACTTAAACAAGACTAAAATAAAAAAGAGGGTTCAAACAATTTTGCCCCTTATTTTTTAAGTAACAAGTGTAATAAGTAAAGAGATCCAAAGTAAGGAGTTAATTGACAAAATTTTCCCTCCTTCTTATATTATAAAATGATAGGGACATTCCCTTTCTTTGTTTAGTCTTTTTAATATTTTCTGTATTGCAAAAATTATGAATAAAAAATTTATCTTATGAAAAGGTCTAGTTGTTAAAATAAGAGTATTTATTCTTGTATAATTTGATACATTGCAATTAGTAAAGTTATAATTTAGGTGAATGTATATGGAAAAAAAAAAGGGATTTATACCTTTAATGAACAAAAGTCTATATAGTAGTTCCAATGCTATGCCTTTAACCAATTAGCCATTTCTCATACATAATGATTATGACCCTAAAATTGAGTGAATCACAAGTCATTCCTATTAGATTGTTTGATAGGTACATTATGTACAATCAATTCTAATTATAAAAAATAGTAAACTTTTAATTAAATAAAATCTTTATTAATATTAACAATAATTTTTAGTAAAAACAATAAATATCTATTCATGGTTGTGAAGGTGGCACTTTCATCTTTTTTTTGATATTTATATCAACTTAAATCAATGACTTGGAATGACTTAAAAGATTAATCTATGTTTTTTTTAATGAGTTAAGTTCATGTTTATGTTATTTCATATTGAACAATTACCTTTTTATGAGATTGTTTTCTTACGAGTGGTAATTAAAAAAATTATAAAATAGATTACTACCTATATTTATGACTAGATCCCAAATAATAGGAAATTTTATTAATAAAACCTTTTCAATTGTAGCCAATATCATATTACAAATAATTATGACAACCTTGGTAGAAAATGAGGTATTTAGCTATTACAAAAATAGTATGATTTGATTTTTTTCTTTTTAATTTACAACTTTTAAGTACAAGGGATAGGGATGAAGGATGCTTTTAACTTTTACCAAAAATATGACAATTTAAAGGGATCTAATATTGTGAAGCAAGGGTTATGAAAAAAGGATGATAATAAGCCAAAGTATTAAACTTTGTTGATGTTTATCATCAATCATATAAAAGCAAGGGGTTGAATAAGTTGAAATCAAAGGTAAGTGGCTGAGTAGGGTGCTTAGCAAGGGTTTGTGAGGAATTTGTTTGTTACAATGTAGTAACAAGCTTGTGATTTTTTTCTACTTGGTATATCACAAAGATGATGGAGCATTGAGAATGTTGTTTAGGCTAATGGAGAAGTATGACATCATTCCAAGAATTTGGAGATGTTATCTTATTTGATAGTCCATAATTGGTAAATAAATATAACATGACATTCACGCCTTTATGGGTATTAACCATTATGGGGGCATTTAATTTTGCTTGGTTATGCTTTAATTGGTTAGAAGGAAATAGAGAATTATATATAAGTATTTAGAGCATGGTTATAATGTAAGAACAAGAAAAGGCCTAAAGTTAGTATGATTGATCAGTGTGAAAGTATAAAGAATGCAATAAAGGTTATTTTTGGGAATAATATTTGACAATAGTGGTGTATATGGCATTTAATCAGGAAATTACCTAATAAATCAAGAAATTACCTACAATGTGTTGAGTTTAAAGAAGTATTCATGGTGGTTGTGTATAATATTGTTTGTATGGCAAAATTTAAACAGAAATGGAAAGCTATACTTTTAAATTTCCAATTGCATAAAAATTGATGGTTAAAGGAACTATATTAAGGGTATGCAAAATGGGCCCCCTTATTTGTGAAATCAAGCTTTTGGATTAGCCTTTCTATTACTTGCAAAAATGAGAACCTTAATGCTTACTATGATAACTATTTAATGCGTGAACATCATTAAAGGCATTTGTTAAGTAATACCAAAATGCATTATGTGACAAGTTGGAAAAGGAATTGGACATATATCTTTAATGTTAGAATAAAATCATCCCTTGTATAACCCAAGTTGAGATTGAGAGGCAATTATAAAGGGTGTATACAAATAAGATGTTCTTTTTGGTGCAAAAAGAGGTAGTGAACATACATTATTGTGAGATAGAGAATACTATTGATTATGAATCCAACATAATTTATGGTATTGATTAATGGAACATAATGGGAGTTAAGAGGAGAAATCATAGGTTTTTTAAAATTGTTTATCATTATGAGTTTCAAATGTTTAAAGGTAGTTGTTGATTGTTTCAGTTTAAAGGACTCAAGCATATGTATTTATTATATGCACTTTCAAAAAGGGATGATATCATTATTAATAAATGTTATATCTTAAGTTAATGGTGTAAGGACATAGAAAGGTGCCACTCAAAGATGAAGGTAGCTTTAATAGGTTGAAACTTTGGGCTCCTAAGTAAGCATACACATGAATTGAAAAATGTTTTTTATGTTGCTATTGTTATAACCATAAAATTTGGTAACAAGTATGAATTTCTCCAAAAGTACTTGGAATTAAGCAATTTTGTGGAGAACCTTAGTTCATAATCAAGGAGCCAAACAACCTATTTTAGTGACATTAGGATGAATGCTTTTACAAGTAGAACATGACGTGACTCAGGGGTATGTGAGCAAGGGGGAGTCTTTACCAAAACATGTATTAGTCTCATTTAGAATGGGACATAAACTAGAGGGGATGTGGACATGGACATAATGTACCACCGCAAAATATCCTTATCTTAATGCCTTATTAACAACTTATGAATTAGGCCATGCAATGAGTAATTGAAGAACTACTATTTGTTTTATACTTGTAAGTGACTTATGTAAAGTTGAGGATTATCCATTTTGATAAGCAATATGATTGATGGAGAGGCTATTACTTATTTTTAATATAAATTTGTCTTCTAACTAGTATAATATGGCTGGATAGTTAAGCTACTTTTTTGTTTTTAGGTAAAAATAATTCAATCATTTAGGAATGGTATGAAGTTACATTAACTAGATACAATAAAGGATTAAATATTTCTTAGTTTGGGGTTTATATTTTAAAGTGATTGAAGAAGTGATTTGTGTCATGATCTTAATAAGGCTTATATTTTGGTGCACTGATCTATATTTGTAAGCTAATAATAAGGTATGGATATTTGCATATTTCAAGAGACCAATTAATAGATTAAGATAGAAATAACATTAATTTATGCCATATGAAAGACATTATTTACCACACAATAATTAAAATATATTTAATACAAATATTTCTTAGATAATGAAGTAAACTTGGTTTATATGGTATGAAATACTATCATTGTACTATAAAATCCTTGCATATGGTATAAAATGATGCTTGCCTACATCGATAGATTACGAAGTCAATTTCTTACACTTATTAGCAAGGTAGGATTGGTTGACAATATTTCATAATTTCTCTTATATACCTCAATTGGAGTCACAAAAATGAATGTATTTGATATTAGTGTGAATTAACATTGGTGTGAATATACAATTGCACTAGGATTTTTTTTTATCATACTTTCAAAATTTTAAAAAAAGAAATGATCAATATTTTTCCATAATTTGGATTTCATTTTTTTTTTACCATTTATTAGTGATGTAAGTTAGTTATGTCCAACTCATTTATTGCAATCATTTTTTTTTTAACATTCATGTAGTTTTACAATCTAATTGTCAATACATATTTTCAAGTGTATACTTCTCTTGTCATTGAAAGTGAGAGTGAATCCCAAACTGCCTTTAGTAATAATTCAGTAGATATTAGTAATAATTTGGTTTATCATGGTTATTCTAATAAGAAACATTGAAATTTCAAGTATAGTTAATGGGACTTTTAGCAATAGCTTTTGGTTTCATTGAAGGATCTTCTCGAAGCTGATAATATTTTTGATAAGTTATCCCTATTGTTTTATGTATACTTAGTAGGCAAAACATGTAATGATGCAATTATGTATGTGTACTAGGACTTATTGTCTTATTTTAGTTTTGTGCATGTATTTAGTGTTATAGATAGGTTCTTGCAATCTGGCATGATAAGTCAAATTAGGTAATATCCATGTCTTCGAAAAATATTTATATTCCATGAAATAGGAATCATTATAGATGAAATGTAAGTATTTTGGATAAGTTGTCTATGTATATAACAAAGTGAATGCATACTAACTATGTATTTGCAATATTACACATTAGGCATTAAATGTTAGGTTGTCATAAAATAAAGTATGTTAAAAGAATTTATAATAAGTTTGTGTGTTATTTATACAATAAGATGTAATGGGTGGCTACATTTTGGAAAGAAGAAATAAGGGTATGGTTTAACTTGGTATTGGGATTCGTACAATTAGAACAATAGTTGTTTTTTTATGTATATAATAAAGACATAGGTATCAAGTTACACAATATTAATGGCATGGTAAATACAAATGTGAAGACTTGTTTATGAATATATATTATATGAGTAATAAAAAAATGTATTGGGATAATCCTTGGAACCCAAATGTAATTAGGTTATTTATAAATATAATGACTAATGGAAGAAAATTTTATGAATCAAAAATTATTTTATATTACATAGATGAGCATTTGTACAACATAAAGAAGATATCAAGGCTTATATGCTATATGACTTTAAGAGTTAATAATGTAGTATAAAAGCCTTGTATTTGGAATGAAATCATTTTAGGTCCATTTGTATATGTGAAATCACGTGTAAAGGATTTTCACTTTCTTGAAAACTTGTTCTCTATCTCTTTACCAAGTAGTAAAATTCATGATCTTTAATTTAATGTGAAATTAGGACAAGCCTAAATTTTTGTTAAATGTTATCCATCATTTGACATTAAGGTATATAAAGCTATCTTTTTTTTTTTTAACTATAACTATATGATTGGCTTAACATAATTGAATAATACAACTTTAAGGAAGTATGAAGGTAAGTCCTAGAGACCCTCATTTCATTGTTTGCATCTTTCATCTCTATTTAGACATATGGGTCAAGAATAAGGAAACATGGATGTATATTTACCCCTTTGTTCTAAAGGACTTCAACTTTCCACTTAATGTTTTGATAGATCCTTATAGCAATCCAATCTTATAGTGAGATATCAATACTATCTTTTATGACCATAAGAGGGTGGATCTAGATGTTCCTCCTCAAGCCCTCTTTTAACCTAGTAATATGTTAATCTATATAATAAGTATCGTTCAATGATCAAGCCTAATTCCTAAGCCATTAATAACTTTCCTATTATGCAAAACATTGTCTAAACTTAAAGGCCATCAAAGATGAATATAACCTAAGTAGTGATGAGGGACAATCCATTTGATGTTAGAGGTTACTAAAAATAAGGGACTTTCACTATAATAAAACTTTGCATGGATAAGCTAAAGTTAGGTATTCCCTTTTGGATTTTTTTTTTGTTAATAATCTTTTAAAGTAAAATTGCTTGATTATAAAGACTTCTTTATGTATATTTAAACATCTTATGCATAAAACATATTAATAATAAGTATAACAAATGCAAATACTTGTTGCAATATGCCAAACTTTAAAGTTATAACAAAATAAACAATAAAAAGCTTATAGGTGGCAAGGCATATAATCCTTAAAAGGTCTCATGCATAGAAAATAGAGGAAAAAGTTGAGGAGTTATCTAGCTAAATGGACAAAATTTAAGCTTCAATTAAGGAATTTAAAGAGTATATACAATAGATAAGCTAAACACCTACTAAAGGAAATATATTTATAGAAGTTCAATTACTCAAGAGACTTTACTTACTGTAAATTTATTTTAATCAACCTCAATGATAAGGTTGGTGAAAGATGAGGATATTCATGCTTCTTTGCGCATAGCAAATCTTTGCTTCGTGAAAGATGTAGTTCATCTACTAAAATTCAAGACACTAAAACTTAAAAAGTGCAATGGTACGAGGTCACTAGCAAACCACCTAATCATATACATTTAGAAAATAATATTATATGCTTGTAATAAGAACTCCTAATACATTGCTTTTAAGCTAGCTTAGTTAGTATGGCCTTTTATTGGTACATTAATAGAATTAGAGTAATGTTAGCACTTAAAGGAACTGACATTTGCTTTCAAGGCTATATTCAAATATCTTTTTGAACTAAAGATAAACTAATTGGAAATTAAAAGTTAGAAAAGACTTTTAAGTAGTATACTTAGCATTGTCACAATATGGCTATTTAAGTTTAACCCTTTTGGTTAGAGAAAGAACTAATCTTTACTTTTCTCAGTACTTTGAAATCTTTATACTATAATAGGATAGTAGAAAGCACATCTAAAAGCTTTGCTAACTTAGTAAACACAAGTAAAGGAATTAATGAAGGAATTCATAAAGGAAAGATTGTTGATGTTTTCTTTAACTCTTTAACATTTAAGAAAGCTAACCCTAATAAAAAGGAAAAAAGGGGAGATTAATGTGACAAAATAGAATTACAAATTCGGAATATATTTGCCATAGCACAATCCTTGAGGTAGTTTAATTGTCATCTAAAGCACTAAACCCTTAACCTTATGATAACATTCACATATTAAGGGGCATAAGTGAGATCTCCTTAAATTAATATTAAACCATTGATACTTGTTAACAAATTGATTTATACAAGGGGATAAGGAAAGAAGAAATATGACCTTATTATTATGTAATATTTAGAGTTATAATCTTGGCTCATTTGAAATGAACTAGTTATTGTCATAAAAAAGGATTGGTTATAGTTGTCATATTCCTAATTGTACAACCCCAATGCCAAATGTGATTACTATAGAGTTCAAATTAAACATTTGACAAATAATTGTTAAATGCTTAAATATAGAGTTTAAGAATTGATAGATGAAAGTTGGATTAATTTTATAAAGAAAATAAGAAGTCATAAGTTAACTTTAGCCCACTTTTAGACCCAAAGGCAAACAATCTCCTCAAAGTTTGTATTTATTATCATAATGTAAGTATAGTTCATGCATCTCACCCATTCTTAATCCATAATGGGTAAAGATTGTAATATATGTTACTATAAAAGGCATATGGCCCAATATATCAACTTTTAAAAGTCCAATACAAAAATGAAAAGCATAAAGGTAAATTTCATTAAAGATATATAAGGTAATAGCATTAATGAGCCTTAGAGAGCCCAACCTTAAAGTCTAGTAAGGCTTGCCAACTTATAAAGGCCTATTAGCTTAAAAATGAACCTATAGTAGTAGATCCAACAAGCCTACAACACTTCCCACACCTTTCTTCAAGGAGCTTGCAAACTAATACACCAATAGTTATTAAAACATATAAGAAAAAATGACAATCAATCACATTAATGAAACAAGATTAATAATAGTAAGGTAAGATCCTAATAGCTCCAATAAAGAGGAACCTCTTCTCTTATAAAAGTAGAGGGTCTAACATATAAAAGATTCAATACATAAAATATTGAAAAAACATATAAAAAAAGAAACCAAAAGATAGAAAAAATGTCAATATTCTTATAGTTTTATATAAATTCATTTTCAAATAGAAGTCAGAAGAGAGAGAAACTATGTCCATCATCAAAATATAAACAACAATAGTAAAAACCCCAATTTGTTTCTCATTTTTAAGGTCAACAAAAGTACTTTACCTATACTAATATCCCTCGTTCTTCTATATCTCTAAAGCTTTAAAAGAAACTAATAAATAAGTAAATATACTATTATTTCGAGTGTATAATTAACTTAATTAATTTCCCAAAAACGGTTAGAGAAAACTCTTTTAGTGGGTTAATAGCTAACCAAAGTGAAAGAAAAATCACTTTAACTAAAAACACCGAGTTATTTCATTATATGCATTGAAATTGTTTCCTTTCAAGAGACAGTTGTAGAAATACTCCTTTAAAGAATAAAGTAGTCAACTATAGTAGAGAACTCCTATATTTTAATATTTATTTTTTACTTTATTTATGACTTCTACAAAGTAATCTTAGAAGAAGTTTTATTTTTTTATTACTTTCCCTTGGTAGTAGAATTAGTACCATCCATTTTAAGTTAGACATTTACAAAATCTTAAATGAAAAATAAGGCAAGTCATAAATTATAAGTCTAATAAAATTAATAAACCAAATTAATTAAATTACCTAAGTAACTTTTAATCAATTTAGCTATATTATATAACTTATCTTACTTTCCTATTCTAAATACATCAAAACAAACACAACCAAACATCCAAAAGCATAAATTAGGGAATTAAGAAACATACAAATGAAAGAAAAATCAAGGAGGCAAATATTGTCATCTTAAATTATTAGCTTTCCAAAGCTAGTATGCATTCTTATTCTCTTCTATCTTCCCTGCTTTTTCATATAAAATGGTAAGAAAGTTGAAAATTCACTTTTATTACTATTTTACATAGTATTGGAATTGGTGTTTTAAGCAATTTTTGACCAAAAACATATATATCAAGATGAAATAAAGTAACTTAATCATTTTTCAATTTTTTTTTGATGGCATCTTTTCAACTTTTCTCCCTTACATAAAAAATTAAAGATTACAAATATTTTAAAACAAGTAAAAACAAAAAGGTTATAAAATTTGATTACTTTGGCTGATGAGGTTAATGTGACTGGATCAAGTTGGCTTGATTAATTTGTTTTATTTTTACAAACATCAACTTTTACTTTTTAAGGACACATGAGTTTGGATTAAGCCATGAAGAACCTTAAAAATTCAAAATCAGTATATAATCTAAGTACCAAAATCAAACCTAAATTGACAAGGTTTAGCAAAAATCAAATCATGCTAGTATGCCTTACCCCAAACCCTAAATCTAAAGACAATAAAGTTGAAGCCCAATTCACTACTAACTAAATTCATCACTTCTTCCTATAAAGTGGCACAACATCCCAATAGCACCATAAACAAGTTGAACAAAAACCCTTAAACAAGTTGGGATCTTTGCTCTAATACTTGAAAGGAATGATTTGGTACCTAAGGTTCTTAAAGTGACAAAGTATTAAGATATTATGTAATCATAAGGTCAAAAGGTGAGAGTGTAAAGATTTCACATTTATAAGTTGAAAATGAAAGATGTTGTGGAGAGAACCAAGATTTAGGATTTTAAAGGAATAGAAGTGAAATGAGATGAGAGGGATTGAGAGAGAGAATTCCAAAATCTTAATAAGGAACTAATTATTCAAGAAACATGTATAAGTAAATGGTTTAATAATGTTTTTAATAAAATGATCTTTTTAAATATATATATATATATATATATGAATCAAATCATATAATTAACACAAATTCCTAAACAACCTTAAAATTCATTAAATAAATTGAAACTTCAAGAAATTCCTATTTTTCTAAAAATATGCCTATCTGTTAATCATAATTCCAAATCTCATTTCTATTATTGATACATAAGATTACTATAAAAAAATGCTACATTCAAAAATCTGTTTAGAAAATCTTATTCCTATTATTAGTGCAAGAAATTATTATTAAAATCATTTCAAATGAAGTAAAGCTAATGATCTTTATTAAAACCATCCTTTAATCTTAACAAATTTCAAATTAGAGCAAAAGGACTTTATAAAGAGTTTTCCTCTTTTCTTTTCAAATTCATCATGATCTTTTACCCTAAATTCCTTAAAACTCTAGCATATGTTTATGATAAGTATACATAAAAAAAAAAGACAAAGAGATAAATAAACAAAAATCAAGCAAAAAAAAAAAGCATAGAAGTAAAGGTAGATGAGAGTGGTATTGTCATTCAGGATTGGCATTTGATTTGATTATGACCTTTATTAGATGTAATAATACTTTTAAATCCTGAGGAATCCTAGTAATATACAACAATTCCTATTAATTCAAAAGATTGGAAATCTTCTAAGGTTAACAGTTTATGGTGTTCGAACCGCACCTAAAATGGTTAGTGATGGCTTTAAATCAATTAAGAAGACCTAAGTTATACTCAAGGTCCAAGCCAATGCATCTAATTTGTATCCACCATATATCCCTCCCGGTGGCATGTTGTGACAATGTTGACTATTACAACTTCACGTTATGATCAAATAACATGTATTTTATCAAGACATTAACCCTAGCACTTTATTGTCCTTTTGTACTCAAGTATTCCTTATAGCTTTACCTACATTTTCTTAAATTCCTTTATTCCTTAGGTATCCACTTTTAATAACTCTTTTTTTTTAATTGGATTGTCCCAAGCACCTAATTAAGAGTGGCCAATTGATAAAGGACATATCTACTCCAATTGAACACTTGGACATCTATAGTAATATCTCCTTAAATCCAAGTAATAGGCTAGGAAAAAAAAAAAAAGAAAAACACCTAATACTTATAACAAGAATGTATCCTTAAATTGTTTCATTTCTCATTCTTATTTGGTCTTTCGCATATTCCATGTATTTTTTCTTTAATGCTTCCATTTCTTTTTTCACAAGTTACTTTAGTACTTTCTTAGCACCACAAGGAATTCTTAGGATATACCTAACAACATTTGCATCCATTAACTCTTTGACACCTAACTATATCTTTAATCTTTTTTAGTTTGCATCAAATTTTGTAATTGACCATAAGCAAATTTCTCTATTTAATATGAAATTTTGCATATACAATAATATAATAAAAAAAATCAATTATCAACTCATCATTGTTATTGCATATTAAACATTAAAACAACATTAAATATTTAATTTAAGCAACATTTAATATTTAGAGATGACCAAAAAGCATACAAATGATTTGCTTATTATCTAAGTATATCTTTGTTTTATAGGACTCAAGTAATTTACATATAAAGAAAGACCATAAATAACCCCAAAACTGCTTAACATTACATTTTCTTGTTAACAAATGTAATCAATTTAGAGGAAGTTCACTAATTATTTTAAGTCCTAAACCACACAAAATAATTGTAAATCATAATTAATATTTACAATAATAAATCACAATAACAAACAAACAAGGACATAAAACTAGTTACACTATAAGCCATATGCTTACACATAACATTATTTCCCCTTTTTATAGTATAAAGGCAATTTCATACAAATTTGCATATGAATACCTTACATAAAAGTCAATTTTATACACAATCTTTACTTTATACCAAGTTTACATTTTCTATACCACATTTTGTTTTTGTTTAATACAACATAGATTTCCTTTATACTTTATTATTGCATTATATTACATTTATCCATTTGGAGAATTTTTTTTTGTCCTTGCCACACCATCTACAAAAACTCTATTTCAAAAATACATTTCACGAAGATTGGTTTTAGTATAGTCAACATCCCATGTTATTTCTTTAATGATTAATTATTCCTCTCTTTTTTTTTTTTGAATGCCAAGAATTTTATTTAGTAGTCCTTTTGAGATCAAAAGCAAAAACAAAAACTATTTCCTTATATAATATAATAATAAGGGCTTAAACAAAAAATTGATAGCCCTTTACATCATAACAAAAAAATACTGAAATAATAAATCGTCTAATAATCTTAGCAAAAGATGACTTCTAACATGGATAACAACTTCACAAATCTTTATGATCTATTATAAAAATTAAAACACTTATAACCATACCATAAAGTTGTTATGATAACCTTTCCCTTATTTTGCTAGAGAATTAGTAAAAAAGTTACATTTTTTAGGCTAACAAAGAAAGGAAACTTTACTCTTGGTTCTATTACTAACATCATAGAACACTGATGTTAGATTCTAATATCTCTTTTCCTTATTATTAATTTATACAACTGTAGTATGAAAGTCACTTACAACGATTAGTGGTACTTCTCCCACTTTATTCTACTAACTTCATAAGACAATTGTTTCATTAATTGTCAGAGTTTTGACCTCATTAATATTTAAGGCCCTTACCATCTTAGAAAATCCAAGCAACATTTTCATCATTGTCCCTTTAGACCCCTTCTATACATATCACCCCTAATGAGCTAATCATAGTTATAATAGTGTTATACTTATATGTGCCGATTAGTGGTATTAACCATACCATGCCTTTAGGTTGAATAGATCCTTTCCTTATAAGTTAGATGCCATTAATATCAAGCATGAAATCCTTAAGTGAAAAATGGCATTATGGCCACTTTGCCCTTAAGCATCACCATATCCTAACATCTATTAGATAACATATTTTATATTCGTTCCTTCCTAACCAAATAGATTAAACAATTGCATAAAAGCTCATTAACCATATATCCTATGCTTTATAATAATGGCTTAGTTCAAACCATGACTCTTTTGTTTGTTTGATAGAGTCAACTCATAAAATTCCCCACCACCTTAAGTGCATATACCCAACTTCCCATATGGAATGATAATGAAGAAACAAATAAGCAATTGATTCTTATCCTATTGAATAGAAGGAATAACTATTATTGATGTTAAGTTACTATTGATCAATCTTGCTCTTTCTTTAATTGAAAGATGACCTATTAACAAATATCGCCCAAAAACCCTTACTTTTGGTGGAGTTAACCCCTACCAAATGTAAGTCTCATCTCTTCATATGTCTAATGCATGTTATCTTGGAAGAAGTAGAATGACCTCATAGGTAACATATTGTCTCTCTCTTTTCATTAAATGAATATATCCATCTCCCTTTATAATGACTAATAGGTAAATATCAAATTCATAAACTAGATATATAAGTTGTATTCCTAATCAAAAAGCTTTGACACTAAAATATTTTCCATTCCCATCCATTACACACCAATTCTCCAAAATGATTCACTTAAACACTTTTTCCACTAATAGTGCAAATAATTAAGGGAACCTTCTCTCTAATGGTGTGTTACCAAGCTAACTTTGATGATAAAAATTCACCTATTTATTATTTCTACTAAGAAGTTGAAATTTTATTTTACCTCTTTTATTATCCTATCATCCTATTACCACAATAAGCAAACTTCCCTCTAAATTGGGGACATTTATGAGTGTCTTGATGACCACTCTTATGGCCATATCCAATGCTTCTTATATCTACCCTTAAGTACCTTGACCTAATAAGCATTATCTTTATATCTAGTTTCTTATATCTAACACCCTTCACAGTTATTTCGTTAATAAACCCAAATTGTTATCTTTGAGGTTACTTATACTTAAACTACCTTGACTCTTCTTTTTGCATATAATACCCTAACTTACCTAATTCATTCATCTTTGCCATTCTCTTATTTCAAAAAAAAAAAAAAAAAAGAGCACTAGATCTTTCGTAAGCATTTTTCAATAGTAACATGAAATAAATTGGTAATGATCAAATGCATGATTTTATAAGTACTAGTTTTCTAACCATAAAAAAGAACCTTACTTTCCATTTGGCTAATTTATACTTTATTTTCAATCATTAAGTCCCATAAACCTTTTACATTTAGCTTAACACCTAATGAAAGCCCTAAATATTTCAACAATAATGCTATAATACCACGATTCCCTAACTTGGCCTCCATTTGAATCTTGAATTCACATCCCCTAACCTCATGCATTAAAGTCTTGATTAAGTTGATTTTTAGTCTAGCACAACACTAAAAACAGCAAAGAATCCTTTTACAATTCAAAACAGACTTTCATCTCCTTCATTGAATGTGACAATGTCATTGGCAAATTGCAAGTACATTAGCCTAAACTCATCACCAATAGGTATTCATTTTATAATACAACAAAACAAAGCCCCTTTAAAAATTGAGTTAACCCCCTTAGCAATAAGAATAGAGAAAAAAGGGGATAATAAATCCTTTTGCCTTAATCCTCTTATCATTTTGAATTGTTATGTAGGACCACTTTTGACAAGAATAGATAAATTAAGTGTAAAGATACATTCTTATATCTATTACCTTCACCATATCCCAAAATCCATATGTTTCATTACGTTAGCCAGAAAGCTCCATTCTATAAAATCATATGCTTATTCAAAATCAATTTTAATTATAACACCACCCTTTTTTTGTCTTTTCATTTCCTTATTTATCTTATTTGCTACTAAAACACTATTAAAAATGTTATACTCCTTCATAAAGGTGAATTAAGATTCCTTCATCGACTTATCAATTACCACTTTATGTCTATAAGAAAAATTTAGTAAATATTTTGTAAATATATTTGACCATTTAAATTGGTTGAAATTAACCAATCTCCTTAACACCTTTTGCCTTTAGTATAAGCACTAAAAAGGTGGAGTTTAGTACTTCACATAACTTACAATTGTCATAGAAATAACCAAGGAAGTTCATAACATCTTTTCCTACCACATTTTTATGATGTTTGAGAAAATTAAGATTAAAACCATTTTTTTGGCTTAAAGCTTATTTTCATCATAATCCTTGATAGCTTCCCACATTTTCACACTCGTGAATAAGCTTTCCAAGATCAAATTATTTGCCTTGTTCACTCTATTAAAAATCTCTCATTCATCAATAAGCAAGGTGGTATTAATATGTCTAACAATTCATTGAAATTATTCCATATAACTTCATTGACATGTGTGTTATGAAAAGATTTTGTCATCCACTATGATAACTTCAATCACATTCTTTCCTCTCTTATTTAAAGTCTAAATGTGAAAAAAATTTGAGTTTTTGTCTCCTTCTCTTAACTATTAGAGTCAAGATTTCTAGAGTCATTTTTATTCTTTTTTTTTTTTCATGCCAACCCAATAATACTTTCAAGCTTGTATTAAATTTACTCTTTCCATTATAGAAAGCATTTAAGTTCCCACCTTAAAGTTAATTTAACCTTTGCATTAGTTACCCTTAACCCTTTCTCTTGTTTGTCTTTTTCCTTTTTGCTCCAAACCTTTAAGAAATATTTTATAACCCTTATTTTATTTCTAATAATAAATCCTTAATGACTAGTAACCATTAACTTTAACCATATAGCCTTAAACCATAATCATTACTCTGATGGCTAAAATAGTGAAAAGAAAAGGAATCCTAATTACAACCTTCTACCCCAAAACAAACCCTTAAATGATTAGAAAAATAATTTTATGTCATTATTTTAAATTTGGCATTACTTGCATTCATTCAGTTCCCACTGAAAACTTGTTCATATGGCTTATAGATGGAGACTCATGAAAATTACTCTAGATAAACTTATGTCCTTGTATTAGTAGTCAATGAGGTCCATACATACACAAATTTATTGAAGTTTTGAATTGTTTGACTATCATTAATAAGACTTACTATCTACTTTTCTGTAACCATGTTAAAGTTACCTTTTATGCACCATTAACTTACAAACTTATTTTTTGATTCCTTTAAGTCCTCCCAAAAATCCTATTGTTGCATATGGCAATTTAGTGTGTATAGATTAACCAAGATCTTGCCTTTATATAATGAAATGATCTCCCTAATCAACATCATAAATTAACTTACCAATAGCTTATTCTATAATTTAAAAAATAATTCACTCTAATAAAGAGTAAGTTTACTTGTTGCCTTGACAAAATTTGTAGTTAAAACTTGAATGCTTGCCCTTTTACACTACCACAAAACAACTTCTATTGGCTTTATTAATTTATTCTCTTGCATAAACAAAATATTAGCATTCATGTATTGCATTTAATTTTAAATAACCGTTCATTTGGTTGATTTTCCTAACCCTTTGACATTAATAATGCATATAATCATGAATAAAAATTCATAACCATACTTGCCTTTTTAATCACCATATATCAATGAACACCAGTTGCCCCTTCTAGTTTATGCATAACCTCATTATGAAACTAGATATGGTCATCAAACAATTACATATCTTTTTTCAATAGTTCCCTAATTAATGACGGGCCATCTTGAGCTTGTCTACCCAAGCATTTATAAGTCACCTCAGTAGGCCTCTCTCTTCCTCTTGCCCTTTAATCGTTAAAGCCTAACCACTTCATTTCATCGGAGTTGCTTCTGTTGGTAAAGCATTGTTAGGCGCTAATTGCCAAACAATGTGATTAACTTATGTTTGGTCTAGCATTTCTTACCTTTTACTTTACAGTAAACCAATTACCTAAAATCCCCTTAATTGTTACAGACCTAATTTGTCGATTTTCCAAATCCTTAAAAGACTCTTTAATAGCTATAACCCCAACTTAACCACACTTTAAGCCCATATATATATTTTTAGAAAATTCATCTTGGCTCAAACTTTATTCCCAATTATTTTCTATTAAAAGCCTATTTTTAAGATTCATTTGTTAGCCCATTAATTCAATTTCATTAAGCCCACAATAATTAGGCACATCAGGCCTTCATATTAGACTTATTTCTATGTCTCAATTGGTTTGCTTGGATTATGGGCTCCTCAGAGGCCTTTCCTTTGCCTATAAGTTCCACTTTGAGTAAACTAAATGTGGCTTAGCTCTCCCTAAAACCAGTTCAAGCCCACCCACCTTATATTCTCTTTGCAATGCTTTAACTCCACATGCCACCCTATAAAATCCATCAGTAGTCACAAAAAAAAGCTATAGAGATTTCATTATTTCTCATTGACACCTTTTTTGGTTTGTTGGTGTCACTCTTTGTCGAGGATAAAGTCAAGTTGAACTTTACTCGTCTTTTTGGTGCCTAAGTAGTAATTGCTAGCTCTTGCCAAATGCTCAAATCATAAACCCTTTTATTTATCTTTATTATTGTGGCTACCAAAATTATAGTCCTAGACTTGACTAATAATATAATCTAGTAAAGGTTAAGCCTCCATTTTCAATCTAATTCAACATTTATAACTAGATAGCTCCCTTATTTCTCTCCTAATCTTGAATCCCTTAGAACATACTTGTAATAGAAGACCCTTAATTGAAATCTATACACATTTATCAAACCTAACCCTATTAATAGACCACAATGTGAGAATTTAAAGACACCTCTATTCCCAATTCTCCCTATTGTCTAATTCCTCTATCATGTCCTTTTCAGAATCAAAGATAAGTAAGACCTTTGATCCCTTTATAACCATTACTTAGAATGGATGATGGCCTCCCATCTATAATTCCTCCTTCACACAGTAAATCAATTAAATGTTATGATCAACCTGCACCACATTGCATTATAACTATCTTGTCTTAACCTTTTTCATGTTGTATGACATTATACTTAGCAAGTGAGTTATGCTACAAACCACTAAAACCCCTTAGCAGTAAAGATCCATTTCCACCTCCTCCCTAGATGCATCCTTCTAAGACGTAACCACTAATTTTACACCCTTATTACTATACTTTTTAGATAGTAATCTCCTCTATCCTCCCAAGGTGATTCCTGATCCTTATTTAGTCCTTGTTTGAGATTAAGGTAAATCGATAACTTTAACCCCAATTGGTAGCCTAAGAATCATTCTCTATTCAACATTTATGTGGCATTTAAAGCATTTTGTTGATTGTCAAATTTGACAAATTCAAATCTTTTGCTAACCTTGGTGACCTTGTTTAAGATTGCCACATTAGTGACCTTGTTGCACTGTTAAAAGATTTTTCAAGGCACCTTGCAATCAACCTTCACTAGTAAATTGCTAATGAAAAGTAGTGTCACAGTAGTCATGGGTCTTGTGGACAAATTGACTTTTTGAGGAAAGTGATGTTTACCTTAAAAGAATGTTGATTTATATAATGTTTTGAGACCAAAGGTAAAGTTAAAAAACATGTTTTAGTTAATTATTCCTCCTTACTTGATCAACTATCTATATTGGCTTTATTATAGTTTATAAACCTAAGTATTTTGCTTTTTTACCTTCCTTTCTCCTAAAGCCTATCTCTAAAACCTATTCAACTCTAATTATTATTTCATTTTTTTTCTTTACTTCTTTAAAGTTGATTCAAGCAATCATTAATGCAACTATTTATACAACTTTTAATGTAACATAAAATATACCTTAAATAAAACAATAATATCACAAATGAGTTAAAATTTATTTATTTATTTCCTTTTACATTTACTTGTTTTTAATAAGTTTTATACCTATTTAAGTTGATTAAAATATGTTTTGTGAGTGAAGTGTATTTTGGGAAACCTTAATTAAAGTAAGGTTCACATATAAGTAATGAGCGTTTAAATGGATATAATTTAAGTCTCAAACATCTATATTGTGTGATTTAAAAGTCTATTAAATCTCTCATATTGCCCTATCATTCTTATAATGATACCTAAGTCTAATATATAATTTTATGATCCAAAAATAGTTGATAAGTCACTGTAAAATTTGTGGAGAATTAGATTAAGTTGGTCTTGATTTTTAGTTTATAAGTTAAGCTTTAGACCATTATTTTGAGCAAGTCTGAAAATGTTAGAAAAATAAAGAAGAGAATGACAAATTTGATAAAGAAAAAAGACCCTAATTTAAATTATATCTATTAAAAAGTTGACTCGAAATTTATTATAAAAATTCTATCACATTTTAAAAAAAAATGAGTTCATTATAAACTCGAACATTGAAGAGATTTTTTAAAAGTACTTTAGGTTTTTTTTTATATCTACTATGCACATTTTCTAAAATCTAGATAAAAACCTTTTTAGCTAATGAGAAGATAAAGGACGATGGACACACAAAGGGTGGTAGATAGTTATAGAAGAATTTGGTTGGTAAGCATGTGTAATTAGGATATTTTAATAATTTTAGGAGATATTTTAATGGAATAGATTATTTCATTATGTTATTTTATTTTTTATTGAAATTGTTTGTGTTATTTTAACTAAATTGTTAAATAATTGTTTGTTCAATTAACTTGGTTAGGTCTATTGAATTAATTAAATGAAAATCAATTGCTAAAATTAGAAATTATGACTTTTTTTTATCCTATTCCTAATCATTATGTAACAATTAATAGTAAAGGATTATAAACAAATTTTTATCTTATTATTATAAATAACTCAATGCAAATTAAACAATCTAAACTTATGTGATTGTAGTTTTAATTAGCTCATTTTTATAATTTTTAAGACTGCCAATATATGACTTTAAAGAGTTTACTTTATAGTTATGATGATTAAAATTTAAGTATAGAATTTGTTCTATTTAGTAAATATCTAAAGAAAAATTCAAATAACAAAACTTGTTGTTATTTAGAGTTAATAATTTTAACAAAATTAAGACAACATTGTAGATCATCAAAAATATCAAATATTATAATTACAAATAAATTTGAAATTGAAATTTCATTAATTGATATTTTTATAAGTTAGTGTATTTACTTAATTTTTTTAATTAGCATAAAGACATAATTTAAATTATCCTCTTTCATATTAGTGTCTATATTTAATTAATAATTCTTCTTGTAAGATTAACTCTTATTTAAATTATTTACTGTTATATAATTAAGAATAAAATAATGAATTTTTATAACCTTATGGACAACTATCAATCACTTGTACCAATTATATCTTCCCAATTTTCTATCAAATAAAACAATGACAGCCCTACAAGTCTGATCTTTTTCACCCTTGCCTTTTCTCTCTACTTCTTTGGTCCTCTCATTCCCCTTCTCAAAGTCATTCCTTTCCCAGGACCTGCCTCGTCAACCAACCCTGCATTATCATTCTTTATATTCCTCAACCTTAATTTCGCTTCTCTTGCTGTACTTTTTGCTCCGCTTTGCGCCATCTTCCCTTTCCTACCACCAACGCCCCTTTCTTAGCCATCTGAATCAAATCTACTGTCACAAGAATAAAGGTAAAATCAATTGCAATTCATGGCAATAATTATACCGCAACATGCATAAAATAACTTTGACCAAAACTAAATCAATCCCAAAGACATTGTTTCCATAAACTGTAACTAGGACTTATTTTTGCACTACACTTTTACATATTGTACAATATCAAAAAGCATATGTACTATAATTACGCTGTTTTCCCCACCAAACCATTCCGTAAACCCTCAAAATTCGGATCAGAACGTTTGCATGAAACACATACACAAACTAAATTCAATTCAGGTGTGCGTATTTAACTAAATTTTGCTTTTCACAATGTCGTTTCCAATCCCTCCAAAAGCAGCCAATGTACTTTGCTTGCCTTTCCCCTTTTTATCGCTTCCTCGCTCACTCTCAGTTCACTGAAACGCCCACGTCAACCTGTAATGTCTCTTTAAGTCAACTCGTCCAACCAGCTCAATAAACAAAAGCACCCACCACCACATGCCTCATATTTACAACTTCTGCTTCCTTATTCGCTACAATAGTGCTGCAACTTTTGTATCCACGCTTTTATTATTATTTTTTTTTTCAAAAATAAGACGGCACGCGTCCTTCTTCTATTGAAACCGAAGTCGCATTCTTTCGTTTTCTTCTGCCAACAGCTTTCGTGTTTTTGAAATTTAAAATTGTATCATAATTTCCTTTGTATCTATGTCATCTGTTCTGTTCAGACCCTTTTCCCTTCTTGTCATTTATCCTTTCTCCTAATGACGTCGATTACTTTTAAATATTTTAACCAACCGAGACCCCTAAAATCAATGAGTTTGGAATCCGCGTAGGTTTCCCTTTGTATGGAGTGGGCTTAAAAGGGACGCTTTTAAGAATAATGATTTGTCGTCTGTAAAACGAGAAATAATTGGCAGTCTTGTCATCACCCCCCCCCCCAACCCCACTTGAATGCATTATTCAGGAGACGTATTGCATGCAAACACCCAAAAGTTAGGTGGAAAGTAACGCCTAAGAGATATCTTAATACACTGAAAAGCATAATTTTTCATGGAAACAAATATAGTGGACTTAATCATATATAATTAATAAAACAATACTTATATTATTCTACTAATAAAAGAATGAGTTAGTAAAAAGAGAATATATATATATATATTTTTTATTTTATTTTATTAATTGTGTAGAGTTGAGCAATCAATTCCACTAAACACAAATAATAATAATAATAACGAGAAACATTAATGCGCTTGTTTGTGGCACATGCAAAGGGTCCCATTTGAATGATCCGCATGCCTTTTAAGGTCTTTAAAAGGGGAGAAAGTTCATGGGATCAACCCCAGAACTTCTACTCATTTTCATCTTCCGAAGTGAAAGAATTGCACCGTTTGACAAAATTACCCTGCCCTTCCAAACCAAATAAAAGAAGTACCAGCCACGCCACGCTGAAAAGAAAGCTCTTGACGTGACATTTTTGACCATCACTTGAACCTTGTCGCTATGTGGGTGCCGTCCAAAGACAAGGGCACAAGGTGTCTCTGTCAATGCTTTCGCAAAATGCTGGTTTTGATTATTCCCTCTTGGCAACAATATTTGAATCGCCTGTAGTCATATATGATCTGATATCGCGGCTAGTCCAGCGGACAGTTTCAAACCCGTGACTCAAAATATTCGAGAAAAGCTAGAAATGGGTAAAAAACATCATAGCCTAAGCCTTCCTGATCTGTGATGAACCGTTTAATGTACTTGGTCCCTAATTATGAACAAGTATGAGTTATTATTAATATAATTAATTTTGCATGCTTAATTGTTTGCATGTGAATGTGGTTTATAAATATAAGCATATTAGAACAAACAAAGCGGGTCAAAGAAAAAAAAAGGAACAAACAAATGTGTGTTGGCAAGAAATTCCATTCCTGCTCGTATTAATACTTTTAAATCTTTGTTCCTATTATGAAATTATAGATTCTAATAGGCTTTAAAATATTTAATAAATTTAAGTATATATTTAATTTTTTAGCATATTAAAGTAATTGATAATTTTTATTAATTCTAAAACTTGTTCTTTCATATTTTAATATGATAATTCAACTTACTTTACAATACATTTGTAATATAATTCTTTTTTTTTTGAATAAAATTGTCACATTCAACTTTTATCTTCCGTTCTTTTGCACCATATAAAGAAACGCGTTCTTCAACGTCATGACAAAAAAAGTCTCTTTTTAGAAAAATGTAGGACCCAGTTCACAATTTGGGATTCAATTAACAGCCAATGTTCAAGGGAAGAGCATTATTTGTCTTTTCGGTACGAGACAAAAGGCAAAATGGGGTGGGGATTGCCTTCCGTCACTTTCCTTTTGGAAGTTTACGCCACAACAATTGCGACTGTAATTGACATCTTTTCCTTTCTCTTTTGTTCTCAAAGATTTTCGCGTGGTACGATTTTCACTGATTAAAATATCTATAATTTGGCTTATTAAAATATAATTAAAATAAAAAATAATCATACAAATTTATGTAATAAAAAATTTTATGCATTGTGTTCATTTCGTTGGTGGGGGGGCAATAATATGGATGGAGGACGTATGCCTAATATGCCTAAGAATAGCTTTTTTAGGGGGCACAATGTGGCCCATAACGTTGCGTGCTTCACATTATTGTTCGCATTGTGGGTGTAGTTTCTCTTCTACCACACAAAAGTGCCGAAGTGAAAGGCATAACGATGGTGAGCCCAAAGAAATTCCATTAATTAGTAAAAGATGTGAGACGAAAGGATGATGATGTAGAGAGGGACGGCTACATCTTCTAATGAAAAGAAAAAAATTTCTAGTGAGACCAACCGGTGAGGAAGAAGGAGTGGCTTAACATCATGTTTGAATTGATACCTATAAAATTAATGAGGTGATGAGATCAGAGCACTCGTCAGCACAAACGCACCCTGCAATCAAAATGTATACGACGAAGGGAGTGTTGTGCACAAGGCCTATGCGCGCGAGCACGAGTGGCACAGTTATTGGGCTGGCTGGCTGGCTGGCTGGATGGCTGCGTGGCTATTGTTCTGCACGATGATCCAATAACTGGGTGGAACTGATTGGCATCTCGGGGTGCACAATATGATCGTTTTCAAAAGTACAAGGCATTTGCTGCTCTATGTACTTACATGGCTACTGGGAATCATAATCAAAATTATCGACCACTAAAATTTTCACTTACTTTTATCGGCATATTTAAATTTTCACTCGCATGCAATTTTAACAATTGTATTAAAGCTGATAAAAATACAAAAAAACAAACTTGTTTCTTTTCTTTTTTTTTTTCGAATAAAAATGAAGGACAAATTACACATACTCCTAAATATAGCATGATTTTTTTTTGAAGTAAAACCTACAGACCTTTCAATTGAAAAAAATGTAAACATTTTGAATGACCCCATTAGTTTATTGTGATCCCTTTCGTGTAGTCTATTGTAAGTCTGCTGAGAGAAGTGGTGCAATGCAATTGCATCCATAGTTTCTAAAGTAGCTTGTGTTTCTTATGATTTGCTAATTATCAAAGAATTTTGAGAAAAAACAAAAATAGAAAGAAGGAAATAAATTTGAATTCAGAGTAGTATGGAACATGTTAATGGATTGCCTAACTACCAAAATGGAACAATTCACCTTTTATCCCCCCCTTTTTTTTTTCACAAGAAATTGAGTTGCAGGCTCAGCAGGAGCACCACATTCAATATTTACTAATCAAGCATTTAAAATTTGTATATGATTTGCTTAAAAGTGTGTAATTAATTCCAAAGATTATAATGCAATAATTGGCCATCGACTGATTTGCACCAGCAAAATAGCTTAACAATTTGCAATCATTTGTTTTGACATATGAGGTACACAAGAAAACGAACGTCATACCAAGTACATGTTTACGTGTGTGCTGAGAGAATGATGATAATTGGTAGATTTTCTTATTCCCACGTCCCAAAGCATCGAAGAAGAGGAGATCCGAAGTTTTAAAAATTTGAAATCCCTTTTTTCTTTTTGAATGGCAAAATTATTATTAATTGAAACAAACGAACTAGAATAAATGTCATGTTAAATTAATTAATATAAGTGGTCTTTGTTATTTAAAGTATGACTAAATATAAAAGATTTAATACGATGGTCAATTGGACATAACAGTAATTTAGGTCATCAAATTTAAAATCCATCCAGTCTCCCTATTTAAAGATAACACTTACAGACAAGAGGGTAACCTTTTATTTAAGGTAATAGTTATAGACAAGAAGAATAACTCCCTATTTAAGGTAATGATTAGATAAAAGAGGGGTAACTCCCTATTTAAAATAACAGTTAGAGGAAAAAAGGGATAACCTTTATCATTATGGACTTTTCCTTCTATCTACCATTAGAGAAAACCAAAACAAAGAAAGGGAAAAGTAGGAAAAAGAGAAAAGTTTTTTTAGGAGCAAATTGGAAGAGGATTTTCATCTTTGCGACAGGACCTTAGCATCATGGACAACGGTATGTTGATTTCATTATGATTTGTGTGCTAGTACTCGCATAAAGAAAGGATTCTACATTATAGAAATAAGAATTTCATGAAAGATAAATTTTAGAAAATTTCAACAATTTCATATGAGAGCGGGTCTGCGAATACTAAAATTTATTTATTTATTAATTATTTGCATATAAAGGGAAAACAGCGAGCGTCGAAAGGAAAAAGTGGAAAAGTATGCCGACCATTGGGGATTGTACATCGTCACGACCCAAGTCAGTCTGCTAGGTACAACAGAATGGCCTCCAGGTGAGACCGTGGTTCCGGGTATGGTCGAGACCCGGATCGATCTGGTGGGCACGACCGTGTTTTGGGTATGGCTGATGGTCGTGGGTCTTGGTGGGTACAACTGTGGTTCCTGTTGACTCAAATAGGAGTATGGGTCTAGGGACTCTATGCCATTGGGGCTTGTTGACGTGAAGCATGCGCTGGCCACTGGACCTTGCGCCGCGAGTGGTTGTTGGCGTGGAGTATGTGCTGGCTACTGGAACAGTACGTCGATAATGTATTGGCCAATGTTGACTCCCACAGAATGAAAAATTTAAAATATCATATTGTATACTTGTTTCCGCATCATTGATAGCTTATTGATATTTTGTTAAATTGAATGATCTTCATAATTGAAGATTTTGAAGTTTATTAAAATCACATCAATATAAATCAAATGTTGAAAGCTTGTTAGTCATCAAAGTGACTTGGTTTGAAAGGATTTGAACATTTAATTGTGAATTTCAATTGTTCATTTCTTTGGATGTTAATAAAATGTTGTATAAATTTGAAATGAACAAATGTGGTTATTAATTATGAAGCTAGGAGATTATCCAAAGATGGATCATTGCTTGTAATTAATAACACTAAAGGGGATTGATTGATATACTGGGTAAACATGATTGCATATCCAAAGATAACATTCATGTTAACTCTAGTATGATTGATTAATCTATCAAAGTATATCTAAATTAGTATCATCATTGATTAAAGTTATGTATTTAAGGATCACCCAAAGGTGAACTTAAATACATAATCAAAGTTTGTAATGTATGTATCTGAATCCATTTGAGTTTACTCAAAGTATTAATGTGTAAATTTGGATCATGTTTACAACTTCCAATAATGTATTCGCCTTAGGCAATACGATGATCAAATTCAATGAGCTGAACTATGTGGAATGGTCTGAGCATATTCAATTTCGTTTAGGTATTGTGGGCTTGGACTTAACACTCATCTCATATGAAAAGCCTGTAGCCATTATCGAGACCAGGACAGAATCTGATAAGTCTTTTTATGAGGCTTGGGTACGGTTTAATAGGCTGAGTTTGAATTTGATACGAATGACGATAGTTGAAATTATCAAGCCATCGATGCCTAAGACGGAAAATGCAAAGGAATTTATGATGAGAATTAAGGAATACTCTCAATTAGATATAACTGATAAATCCATTGTAGAAAGCCTAATGAGTGAGCTGACGACCAAGAAATTTGATTAGTCACAGCTTATTCATGATCATGTGACTAGTATGGCTAATCTAGAAACAAAGTTGAAAACAATGGGCGTGGATATGAGTGAATCCTTTTTGGTTCAATTCATTATCAACTCACTGCCTCCTGAATTTGGCCAGTTCCAAGTGAATTATAACACTATTAAAGAGAAATGGAACTTTCAAAAAATTAAGTCTATGTTAGTTCAGGAAGAAGGGAGATTAAAGAAGACGAAGGATCACTCCATTCTTCTTGTTGTTCATAATAATGCTAGTAGTAGCAAGTCTAAACCATATAAAAAAAGTAAGAAAAAAGACAAAGCCTCTATGAAAGTAATTGGAGGTCAAATCCAAAAGGATCAGAAATACTTCTTCTGCAAAAAGATGGGTCACTTTAAGAAAGATTGTCCAAAAACAAAGGCTTGGTTCGAAAAGAAAGGTATGTACTGTATATTAGTATGTTTTGAATCAAATGTAATTGAAGTATCCAATAATACTTAGTAGTTAGACTCTAGAGCTACTATTTATGTATCACATATTATGTAGGGATTCCTTTTAATCCAGCTCATAATAGGAACTAAGAAGTTCCTTTATATAGAAAACAAAATGAAGGTACGAATAGAAGGAATTGGGATGTACAGATTGATCTTGGACACTAGGTGTCACCTGGTATGTTTTAATCTCCACGCTATGTATGCTGATTCTCTGTTTCTTGTTAAGTATAATATAGGTAACAAACGTAATACGTATAATGATAGTTTTGCTTTCTTATGGCATCAAAGATTAGGTCATATATCCAAAGAAAGGATATTAATGTTGGTAAAAGGTGATGTCCTGCCTCAATTGGATTTTATTGATTGGGACGCATGTGTTGACTGTATAAAAAGGAAACAAACAAGACACACATTAAAGAACCCAGCCATGAGAAGTAATGAGCCTTCAGAATTAATACATACTGATATTTGTAGCCCCTTTGATATTCTAACATGGGGTGGTGAGAAATATTTCATCACGTTTATAGATGACTACTTATGATATTATTACTTATATCTACTACATGAAAAGTCTCAGTCAGTAAACACCTTGGAGGTGTTTATTAATGAAGTGGAAAGGTAGTTAGATAGAAATGTGAAAGTGATTAAGTTAGACAAGGGTGGTGAATATTATGGAAAATTCAATGAAAGTGGACAATGTCCTAGTCCATTTGTAAAACTTCTTGAAAGTTGAGGTATATGTGCATAGTATACAATGCTTGGTACACCACAACAGAATGGTGTAGCGAAAAGGCAGAAGTACACACTTATGGATATAGTTAAGAACATGTTGAGTTACAATACTATACCTTTATCCTTGTGGATGCATGAGTTAAAAACCATTGCATATCTACTAAATAGTGTTCCTAGTAAGGTTGTCCCTAAGACTCGTTACGAGTTATGGATAGGTAGAAAACCTAGTTTAAGACACCTTCATGTTTAGGGTTGCTCAGCAGAAGTAAGGATATATAATCCACATGAAGGAAAGCTTGATGTAAGAACCATTAGTGGTCATTTCATTGGTTATCTTAAAAAGTCCAAAGGGTATAGGTGCTATTGTCCTAACCATAGTACTAGAATAGTTGAGTCTAATAATGCTCGGTTCATTGAAAATAGTCAGTTCAGTGAGAGTAAGGAATCACAAAAGGTGGATATTAGAGAATTAAAAAATGAAAGATTCACAGTAAGCACTCCTACTCAAGTTGGTATCCCTACACTTAGTGTTTCTACTCAAGTTGTTGTTTCTTTTATTACATCACAGTCACGTGACATGCAAGGACAACAAATTGATACTCGAAACATGCAAAGTGAACACATAAGAGATGAACAAAGTGATAATGTGTAAGTTACAAATGAACAAGTGATACCACAAGAAATGGCGTTACGAAGGTCTACAAGACAGAAAAGGCCAGTTGTATTGAATGATTATGAGGTTTACTCACTTGAGCATGAATCAGAATTAAGCATTGATAAAGATCCAGTCTTATTTAAACAAGCCATGGAATGTAATGATTCTAAAAAGTAGTTTAATGCCATGAAGGAAGAGATGAAATCGATGGATGTAAATCAAGTCTAGGAACTAGTAGAGTTGCTTGAAGGATCAAAACGAGTTGGCTATAAGTGGGTCTTCAATACCAAGCGAAACTCAAAAGGTAACATCGAAAGGTATAAGGCCAGACTTGTTGCCAAAGGTTACATTCAAAAGGATGGTGTTGACTATAAGGAGACTTTCTCTCCGACTTCTAAGAAAGACTCCTTAAGAATTATTACGGCTTTAGTGGCTCACAATGACCTAAAGCTCTACCAAATGGATTTAAGACTGCCTTTTTAAATGGTGACTTAGAAGAGGAAGTGTATATGGACCAACTTGAAGGTTTCATAACCATAAGGTAAGAAAATTTGGTGTGTAAATTAAAGAAATCCATATATGGACTGAAACAAGCCTCTCAACAATGGTATATTAAGTTCAATAATACCATTACATCATATGGTTTTGTAAAGAACACTGTTGATCAGTGTATTTATATGAAGTTCAATGGGAGCAAGTTCATTATATTGGTCCTATATGTTGATGACATTCTTTTGGCTGCTAATGATATAGGTTTGTTACATGATGTTAAGAAAGTTCTCTCTGAAACTTTTGAAATGAAAGATATGAATGAGGTATCTGATGTGATAGGAATAGAGATATTCCGCAATAAATCACAAGGATTGTTAGGATTATCTCAGAAAGACTATAAAGTATTAGTAAGATTTAGAATGGAAATTGCTCTATAGGAATAATTCTAATTCAAAAAGGGGACAAGTTCAGTGAATTGCAATGTCCAAAGACTGATTTGGAACAAAAAACAATGAAATACATTCCTTATGCATTGCTAGTTAGAAGTTTGATGTATGCTCAAACATGCACTTGGCCAGACATTGGTTTCGCTGTTGAAATGTTAGGTTGATAGCAAAGTAATCTTGGAATAGATCATTGGAAAGCTGGAAATAAAGTACTTAGGTACTTACAAGGCACTAAGGATTATATACTTACTTATAAAAGATCAAGTCATCTTAAAGTAGTAGGCTACTCGGATTCAGATTATGCTGAATGTGTAAACTTGAGAAAATCTATATTTGGTTACATATTTTTGCTGGATGGAGGAGCAGTTTCATGGAAAAATGGGAAGTAATTTGTCATTGCTACTTCCACTATAGAGGTTGAATTTGTAGCATGCTTTGAGGCTATTATTCATGCATTATGGTTGCGGAATTTTATCTTAAGGCTTAGTTATAGAAAATTCATTAAGAATTTATTGCGATAATTCTGCAGTTATTTTCTTTTCTAAGAGTGATAGGTATTCTAAAGGTACAAAACAAATGGATTTGAAATACCCATCTATTAAGAAAGAAGTGCAAAACTAAAGAGTGTCTATTGAGCATATTGGTACTGAATTGATGATAGTGGACTCGTTAACTAAATGTTTGCCATCGAAAACATTCACTGGATATGTTGAACAAATGGGCATTTTAGACAGGTCCTCATTCTCTTGAAAATCAATATTTTATGCTACTCATATCATTGTGACACTCATGAATTCAATTAAGGTTATGGTTTTATTTGCACTTTGTTATCTCCATTTAATTGTATACAATTATAGTTTATGAGATAACTGGTAGCATATTTGGAAATGATAATTTAAAGTTTCAATATTCCTCGGTTAGGTTATTATGAATTATGATGATTATGTGATACATGGAAGGAATCATATCGTTAAAAATATGTGACTGCCATGATTCAATCATTTTAATTCAATCAAGTATTATGGTCTGATGATCTTTAAGTATTGTACACACTTATTTGTCATTGATTTATCAAGTCATAACATGGGCCAAGTGGAAGATTGTTAAATTAATTAACATAAGTGTCCCTTGTTATTTAAAGTATGACCAAATATAAAAGGTCAAATATGATGGTCGGTTGGACATAACGGTAATTTGAGTCATCGGGTTTAAAATCCCTAAACTCTCCCTATTTAAAGATAACAGTTACAGAAAAGAGGGTAACTCCCTATTTAAGATAATAGTTACAGAAAAGAGGAGTAACTCCCTATTTAAGGTAATGGTTATAGGAAAAGAAGGGTAACCTTTATCATTATAGACTTTTCCTCCTCTCTACCATCAGAGAAAATGAAAGCAAAGAAAGGGAAGAGTAAGAGAAAGAGAAAAAAATTTTTAGGAGCAAATTGGAAAAGGATTCTCATCTTTGTGACAGGACCTCAGCATCATAGACAATGGTATGTTGATTTCATTATGATTTGTGTGCTAGTATTTGCATAAAGAAAAGATCCTATATTATAGAAATAAGAATTTCATAAAAGAGAAATTCTAGAAAATTTCAACATGTCAAGCCCAACTGAAGAAGGCTTGAAATCCTGTAAGCTCATCACTACTTGCACAATTCATACACGGTATAAAAACAATTTTATTAGATAAATAACACAAATAACACGAAATAGACACTAATATTACAAATGTTGCAAAAGTAGTTGTGATATTAAAAGCCACTGTAAACCCCTATAACTGTCATGTCTTATCCTACTTCCTTTTCTTCTCCTAATAACAAAACAAATAATTATGTGAAGCCATTCAATGATATTAGAGATATAATGGAATATCAATATGTACTTCCCTGACTTAGGATTTGTGAGAGGACTAGCCAAGTTGGCATATCGAGCAAGTATCCTTTGGAGGGTTGAATGGCTTGGTCTCCTAGCAGACACCAACGAGTGTAGTGGCATGACACTTTGGCAAATGCACCTTGTAAAGGTTACAAAATGTGGGCCTTAAGCTCATGTCATAATATCTATATTACTCATCCTCCTATTTAAGTCCTAACTTTGTAGGGAAGCCAAGGTTATACATTTCCCCAAGACCTTATTGCTACTTCTTCATATTTATGTCATTGAAGACTCTTAAGTGGTGTCTCTTCAATTGACACCCTTTTATATCAATAATTGCATGATATTCCTTTATTAATAAGGCAGGTGCATTCTCATTTTCTCATCTCCAATTCTTTTACATTTTCCTTTATTTTTCTTCCTTTTATTAAGAAACTCTTGAAGTAGTAGCTCAATTTTTTACCTCTACAGGTACCATTGCTTTTGACCTACATGATAGGACAAAAGGAATTTCTCTTGTGGTCATTTTTAGGGTGATATGGCATGCCTACAAAAAGCTAAGTAGTTTAAAGATGTTTGGCAATTACAAATTTCATATGGATGCTTAATTCTTTGTGAAATTTCCTAAATTTAACATTACCAAACTCATTCCTATTGACTTGTGAGATGTTGAATCTACTTATGATAGATTTCTAGAAAAATATTCTCATATTTTCTTTAGTTATATCCATTGATAGTTTAACTTTTACCCATTTGGTAATCTATTATTAACACTATGTCTCTCCTGCCTCTTTTGATTTTAGGGAAAGGGACCCACCAAGTCAAATACCTAATGCACAAATATCTATAAAGCTAGAATGGAAGTTAATTAAGTTGCAAGTAGTTGGAGAGTATGCAAAACACTGGCAATTGTTAGTATTTCTTATGAGTTTTAAAGAATCTTATTTTATTTTGAATGTATAAAAACCTTACTTTAAAACTTTAAAGGCCATAACCATTCTTCCAACATGGTTATCACATATTCCTTTATATATCTCTTTAAGCACATAATTTCCCTCCTTTTTAGTAAGGAAATTTAGTAATAGGGGTTGAAGGATTTCCTATTTAACTTTTCTTTTAAAAGAGTGTATCAAGCCACTTTATACCTAAAACACCTTGCCTTTTACTTATCTTCTTGTAACTTCATAATTTGAAGATATTTGATAATTGGGTCCATTTAAGGCTAGATTGCATCATTACTAGTTTAATAAGAGTAATGGTGCGACATTTTGGTAGTTCTACCCTACGAACATTAAGGGCATTTGCCTAAGCATACATGTGTTAAAACATCATTAATGGCACATACGTCTTATAAGTTGAATTGTAGCAAACAAGGTATAGAGCTTATTTAAACTTGTTGTTAAACAACAAGTCAAGTTGCTTAAACTCTTAAAGGCTCTAGATTGTCAAGTTGAAGAGGGGAAGCCATACTTGGACAAGATGTAAGTTATGGGTCATGTCATAATATCCTTATTATTTTTCCTCCCTTTAAAACCTAATGCTACAAGGAAGAGTTAGGGTTTCCTATCACTTGTTTTTGTCATTTGTTTGAAAAGATTTAATCAATTTACTTGCTCATTTCTCATGATGCAACTCTTTACTATTTGTACCATCTAAGATCTTTAAGTTATGTCTTTTAATTTGATACCTTTTTGATATGTATGCAAGTTTCCTTCATTTATAAGGCAAGCACGTTATCACTTTCTCATCTAAAATACTTCTCATCTTTCCTTCATTCTTCTTTTACTATTTATGCTTCTTTGTTCTTTCTTTCTTGGTTCATTAGTATTCTTACAATGTAGTTAAATTAGATATGCTTATGGAATGGGAGGAGTCCTAAATAAAGATGGTTCTTTTTTATGATGTCCACATATAAGAGGCATTTTTAGATGAAGGGACAAACCTATCAACCTCATAGAGGTGTTGGAGATTAAGGATACTTCATCACAAATGTCTATGCCTTATAGCTTATAATGTCGCAATGTTGAGATTTAAAAGGATAAACTTTAATGGGTTTTGGCCACTTATCGTGTTGCATTCCCTTGGGCATATGAGTGTTAAAGCGTCCTTAATGGCAACATGTGTTTAATAAACTAAGGTGTAGTAAACAAGGTATAAAGCTTATCTAGATTTGTTAAGCAACAAGTCAAGTTGTCTATAAATTATTTAGGTTGTCAAGTTAAAATGGATGAGCTAGACTTAGACAAGATGTAATCCATGGGTTATATCTTAATATCCTTATCACGTATCCTTCCTTTAAGACCTAATGTTATAAGCACTAGGGCTTCTCATTGCTTGTTTATTTGCCATTTATTTGAAATAATTTAATTGATTCACTTGCTCATTTCCTCAAGAGGCAACTCTTTTTGCTATTTCTACTATTTAAGACCCTTAAGTGGTATCTCTTAAGTTAACACCCTTTCAATATACATGCGGGTTGCTTTTATTTATAGGTAGGCACATTCTCATTTTCTCATTTAGAATGGTTCTTAACTTTCCTTCATTCTTCTTGTGCTATTTATGCTCCTCTATTCTTTCCTTCTTAGTTCATTATTATTCTTACAATGTGGTTAAATTAAGATATACTTATAGAAAGGGAGGAGTCCTAAATGAAGATGACACTTTTTAAAGGTCTTTACTAGAAAAGGGCACTTTTAGATAAAGGGATGTCCCAACCTATTGACCTTATTGAGGTGTTAAAGATTGAGGATACTTTATCACAAATGTCTATGCCTCCTTATTGCTTATCATGTTGCAATGTCAAAATTTTAAAGGATAATGATAGGAAACTAAAGGTTTGGAAAAAAAGAAAATTGTAGAAATAAACAAATAAGGATTGATTGTTTTGAGGGGATAAAGATCGATGATACTTTATCACAAATGTCTATGCCTCCTTATTGCTTATCATGTTGCAATGTCAAAATTTTAAAGGATAATGATAGGAAACTAAGGGTTTGGAAAAAAAGAAAATTGTAGAAATAAACAAATAAGGATTGATTGTTTTGAGGGGATTAGCATCCAATGATTACTTCAAGGGAATTAACCTCTAAATAGTTAAAAACTTTTTAATATGTTTTGTATTACTTGAAATTATAAACCATAGGCTTTACACACACACACACACACACACACACATATATATATATATAATGCTTAACTGCTTATGAATATGAAATTAACAAATCCGTATGAAATAAGAAAATTCTATTATCACGTAAATTAAGGAATCCTAAATAATAAATTTATGTGAAATAAGAAAATCCTATCATTATGTAAATTAAGGAATTTTATTATTTCCCCACCCTTCAAAACAGTTTTATCCTTAAAGATAAGTAACAATGAATTCTGAAAATTGCTTCATAAAAAAATGATAGAACTCCCAAGTTGCTTCCTTATTAGTAAAAGTAGACCATTAAACAAGAATTTAAGTGACAACTTAATTTCCACATTTGATGATTCATCAGTTTAAGATGGCTTATGGCTAAACCTTAATCTCTTCTATAGGAGTAATGTCTGGTAACTGACTTTGTGTAATCACTTACTCCCTTAACATCCTTTTTAGATAAGAGACATAAAAGATAGGATGTATTTTAGACTTTACTGGTAAGTCCAAATGATAAGTAATAAGACCAATATGTTTAAGGAATTTGAATATCCCAAAAAAGCAAGTAGATAATTTCATTGATGAAAAAATAGTAATAGATAACTATTGATATGGTTGAAATTGAAGATAAACCTAATCTCCCATAACAAATTCTCGTTTAGTGCAATGTGTATCACTGTGCTTCTTCATTCAAGCTTAAGCTGTGACACTATTGTCTTTGAAAAGCCAAAGTAACTTGTCTTAATCCTACAAGTTTCTATCAACTTAGTCTACATGAGAAGACTTAACTATATACCTTGTGAGGGTTATAGAGCTTGACCATAAATAGTCTTAAATGGGGACATTTTGGTTGAAGAATAATAAATGGTATTATATTACCATTACATCTAAGAAAGCCATTTCATTTAGTCCTTTGGCTTGCACTTACAAAACAATAAAAGTAATTCTCTAAACACTTGTTAATGACTTCAATTTGCCCATCTGTTTATCAATGGTAAGTAGTGCTTATATTTAATTATGTTGCATACAAATGAAATAACTCATTCCAATGATTATTAATGAAGACTTTATCTCAGTCACTAACAATAAATTTAGGAACACTATGCAGTTTTGTAATATTTTCAATAAAAACTTTACCAACAATATAAGGATAACTGATAACTTAAAAATGAGCATATTTAATTAATTTATTTATAACAATAAAAATAGTTGCTTTGCCTTGAAATAGTATACATCCTTCAATAAAGTCCATAAAGATATTAGTTTGAGCTTCTTTCAGAATAAGTAAAGGTTAAAGAAGACCAAGATATGCCATAGATTCATTTTTATGACATTGTCAAATGTCACATTTAGTTACAAACCTTTTGATTTCATTATTCATACCCTTCCAATAAAACTCATGACAAAAATGGTTATAAGTGTGAAGAAATCCTGAATGCTTAGCAACTAGGGAAGCATAGAACTCTTGTGAGAGCATGTCCTTACAAGTATAATTAGCAATAAGTATTATCTTGTGTTTATAACACAAGTTCATAAAATCCCAAGAGTAATAAGTGATTAAACCAAGATCCTTTTGTAATTTTTCAATAATTTCCTGAGTTTTTAGCTTATTCCACCGCTCATTTCTAATTTGTACAAGGATATTACAAGTAAAGATAGAGATTGCTACTAATTAAGAATGCTTTAGAATACGAGATAATATGTTAGCAACAAAATTCTTATGTCCTTTCTTATAGATAATCTCATAATCATATACCAATAATTTAGAGATCTATTTCTATTGCTCCATAAAAGAGATCCGTTGTTCCAACAAATATTTTAGACTTTTTTTATTAGTGTAAATTTGAAAATATCACCCAATCAAGTAAGGACGCCACTTTGTAATTATATGGACTATAACTGTTAAGCCTATCTTCGATTACTAATGTTGGATTTGTTATCAAAAACATCTTATAGATTTACCCTTGTTGATTTGATATTATGAGTGTCTTTGAGATGTGTTTACAGTATTTACAAAGTGTTGGCAACACTAGCCAATGAGCAGCAGATTATAGGTTATAGCCTACCTATAGGTGCAGTTTGTATTCATTAAGGAGACTCTTAAAAGCATTATAAACAAGGAAATTGAGCTTGAAAGGTAGAACAGTTATTGGTTAAAACCATTTATAGCAAGTCAACTATAAATTTAATAAGTCAATGTTGACCATTAACTCTAAATTTTAGGAGTTAATGCTGACTATTGACCCTAAATTTTAGGAATCAATGCTAACCATTGATTGTAGGACAACCTTTGAAAATTAATGTTGACCATTAATGATAAGGCAACCCTAAACTCAAGGCTTATAAATATAACCATACAATTGTCAAAAAAGGTGTATGATGCAAAAATGTAATAAAGAAATAGAGAGAATGGCAGAGAATAGCCACCAAAAAGAAAAGGAGAACAGCAAGAGGTTGTGGTGCAGATCATAAGAGAGAATGGCAAGAGGTTTTGGTGTAAAACCATAAGAGAGAATGTCAAGAGGAAGAAACTATGTGTGCTACAAAATGCCAAGGGAGTTAGCTACAAAGCGCTGAGAAAGTTAAGTACTACATAACGTAACAGAGAGTTATGTGGCATAAAGACAACAGAGAGTTATGTGGCATAAAGAAGCAAAGAGTTGTATGATATAAAGATACTAAAGATCTATGTGGCATAGAGAAACAAAGAGCTGTGCAGTATAGAGATAATAAAGAGTTGTGCGGCATAGAGACAACAAAAAGCTGTGCGGCATAAAGACAACAAGGAGGAGAGGCAACAACAGCACCAAAGGAAGAAGGAAAGTGCAACAGTAAAAGGAAATAGCATTAGCACCAAAGGAAGAAGGAGAGTTTAGTAGCAAAATGAGATAGCAATAGCACCAGAAGAGAAGAAGAGTGTAGTAGCAAAAGGAAACAACCACAGCACCAAAGAAAGAAAAAGAGTGTAGTAGTATAAGGAAACAAAAATAGCACCAAAAGAAAACGAGAGTGCAACGATAAAAGGAAATAGTAGTATAACCAAAGAAAAAAAGAGGCAGTAGCTATAGTAAAAGTAGAAAAATTGCAATAACAAAAGTAAAAAAATTATAGTAGTTGAAGCAGAAAAGGAAGAAAGAGGCAATAGTAGAAAAGGAAGCAGTTAAAAAGGAAGAAAGATCCAACAACAAAAAAGAAAAAGCAACAGCTACAACAAGATAAGAACAGGCCTCCAACAACAAAAAAGAAAAAGCCAGCAGTTGCAGCAAAAAGAAGAAAGCCTCTAATAGCAAAAAAAAAAAAAAGAGTATACATAGTAAAAGAAGGCAATAGTGGCAGCAAGATGAAGATAACCTACAATAGACAGAACCTATAAAGAAAAGAACCTGTAGAAGGAGGAACCTGCAGATGCAAAAGGAGAAACTTGTAGAGACAAGAGAGAAACAACAGTAAAGAAAAGAACTTGCAGAAGGACGAATCTGCAAAGGCACTAGCAATTAAGGAGAGAACTTGCCAAGGCAAAAAGAGATAGCACTAACAATAGAGGAAAGAAAAGATCCTGTAGAGGAGAGATCGATAAAGCTTGAGGAGAGAAACTGGCAGTGAGGAAGAAGAAGATCCATTTTCTGCAACAATAGCCTATGCACAGTAGACATCCTTCAATAAAGTCCATAAAGATATTAGTTTGAGCTTTTTTCAAAATAAGTAAGGGTTAAAGAAGACCAAGATATGCCATAGATTCATTTTTATGATGTTGTCAAATGTCATATTTAGTTACAAACCTTTTGATTTTATTATTCATATTCTTCTAGTAAAACTCATGACAAAGACGTTTATAGGTGTGAAGAAATCCTGAATGCTTAGCAACAAGGGAAGCATAAAACTCTTGTGAGAGCATGTCCTTATAAGTATAATTAGCAATAAGTATTATCTTGCCATTATGACTAAAGTTTATAGAATCCCAAGAGTAATAATTGATTAAACCAAGATCCTTTTGTAATTTTTCAATAATTTCCTGAGTTTCTAGATTATTCCACCACTCATTTCTAATTTGTACAAGGATATTACAAGTAAAGATAGAAATTGCTACTAAGTAAGCATGCTTTAGAATGCAAAATAATATGTTAGCAACAAGATTTTTATGTCCTTTCTTATAAATAATCTCATAATCATACCCCAGTAATTTGGAGATCTATTTTTGCTGCTCTATAAAAGAGATCCACTGTTCCAACAAATATTTATACTTTTTTTATCAATGTAAATTCGAAAATGTTACCCAGTCAAGTAAGGACACCACTTTGTAATTATATGAACTACAACTGTTGAGCCGATCTTTAATGGCTAATGTTGGATTTGTTGTCAACATCTCATAAATTTGTCCTTGTTGATTTGATGTTATGAGTGCCTTTGAGATGTGTTTACTACATTTACAAAGTGTTGGCAACATTAGCCAATGAGCAACATGTTAAGTTAAAAGCCAAGGAAATTGTTCAGGATTTGGCAATCCAGGTTGTAACTTACCTATAGGTGCAATTGTATTCGTTAAAAAGGTTCTTGAAAGTATTATGAATAAGGAAAATGAGCTTAAAAGGCAGAAAGATCATTGGTTAAAACCATTGATGGCAAGTTAACTCTAAATTTAATAAGTTAATGTTGACCGTTGACCCTAAATTTTAGGAATCAATGCTAACCATTGATTGTAGAACAACCCTTGAAAATCAATGCTAACCATTGATGATAGGGCAACCCTAAATGGTAAAGAGTAACCACCAAAAAGGAATAAGGGGAACGACAAAAGGTTGTGGTGTAGATCATAAGAGAGAACGATAAGAGGTTGTGGTGCAAACCATAAGAGAGAATGTCAAGAGGAAGAAACCGTGTGTGCTACAAAATGCCAAGAGAGTTAGCTACAAAGCATCAAGAAAGTTAAGTACTACATAACATAATAGAGATCTGTGTGACATAAAGACAATTGAGAGTTATGTGGCATAAAGAAGCAAAAAGTTATATGGCATAAAGAAATAGAGAGTTGTATGATATATATATATATATAGTAAAGATCTATGTGGCATAGAGAAATAGAGAGCTGTGCAATATAAAGACAGTAAAGAATTGTGCGGCATAAAGACAACAGAAAGATATGTAGCATAAAGACAATAAGGAGGAGAGACAACAACAATACCAAAGGAAGAAGGAAAATGCAACAGTAGAAGGAAATAGCAGCAGCACCAAAGGAATAAGGAGAGTGTAGCGGCAAATGAGATAGCAATAACATTAAAAGAGAAGAAGAGTGGAGTGGCAGAAGGAAACAACCATAGCACTAGAGAAAAAAGAAAAGTGCAGTGGTAGAAGGAAACAACAGCACCACCAAAAGAAAAAGAAAGTGCAATGGCAAAAAAAAAATAGCAGTAGCACCAAAGAAAGAAAGAGGCAGCAACTGTAGTAAAAGCAAAAAGACAACAGCAAAAGCAAAAAAATACAACAGTAGAAGCAGAAAAGGAAGAAAAAGGTAGCAATAGAAAAGGAAGAAAAAGGAATCAATAAAAAAGGAAGAAAAAGCCAACAGCAAAAAAGAAAAAGCAATAGCTACAATAAGAAAAGAAAAGGCCTCCAACAACAAAAAAGAAAAGCCAGTAGTTGCAACAAGAAGAAGAAAGCCTCTAATAGCAAAAAGAAAGAGAGAGTGCAAAGTAAAAGGAGGTAGTAGTGGCAGTAAGATAAAGATAACTTACAATGGAAAGAGCCTACAAAGAAGAGAACTTACAGAAGGAGGAACCTACAGAGGCAAAAGGAGAAACTTGTAGAGATAGGAGAGAAACTGACAATAGAGAAGAGAACCTACAGAAAGAGGAATTTGCAGAGGCAACAATAGTTAAGGAGAGAACTTGCCAAAGCAGAAGGAAAAAACACCAACAACGGAGGAAAGAAAAGATCCTATAAAGGAGAGATCGTTAAAGCTTGAGGAGAGAAATTGATAGTGAGGAAGAAGAAGATCCATTTTCTGCAATAATAGCTTGTAAACATTAAGTGATCTTTCTTAAGGAAGTTTTTCTTATCATGACCATTTTATGTACTTCTTGAAAAAGGGTGGAAAACTCTTAAAGTGATTGGAAGATCATTGTAAGTGGTTAAAGAGTAATCCTTCCACAGTGATGAAAGAGCGATCCTTCCACAACATTAATTGTATCCCTTGATAATAAGAGTTTATCGTGTGATGTAGGAGTGATTCTATCACATTATGGAAGTAGCTCACACATTATGAGTGAACCACGTAAAAAATTCTATGTTCTTGGGTGCTTATGCTTACTTGATATTTATACAATCATTCTCACATAAAGAAGCAATGAAAAATTGGATCATCGACTTTAACAAGTCACAAAGGTTTAATTAGAAAAGATTTGTAAAAAGTAAGCATCTCACACTAATTCACCCCTTCCCCCTCTCAGTGTAAAACCTAAGAAGGTCCTTATTAATTAGTATCAGAACATCGTTCTCTATTGATCCATTTTTCTTCAATTAAAGGGTTTTATTGCTATTATGAATCTTTACATCTACTGCTAGTTAATATCATGGAGAGCATAAATAGTATAAATAATGGCATTCCACTTTTGATGGACAAAATTATCAATTATAGAGGAATATAACTCTTATATCTAATGTCACTGGGTCTAGGTGTGTTTAAATTTACTGTTAGTGGCTTCACCCCTATTACTGAAGGAGCTACTATGACGCCTACTAATAAAAAAAAATTTAAAGTGAGATGAAAAGGCTAGAAATGTCTTATATGTCTTCTTATCAGACAAAGAATTCACCAAAGTAATAGGGTGCAACACAGTCAAACAAATTTGGGTCAAATTGAAGAATAATTATAAAAGGAGACAAGTTTGTGAAGGAAGCTAAGTTACAAATCTAAAGGAGTAGATTTGAAGACATAAAGATACTGAATGATGAATCTGTAGATGTATTCTTTATAAGAGTAAATAAAATTGTATGCTTCATTAGAGGCTTTGGAGAGGAGATCAATGATGTTACTGTGATAAGAAAGATACTTAGAACCTTATTAGAATCTTTCAATGTCAAAGTCTCCTTCATAAAAAATAGAGACTTGGATAGGCTTCCCTTGGATAATTTACACAGCATATTAGTGGCTTACAAAATGATAATAGCCCCAATGAAGAAAAAAAAGAAGTCTAAGGTAGAGTAAGAGTTGGCCTTCAAGGCAATGAAAAAATTAAAGATTAAAGAATAAGAAAAAGAATTTTATAGTAGCTCTGAAGAAAAAGATGGTGATACTAAATTTGATAAAGTCATGACATACATCCTCAAAAATATAAGAAAAGGAAAAGGGAAGTACAAGGAAAAATTACCTTAAAGTGCTTTAAGCACTTTTCTGTGGACGTAGCTCACACATTATGGGTGAATCATATAAAAATTTTGTATGTTTTCAGATGTTTATGCTTACTTGATATCCATACAGTCATTCTCACATAAAGAAGCAAGATAAAATTAAGTTGTCGACTTTAACAGGTCATAGAGATTTAATCCAAATAAATTTATAAAAAACAAACATCTCACATTGATTCACTCCCTTTCCCTCTCAATGTGAGACCCACGAAGGTCCTTACCAATAGCTAACATCTCCTTGTCATAAATAAACATACTGAAATGTTTTAGTGATAGCCTTACTGGTGAAAGCTATAGGACGACCTTGTACTAATATTGCACCAATCCTTACTCTAAAAGTATCAAATTTGATAATAAATACCTTACTAAAATTGTGTAAGGTATGAATCGGTGTAATAGACATAGCTTATTTCAGGCGAGTAAGTGCTTCCTTCACTTCATCATTCTATTTGAATAAATCATTTTTCAAAAGAGCTATAAAGTTGGCACTGATCTTTCCATAATCGTAAATAAATTTACGATAATATTTAGTCAATTCCAAGAAGCCATATAATGCCTTAATAATTTGGTACTAACCAATCTAGCATTGTTTGTACTTTAAAAGGATTAATAGTCGCACCTTCCTTAGAAATAATATGGTTAAGATATTCCACTATTTGGCTAGCAAAACTATACTTTGACTTCTTAACAAATAATAAATGCTTATGAAGAGTAATGAACATAATGCATAAATGCGATAAATGAGCATCTACATATAGATTGTACACCAAAATATCATCAAAAATATTAAGACAAATTTATGCAAATATAACTCAAAAATACCATTCATTAAGCTCTAAAATATAGACAGAGCATTAATATGCCCAAAAGGTATAACTAAGAACTCATAACAGCCATTATATGTTTTGAAAGCTATCTTTTGAATATCTTTCTCATGTACTCAAATCTAATGATAACCCAATCTTAAATTAAGTTTAATGAATAGTTGAGCACGCCGTAATTCATTCAACAACTCATCAACAACTAGAATAGGATATATATCGTTCACAATAATGCAATTAAGTGCTAAATAGTTTATACAAATCCTCAAAGATTAATCTTTCATTTTTACTAGAAAAATAAAAGAGGAATAAGGACTAATACTAGGTTTGATAATAGTTTCTTCCAACATCTCCTTCACAATCCTCTTAATCTCTCCCTTTTTGAAATATAAGTAATAATATGGTCTAACTTTAGTTGGCATACTCTTGAGTAATAAAGGAATATAATGATCATGTTCCCTTATTAGGATAAATTTGTAAACTCTGCAAATAAATTAGAGAATTTGGTCAATAATATATTGATATCTTTTTCATTTATGGAATAAGAATTTGTCACTTCTACATTGTATAACTATACAAAGCATCCCTGTCTCGCTTTACGAATAACTTTCTCCATTTAATGACTTGTAATAGTGGTAATTTAGTAACCTTACCTTCCCTGTAACTCTACTATGTATCCATTTAACCGAAACATCATTTTCATCTTAGAAATGTTCCAAGTAATATTTCCCAAAGTTCTTAGCCAATTGATGTCAAGAACAATCTCATAATCTTCTAAAGGTAACAAAGAGATCAATATAAACAATCTAACCTTACAACAAGAGTTTTACTTTTATGCCTTTGTCCTGACATATCAAATTCCTACCATTAGTAACCTATACAGCAAACTTATCATAGTCCTTAATTAGGAAAGCAAGTTTTTGGCAATTTTTTCATCTATAAAATTGTTAGTACTTCTTAAATCCGCTAGTACCATTATTAGACATCCTTTAAGAAGCTTATCATTTTTCATAGTTTGTGGATTAAAATATCCTACTAAAGTACAAACTATAGGCTCGTTGAGGTACTTAACATGCATGTAATCATACTCAGTATAAGTATGATCATCATCAAGTTTATTAGCTTCCTCAATTAACTTAATCATTAAAAGCCTCTTTTGTTTACATTAATACTTTTTATGTCATTTTTCATTATAATGCCACCATAGTCCCTTTACTATCCACTCTTTCAATTGCTCTTGAAAAGTATGAACTACTATTTCTAGTTGTAGATTTGCTAACAACTCCCTTAACAATGGGATGACAACTTTTAATGTCCAATTTCTCCTTTTATAAGCAAGCAAAAAAGATGGTTGCTACTATTGTTAGAGGTTAATAAGCTTTAACTTTCCATCAAATGTCAAGAATAAGTCCTTCAATGAAGGTGTCCACTAATTACCTTTTATACCAATCTTTAGCATAATTGGCGAACTACTCAAAACGACTCTAATACTTTAAGAGAGTCGATGTTTGATCAATTTATGCAAGCTCTCCATCAACATTGTGATATTTTGAAGGCCCAAAGTGCATAAGAAGGCCTTTAGTGAAGTTCACCCAAGTTAAAACTCTAATACATGTTTCAAATCAATCATACCATTGGATAATATCACCTCTCAATTAGATAGAAGCAATTTTCATCTTAGATTGCTCTACTATATAATGAAAACAAAAATATTTTTCAACCCTAGAAATCCATCTTATAGGATGGATCACTTTCATCCTAACAAGGAGATTCCACCCTTAAAAGCAATTATGTATAGTCATAATCAATGTCTCTAAAGGATTCTCCTGATTCTTTTTATTTATTGAAAGACCCAAACATATTATTTCTTGACTGATTGTTTACTATAGTCAGGACCGTATGTTTGGACCTTTTAAAAGACTTTTGCATAAGAGATGTTAATTCTTCAAGATGAGATATTCTAGCATTAGAATCTAATCAATTGTGTGAGGACATGGTGTAGGATTATAAATTGGTAATGTCAAGATTTTTCTTTTGTTGTCGAGTAAAGGGCACAACATAAATGATTTTTTTTTTATGATTGTGGGAATTTGGAACAAAAATGAGGCCATTGAAAACACCACTCTAATACCAATGATGGGAAACTAAGGGAAATAAGGATTTATTACTTTGAGGGGATCAGCCTCCAATGATTACTTTAAAGGGATCAACCTCTAAATAGCTAGAAAAACTTTGATATGTTTTGTATTACTTGAAATCATAAGTCATAGGCTTTACACATATATATAATGCTTAACTACGTATGAATATAGAATTAACAAATTCATACGAAATAAGGAAACCATATCATCACGTAAATTAAAGAATCTTATTAAATAAACCCTGATAGATTTTTTCCACTTACTATAACCATTTTGGACTAAGTTAATAGTATGAAAATTTTCATTATTTGCTCGTATTGAGATGAGAACATTTGTTGGGCACTTTTAGGATATATTGCTATTTTCATTACCTAACTAGAGATGTAGTTGACTTTTCCTTTTCTTAAGATTTTTTTAAGAATATTTGTTATTTTTGTAGATTGCTTAGGCTAACTCCCTCTTAGTAGTTAAAAGAACTTGATAATCATGGTAGTAGTTGCCTAAGATCTTAGGTTTCCTATCACCCATAATGTTTTGCTTAATAACACAATTTCAAGTTATTTGGAAAGGATGGAATTGGTTCATATAATGCTTTTTATCATGCTAAGGAAAAAATCAAATTTTAGGGCATTCAAAACAAGATAGAGTATTGGGCTCAATTCTTCCATATTAAGAACTTAAGCAATGTTATATATTCATTGGTTTGGAACAGAAAGGTAATGCTTAGTGATTAGTTTGCTCTTATGATGGCTTAGAGAAAACTATCATATGATGATGTCGTAGAGCAAAATATCACATGATGGCTTTAAGAAATAAATTTTTAAAATGTCTATGGATGTTGTTTTATGTCCAACTCCTAAATTTCCTTTTACCAAAAGGGTATATTTATGGTATCATGGTATAACCAAGTCTTAAGTTATTATATAGGGAGGTATAGCCTTTAAGAGTGCCTTTACTCTTAATTTACTTACCTTTCAAGCTAATCAAGGTGTTCGTCCTCCTTCCAAGATAGCAAACCTACTTCTTACAATTGGTTCCTTTCAAAAAAGGAAAAGGTTGCTTTTGAAAACTAAGGCTTCCCATTAGAAGAAGCATAAATCTTCCATGTTGGCTAATGATAAAAGGTTAAGTGACTCATTCCTTTAATAGATTATTAGCGAAGGCATAAACAAGGTTGTCATTAAGATAAAGAAAGATTAAGAGGAGTTATGGGAAAAGGTAAACTTATAGGAGAGGAAGGTCTCTAAATTAGAGGACAACATAAAGGAATTGAAAGAGGAACTATAGGTTACTCAAATGGGAGTACACTTATACGAGTGGATTACAAGAATGCTAAATTGCTTATTAATGTTTTTCCTTATATATTGACTAAGACTTTTGATAATTGGTAAGAGAAGATTCTTGTGATATGTCTAGCCTTTTTTTAAGATTCCTTATTTGCCCATTACTAATTAGGGAGGATGATTTTAAAGTGGATAATGGCTAAGGCATTCAAAAGGAACAACCTAGCTAACCTTAACTCATAAGCTATCACCTTAAGTGATTCTTAAGGTGACATAGAATAAGTTCCTTTGTATTCTTTTTTCTTTTAGTAAGGCTTTTGTGTTTCCCTTTATGTAATTTTTCTATAAATTTATAAGTCTTTTTGTTCTATATCCTTTTGGTTACATGTTATTTGGTACCTTTAGATTTATTCTAAAGTGTTGTTGTTTTTTGAATTGTTATAACTACTCCATGCATTTTTCTAATTCTAGGCCAAGTGTCATGCTACTTTAATTTCTTTGTAACTATTTTCATGTTATTGATGGCATAATTGTCATGTTCCCAATAATTAGGATTTTCTTTTTTGGAAGGCTTTGTATTCTTATTCTTATCTATTCCCTTGAGTGTCTCACTTTATAAATGTCTCTGAGTCTTATGCTGTTGTTCCTACAGCCTTGTATAAGTTGTAATTATTGGCAATTAGGTTTAAGTGTACAAGAAAGTAAAGTCACATGGAAGGACAAAAAGGTAAAAACTACATAGAGGGATAATAACGTAAAAGTCACATGGAAGGATAAGACAGTAAATTTTCTGCAATTAGAGTTTTATGAAAGACAGTATTTAAAAACCTTGGAAGATAAAATTAGGGTAAGGCCAATATAATTGAATAAACAGCAAAACACAAAAATGTGTGGATGACCAAATAGAGAAAATAGAAAAATACAACATACGGCCAAAGTACACTGAAGGCAAGAGAATGACAAAATAGGGGACTACAAAATAAAAAAGAAGCAGTCGTCGAGTGAACAGTAGCCATCGTCAGAAAAGAAGAGAATTCTGAAAGGGGGGCTGAACGAAGAATAGTGAACAGAGGTCGAGAGACGGCCAAAAGTGAGCAAATTTGAGCCATCGACAGGAAAGAGAGAAGAGCAGACCGACGAACAAAGAGAGAGAAACCTGACGACCAAATCGGAATAGATCGGCAAAAGGAGAGAGAAAGAGGAGACGGTTGGGATGAATAAAGAGAGAAATCGTCAGCTAAAACACAAGAGAGAGAAAACACAATCGGAAAAAGAGAGAAACCTGACAGCTAGACTAGAGGAGTCTACGAGAAGGAGAGAAAAAGAAACCTGACGACAGAACAGAGGTGAACGACCAAAGAAGAGTGAACGAATGGACAGTAAGAGAGAGAAATTTGGCAGGATAGCAAGAGAGAGACAGATGAAGAGAGAGACACCATTGGAAGAGCAGACAGCATATCTGAGACAGCGTAAGACAAACGAATGACATAGCAAGGAGAGAACCATGAAACGGACAAAGAAAAGCTCACCACTGGCGGAAGGAGAGATTGGCCTGATGGCCAATAAACAGCAACCAACAGTAAAGGGAGAAAATTTGATACGACCAAAGGAGGTGTGAAACAAACAGGTGAGGGCAGACCGTGAAACAGTAAAGCCATGAGACAAGAAGACGGGGGAGATAGTGAAACAGTGAAAGCAGGAGTTGTGTGAAACAACATAGAGAAGGAATTCGACAAAGCATTAAAAGAACTCAATGTATTTTCAGATTTCTTCAAGAGAGGTTAACAAGCATTGCGGTGAACTTATAAGCAGTAGTGGAGCAACATTTCAATTCAACAGAGGCAAGACAAGATAAAAGAAGGGTAGAGACAGTAAGTGACTCTCTTTGTATTGTACTTGCTTAGTAATTGCAATATTGAAAGGAATAGAGATTAATACATCCATTGTAACTGGAATTCTCAAGTATAGTGGATAGTATCGGTAAGGGAGATTCCCTACTACCGTGGATGTACGTCATGTTGATGGAACCACGTAAATCTCATGTGTCCTTAATTTGCTTTACGTTCTGTTTTTTGAATTGAGTTGTGAATGTAGTTAAAGTTCAACCAACTCATAACCTAACGAAGACCTAAACAAAAACATCTGAATTGTCTATTAGGCAAAGTGTCTAAAAGGTGAATTTGGGGACTATTATGATTTGTAGGTAGCAATAGATCCACCTTAGTCGAGTCTGAGAAAGAGTTCACTTTTAAGAAGAGGTTGAAGTTGTTCACTTTCCTGCAAATTGCAAATTGTGGTGATATTGATTCACCCCCCTCTCAGTATCATAAACTAGTAGATCTTAGGGAGAAGTCAAGAACTTCATATGCCTTTTAGATCTTTTGTCAAATAATTTATAGGTATGATGGTCCATCTTCAAGAGAATCTTTATTGTTTACTTCTCACCAAAACCAAACAATTTCAAAATACTAGTTAGTAAAAATAAAGAATCCTTTTCACTTAAGCAAAGGGTGACCAACTCAAAATACTATAAAGTCATTCCTATGTTCACAAACTACATAATGCTCATAATTGTATTGATTATAACTTTGCTTTTATGACTTCCTAAAATTGGTTGGACAAATATTTAGTAAGGTTTCATCATTGTCTCCCTTAAAGGATTGAGTTGGTCACCCATTACTTAAGTGAAAGGGCTTATTGTCCACATTTTGGTTATATTTCCATATACGTGGAGCATTTGAATACTTAGTCAACCCTTCTTATACATTATAAGATATAAGAATTTTTTATGTTAATATGAATAGCTCCTTCTAAATGGGTTCATAATTCCTTACATCTTGTTAACAAGTTTATTGGTTTTGGATATAAGGTGTCACGTTGTCATTACTTCATCCATATTGGCCAACTTTTATAAAATAGTTAGTATTATGTATGAGGGAGATCAAGATTTTTGCTACCTCTATAGGATAAATGCTATCAATCTTAAAAGGTAAGCATCTCCTTATGAGAAGTAGAGGAGTAATTTTGTTTTCATTTAGCCCCTTAGGAGAAATAGCAATTGTTTAAGCAATGAGTACTTTTAGAGATGGCAGGTATACCCTTTCATTAGAACTCTCGAAGGTGAGAAGTGTAAAAAGATTACCCAATTAAGTGTCTTCTTTAAGGAAGCTTCTAATGATACCAAGGAAACTCTTTATTCCATTTCTTTTTCAGATAGCCAAGTATAATTTAAGAGGATATGTTAAGAAGGAATACCCATTGTTTAAAAACTCATTCATAACTCTAGTCTAAGTTGTTATGAAGGTGTTAAAAATGTGGCTAATCAATCTAAATTTGACTATGGTTACGATACATATGTGAATTGATCAAGTTGCTCTTCCTTATTCATCTCATAATATGCTTTTACTTCTTGTTATTTGGTTTATTATTGCTAACCAATTTTATTTTCAATTTTTGTAGATATTTCCTTTCAAGCCTAATCTAGTTTTGAGAGAGTAACTAGTTTCTATTTCAATTCGGCAAAGAACCTCATATTATGTGCTTTGAAGATGTGTAATTTCCTTACACTTAAAGCCACCAATATGAAGTGTCCTTTAAAGGATACTAATTTAGGTGTATTTAAGTGCTCTCTTTTAAAGGACAATCCTTTTCTACTATATGAAGAGGAATATCAATGAGTTATCCTACATCACATGACAAACATGGTTGAAGGGCAACTTAACACTTCTATTAAGATTTAGGATATTAATCTGAATTCATTGGATCAAATAAAAGAGAAAGTGGAGGATGATGACTTGTCTTAAGATGAGAATGTATAGTCCCCTTCTCTTAGGTAATTCTCCTTTTAACATAAAGGTAAATAACTTGTCATAGTGTATGATTCAAAGGATGATGTTCATAAGGGTAATAACATTAAAGGAGTGTCCATTAATGCCTTATTTCTCCTAATTATTGAAGATCTTTGCATTGTGATTGTCAACTTTAAGGGTAACCTTAACAAAATAAAGATGTTAGATAATAAATTAGCCAAGATGACAAAATTGCAAAAGGAACAAGTTGACACTCATGCGGCTTATTTAAAGCTTGATAGCCAAATTATTTGATCTGTTATGTCAAAAAGCTACCTTAAGGCTTTATTTTCTTAGCTAAAGATAAAGTAAGAGAGAGCCCAATAAGAGGTGATAGATTAAGATTTTTTCATGTTTGTTGTTATAAACCAAATTCAATATCATAAACAAAAGCTCAATAAAGAAAGGGCTCTTTAATGATGATTAGAGGTCAACTTTTCCAAGTAAGATTCCAAGGCTAAGGTTAAGTTGTTCTATCTTAAGGTTCACCTAAAAAGAGTTGCTAGGCATAAGAAAGAGATGCTATGAAAGGTAGACTAGATATAAACTGACTTAGTCTTAATTAAGTAGCCAAGAGGGTTGTTATATATGGCAATTATATGGTATCTCCAATACTATGACTTGTAAAGTTTTTTCAAGTATTAAAGGTACTAGGTTATTCCTTTGTTTTCATAAGTATTCCCGCACCTAAAAGATTTCTTTCCATAAGATGTTCAAGACATTATTTCTTACCCTTCTAACTGTATCATTCCAATGCCTAAGAAGGAGCCTATGTTCTTTTAAGTTACAATTTATTGATCTTTTTAACTTGTATATTTTCCTTTTGTTATTGGAATTTATGTACTAGTCGTTGAAGCCTTTGTATAGTTACCTTATTAATAAAAACAATATTTTATGAATAAGATCAACTTTTCAATTTTTTAAAATTTCATGTAATTATAGTTTTTGATATTGCATTTTTAATGTTGAATTGGTAACCATCCTTTCTTAAGTGGTTGGGATGGTTGTGCTACTTTTAATGTTAGTTATTATGGGGCGTTTCATACTTTGTGCTAAAAGTTTATTGGTTGTCATTCTTTATGAGTTTGGAGGGCTTGGGGTTTTATTTTTTATTTTCAAGATCTCATCTTGAGGTTTACTTCATTTCTTTCATTACCTTTTTAGAAAATTAATATTCCTCCCTTAAAATCCTTAATGTTCCCTTTTTTCAATATTGGGTGCTTTATTCCTTCCGTAGCCCTTTTCAAAATGGATGTCAATATGTTTCGTAACATAATGGTTGCTCATTCCCCTTATGTAACATATATAGGATACTTGGACAACTATAAGTTAAGAAATATATTGATCCTTTTTACATAAGTTTGTTGGCTGATTGTACTATTAAGAAATCTAAGCCTTAAGAAAAATTATATGCCTTATACCATTGAAAGGCAGGGACTTGTAGTTTTGGCAAGCCTATATAAACCTTGGTGGTATAGGCATTACCAAGATCCAAGGCATTCAATTTCTTTGTAGGCTTAAAATTGCTACTATAGTGGCAAGCCAGTTTTCATCTTAAAAATAAGCAGATTGGTTTAGAAGTGCCAATTACCATTAAGCTAGCACTAATAGACTCAGCTTATTTCTTTGCCAAGCCTTTTTTTCTAGTGTTCCAAGCATTATTTGAGGCTTTTGCCTTTTAATGCAAGCCTTAGTCTATTATTTTGTTCCTTAGGCTAAAGGTTAAGCTCTCTTAACCTTCTTCTTTTTTGTAACCCAATGACCAAAATAAATAAGCTACATCCTTCTTTATTTTTTGAATGAACAAAATGAAATTTTTATTCTATATTTTCTTATATTATTCTTTTATATTAACCTATAAACTATTTTTGCACTTTTTTTTATGCATTTAATCAGAAGCCATGAGTTGTAACATTCCTTTACATATCTTTCTGCATTATATTTCTCATTTCCTTTTTTTTTTTTTGTTTATTGTTACGAAATGCTCTTGCTCTCTTTTTAAGTCATCAAGTAATACGCTACTTTTATGCTCTCTTTTTTTTTTTTCCTACATTGGATTTTAACATGTTTTCATGTTTCCTTTTGCACATTAAGCTATAACTTTTTTATACATTTCTTTTTACATAATCAGTCTATGGGTTCCTTATATTTCTTTTTTAAGTGTTTAATAGTAGCTTTACACTTTTTTTATGTGTTAAGTAGTGAGGTACATGTTGTATTTATTTTTACATGCTAGTCTATAGCCCTCTCCCAACCTTTTTCCATATGTCAAGCCATAAGATGTATCTTCCTTTTAAGGTGTGATTACTACCTATTTGGGTGAAGCTTAAGTTACATTGCTTCAAGCTTACATTTGTTTTGACTTATTTCTAGCTTATTTCATCCATTCTTCAATTTTTCCACTTTAAGGGCTCATGCAAGTCTTTAGCATATAGATCGTGCACTTAAAAGACCCTTTTAAAGGAGCTAACCCTTAGTGATTTTTGAAGTTATTGCTTTGAAGGTTCATACAAGTCCCTTATGTTGCCAAGGATTAACTCAAAAGACCTTTTTAAAGGGACCAAACTTTAACCATTTTTTTTGTTCTAATACTTTGAGGACTTAAGTAAGCCCTTAAAGTCATTAGCTTAAAAGGCTTATTAGAAAGGATCAACCTCTTAGCAAGTTTTTGGTTTTTATACTCCAAGGGCTTAAGTGAGTCTTTTAAAATGCTTATCATTAACTCAAAGGATCTATTAGTAAGGCCTCTTGACCATTTTTTCTTTTTTTTGTTTTTGATACTTCAAGGGCTCAAGTAAGTTTCTCAGGAGGGATTAACCTCTTATCCATTTTTTTGGTTTTAACACCCATAGGGCTCAAATGAACCCCTCAATTTTCTAAATATTAACTTTAAAGGCTTATTAGGAGGGTATAAACTCTTTAAACGTTTTTAGTTTTAATACTTTAAAAGCATAAACTGGTTCCTTAAGTCGCTAAGTATTAATTCAAGGGCTTATTAGGAAGGGTCAACATCTTAATTATTTTTATATTTTATTATTCATCAAAAAACCTAGAAACATCTTTATGGTGAAAAACTTCATAATTGATATCATATTGCTAGTAGGGTACATATACTCTTGACAAAAAGGAAGCAAAATATAGGGATTACTAAAAATAAAACTTCAAAATGGTTAAGTTCTATACTTTTAAGATTAAAGATTTGTTTAGCTCTTTATGTTTGTAGCTTCTATAATGGATGCCTTTTGCCACTCTATATTAACCTTTCTAGTTAGGCTCTAACTTGCTACCAATATCACTTTTGATTGGTTTCCATTTTCATAAGACAAGGTTACATTTAATGAATAAGCGCTCCTTAACACAATTATTATGGTACTAGGGCATCTTTCATTAACAAACTGTTATGTTCATAAGAGCTTATCTCTTTAGTTTCTTTAAGAGGTTGAGATCAGTTTATAGCTCTTTGCTATTGAAATGTTCTTAAAAGCTTTTAGAGCAATAGCTTAATTTTGCTACCTTTATAAGTACTATTGTTTCTGACCTAAACACTAGGGCAAAAGGGGTTTTTCTTGTGGTTGTTCTTATAATGGTGTGATATTTCCACAAAATATTAGATAGTTTGTTTGCCTAATGCCATTTAACTTTGCCTAATCACTTTTTAAGGTCTTGAATGATAAATTTGTTTGTCATCTTTACTTTCCTATTAGTTTAGAAATGTTTGATGGCTACAAATTTTAGGTGGATACTTAATTCTTTATAAAATTTCCTAAACTTAGCATTATCAAACTACTTTCAGTTGTTAGGGATGATGTCTTATAAGATGCCTAATCTATATATAATAATCTTTGAAACAAGTTTTCTCATATTTTCCTTAATTATGGTTATTAATGATTTAGTTTTTACCCTTGGTGAAGTAATTCATTATTACCTCTACATCTCTTATACTTCCCATGACTTTAAGGATAGGTCCCACCAAGTCCCCATTGTGCAAATGGCCATGGAATTGGGATGGGAGTTACTTAAGTGGAAAATAGTTAGGATAAGCTTGAAAATATTAAATTATCACACTTTTTATGAGTTCTAAATAATCTTCTTCTGTTGTAGGCTTGTAAAAGCATTACCTTAAAGTTTTCGTGGCCATAACCTTCCTCTAATATGGTTGCCATATGTTCCTTCATCTATGCTAAACAAATAATTTAACTCCTTTATGGCAAGGCACTTTAGTAGTAGAAGGATAAAGGATATCTTCTATAACTTTCCTTTTAAGAACATATATTAAGCCACTTTGTATGAAATATGCCTTGCCTCTTACTATCTTATACTAACTCTACAATTTAAAGATCTTAGATGATTGGATCAATCCAATATGGTATCTTATTGTTACTTTGATGATTGATACCTTAATTTTGTTGATTTAAGGTTTCAATTATGACTGATCTTTCTTCTTCTAACTTTGACAACTTATTTGTATGTGCACATTAACCTTTTTAAGGTAAACAAATACACTTTTGACTTTATAAACATATTTGATCATTTTTTTTCTTCTTTTGCTTTGAATTCACCTTAAACTTGATCCAAAAGAAACTATGAGTTATTGTATACTTTAAAATTTTTTAATCTTTAAAGCCCTTACAATTACTAGCTAACTATAAATGATTCATACTATGCTTCATTATTGAATGTTGGAAATTAGAATTTTAGTTCATATTGTAGGACCACACTTCTTACTCATTATAGGACAATTTTGGCACCACTTACTTCTTGATTAGATTATCCATCAACATGCATTGATGATTCTAGCACATGTATACTTATTTGCTTTGCTTGCTTCAAAGCTAGTGCACTTGTTAATGAAATCAATAAATCCACAGCACTTCATTGCTTTTTAAGGCTAGATAAAGATGTCAAACCCTTTAAGTTTACAAACCACTACAAAACTTTTCCTATAACATTCATCTTATGTAAACCCAACCCTAATAGTTGGTCCTTAAAGGTAATGATTTTATAAGCTTAAAAGTAAGGCCTAAGTTTTCATGTTGAGATGTCATCTTGTTTATTTTAGTGTACCTTACCTTAACAACTTGGAGGACTTTGCTAATATAATACACTAGTCTTTAGCTTAGGCTTTCTTCTTAGAATAAGACCAAGCTAACTACCAATAAGCTTATATGAATAGCTCCTCTCTTAGGACTAGCTTATTAAGGAACAAGAATGAGGCTAAGTACCTTTTCAAATTGTTGAAGGCTTTTTCTCAATTTCTATTCTAAGTAATTTAAAAATCCCTTTTTTAAGAATTAGAAGAATAACAATTATTTCCTCTAGATCTAAATTTAAATTTATTAAGATAAGTCAACATGTTAGGGAGGACTTCTAAAATGGCCTCATTTTCTCTAAGTTTGCCTTTGTTACTCAATTATAAATAAGAAATCTTAGGAACTTATTGGATTGCACACTAAAAATGAATTTCTTAGGATTCAACTTCATATTGTATCTATTCAATGTATTAAAAGTTTCCTTTAAGTTATTTATATGGTCTAAAGAGGTTCTTCTTTTAATCAACATATCATCTACGTATACTTCAACATTTCACCATATTTATGGATTAAGTATTTTGTTAACCAAATACTGGTAAGTGTGGCATTAATATTCATTAAGTTGACTGGCATTACTTTATAACAATACATTCCCCTTTGCATGACAAAGGATGTTTTCTCTTGGTTAAACTCATACATAAGGATTTGATTATATTCAGGGAAGGTGCCTATAAAGATCACTAGCTCATGTTTTAAGGTATCATCGACCACTTGATCAGTAAAAGGGAAAGGATAGTTGTTATTTGATCATGTTTTGTTTAAGTCAGAGAAGTTGATGTACAATTGTAGTTATTCTTTTCAACTATGATCATGTTGGTCAACTAATTAAGGTAGTTAACCCCCTAATGAAGTATTTTATCAACTTACTCTTAAATTATTGTTTATCTCTTAGGGAAAAATTTTTGCTTCTTCAATTTCATTAGCTTTTAAGTTAAATAAATGCTAAGCTTATATACAATGACTTAAAAGGCCTATTTAAAAAATGTCAACTAAACTCATGCAAAATAAATGTATGATTCCTTAAGAGAATGATGATTATGTCTTTTATTTCTCTTATTAACCATTCCTTAATTTGAACTATCTTTTTAAGTTTTTTATTTTGAAAGAAATTTAGACCAAATTTCTATAAATATCCCCTACTTTTCAAATTTTGGCCTATAATCTAGCCTTGTAATATTGATATTGGTTCACATGTTGTTTTCCTTCACCCAATTGACTTGGAATTCACAAGCATGGTTTTAATCTCCATTAACTTCTTCCACACTAATAAGGATAGGGAACTTCATTTTTAAGCACTTGATAAATAAGACAAAATCAAAGGCTCTTATGATTGGCCATCCTAAGATCACATTACTTCCAATTCATCTCTATTAAATGATATGAGTTTCTAAGTGTGAGAGCTTGATTGAGCCTATAGGAATGATAGCTTTCCCAAAGAAGCCATAGAGAAAGGAATTTATGTGTTTTGAAATTTCATGTGTAAACCTTATTTTAGTAAAGGCATTAAAGTACAAAATGTTTACAAAGCTTTTTGTGTCCACCAAGACTTGTTAAACATTGAAATTGTTGAACATCTATTTGATGACTAACAATTTATTGTAAGGATATTCCACTTCATTTAAGTTGTCATCTATAAAGGTGATTGGCACGTTTGTTTCATAAGGCCTCTTGCCTTACAAATTTAGTGTCTTTCTTCCATAGAATTTTTCACATTGCAATGCTTATTCCCATTAAAAGGCCTTACATAATTACATTTATGACTCCTATGGTAGGTAAAGTGAGAGTCGGGTTATCTTTGTTTGCATTATTGCCTAGATTGTAGTAGTTCTCATTCTAAACTAAGGATTAAGAGTCCTAATCCAAATTTGTTTAAGCCTTGAGATGTTGCTTCAAAGATAAGGAAGAAAATAGAAGTCTAGTCCTAACTGGAAAATGAGTGTTAATTAAAGTATGATTTTTGGTCAGGCATTAAATATTTAAATAAGTATAATTTAAGTTTAAGACATTTGAATCAAATGATTTAAATACTTAAATTGAAGTACAGATTTAGCCATACATTTCTTATGATGAGACTCATGCCTTGATCCATTGTTTAATGGTTCAAAAATAATGGAAAAGTCATTGTAGAATCTATGACAAAATAGATTGAGTCAATCTTAAATTTTAACTCATAACTTAGATTTTAGACCTTTTTTTCTTTTTGGCAAGACATAATGCATTAAAAAGCTAAAGGGGAAGACTATAACTTTTATAAAGAATTTAGACCCTAATTTTAATTGTATCTTGTTTGGAATTAACTTCAAAGTCAATATAGAAATTCTAGAAAATTAAGGAAATAAGAACAAGATGTTTTTATGATTTGAGGTGATTTTTTTGAAATTTTTTAGGATTTGTCAATAACTACTATGTATATTTTTAAAAATATAAATAACCATTTTTTAAGAGCATAAAAAGAGATAGATAACCAGAGAATCAAATAATCACTCTAGAAAGAATTCATTTTTAGGATGTGTAGCTAGATTCTTCAATAATTTTAAGGAATTTCAAAACTTTTGATATTTTAATAATATAGATTGTTTTAATATGTTGTTCTTTTGTCTTATAGAATTATTTAAGTTATTCTAATTTAATGGTTGAATGAGTATTTGTTTAATTAATTTGGTTAGGTCTATTGAATTAATGGAACAAATATCAATTGCTAGAATTAGGAGTTATGGTTTGTTTTTATCATCTCCTTAATCACCAAATAGTGAATAACAATAGGAGATTATAAATAATTTTTCATATTATAGTTATGAATAATTCAATGCAAATTAAACAAATTAAACTCGTGTAATTGTTGTTTATATTAACCTATTTTCCTAATTTTTAATATTGTTAGTAAATTACTTTACAGAGTTTATTTTGTAGATATAAAGGTTAAAATTTAAATAAAAAAATTGTTTACTTAATGAATAAATAACAAAAATTTTAAATAACCAAGCTTGTTATCTAAGGTTCATAATTTCACTAAAATTGAGATAACATTGTGGGTCATCAAAATTACTAAATACCAGTTGTATATAAACTTAAAATTGGATTTTTAATATTTGATCTTTCTATAATTTATTTTTGTTAATTGATTTGTTTATTTTATTTGTTAAAAAATCAAAATTCAACTTTTCTAACGCAATACAGTGAAAATGCATGACAAAAAAGAATAGAGATAGGAAATTGAAAATTCATGACAAATTGAAGAAGAATTACTCAAAAGCTAAAATTTTTTGTCTTATCGCAATGAGTTGTACTGCATTTGCATGTATAGACCTTTTTCGTGTCTGTAAACATTACCCCACCCCCCCCCCCCCCCTCCAACCCCCACAACCGAGCCAACAATTTCTTGCTACGATACCTTGCCTTTACTTATGATCTTTTTCCGATTTATATGTTCTTAATTTAAGAATACATGGTGAGCAAACTTACCCGAAGTCTAAAATTCAACCTCTAATCTTCACAGAAAAACAGAGAGAGAGAGAGAGAGAGAGAGGAAATGTGGCCCAAAAAAATGATGAAACACTGTTACTTCACCCATGTTTTTGGATTTTCCACATTTATTCTGAACACCCAGTGGACCAATTTTAGCCAGCTCTTTGCGCTTCCGATTGTACCGTGAAATATCCTAGTTGACCTTCATCTAGCAGGACACGACCTGTTCCTTGGGGGTAGATGGGTCAATCAAACCAACACTTCCATGGCACTGAGAGGAAGGTTGGTTTCCGTTTACACGAAGAAGAGAAACACAACTAAATTTAGACAAGCATCAAAATTGCTAATAATCTGTTAAGATCCAACAAGTACATGGCTGACAACATTGCGAGAATCATATGCTAAAAATTTGTACAAATCAAGCACCAAAGTTTCATTACATGGTGTTTCCATCAAATAAATTTGTACAGAAGAAACATACTCAATTTATCCGAAATATGATGGTCTAGTTAGACAATTCTCACTTTTGAGTACTGGAGCAATGAGCACTCAGGCATTCTTATCATCTGGTGCTTGCATTTCATGTCTGGGGAGCTAAACATTTAAGGTTTCCATTATAGGACCAGTAAGTGTGATTACACGTAAAGGAAATTAGCATCGTACCATTTGCTTGGCATTTACAGTAAAATTCTTGTACTTACACGCAGACGAGATAAATCTGAAGTGACCTCAAGAATTCTCAATCACCACCTTCGTTCCTGCTTCAACTTGATCCCGCTACGTGAAACAAACATCGGTGACTAGCAATATAAAGGAAAAACAACAAAATAAATGGATTTCATAAAAGAAGCCACAAGTATTTTTCCATTTGTGCTGGCTATCTTAACTGCAGAATGCTATCAAACATATTTTCCATCAAAACATCAATGTTCCAACTTACATTGGATAACATAACATGGTGACTTGAACAAACCACAAGTTTGATGATTTGACTTAGACAAATATATGTAAAAATTTAATATACTGCAAATTGACAAGGAGTAATTTCTAATGCCCGTGTAACTCTAGCAAGAAGTTCTTCTATTATTGAGTTTTGTCACATGAAATTTGTAAAATTACATTGAATTTTTAACTATGAAAAATTCCAACTTACAATTGTAGATTTTCACTTAAATTGGTCAGCAGAATGACAGGCAGCTAGATCTAAGTTACTGAAGTTCTTGATGTATAACAGAGCCATGAGCTTGATGCATTGATGCGATAAATCATTGACAAATGTCAGACAAGCAAAGATTGGATAACAAACAGCTTAAGGAGATATCTTAAATTATGCACCAAAGGTTTGTAGCATAGATTAAATTCCAAGGGAGGTTCAAGCCAGGTGTACGTATATTCACTCAGTACAAGAACATCTTGACAAGGGACTCATAGCAGACAAAATCCATAGAAGATAGAAAACTGAATATGACAATCAGTCATATTGCCAGTCCCTATTTAACTTTTTTTTTTTTTGGAAAAAAAGGCAAAGACCAACCTGAATATTTTTCTTTTTTTTGGGCATCTTTATGTATCCTCTCTCTCTCTCTCTCTTTTTTTTTTTTTTTTTTTTGTATCCTCAATATTAACAGTGTTGAAAAGATTAACATCCATAACTAGAAGACAGGGCCATAAGCATTAATTAATCTGCCTGGATTCACACTAAACCAAACAACTCTATCCCACCCAACATGCCACCATGCCATTATGCATGAATCAGCTAAACGCAATCATATCACAGAGAGTTAAAATTTGACAGGTTTACCTGAGTTGCATCAGGCAATATACTACTTGCAAGATCCTCATTAATGCACACAGGCAGAGGCAGCATTTGGCTCATTATGCCAGGCATGCCTCTCATGCTGCAGAACTCACAGTAAAATTTTGGACAACATAAGCAACTCAAAAGCTGACTATAGTTATTGGTAATCATCAGCATTGATACATTCAAGAAATTGAGAACATTGACATACTCATTCAGGATTGCAGTAATATTGTTCCTAGCATAGCAAAAGAGGTCAATATTATCCTGTAACTGTTGGCAAAGGCAACAAATTAATCACCCTCAGCAAACATGAATCAGCACATATGACTAAAACTTGAGCACCAAAAAACAACACTAACACATTCAAACCAATAGTTGTGCCAAAAATAATTTGCAAACACTACAGGCTAATATGAAAAAGCATTAATTCAGATGCGATAGCCAACAACCACTTCAAAATAGTGTTGAAAACCAAGCATGCCTCAAAGAACATAATATGGCAGAATGGAATCTTGAATAATGCCTCATACAGGCAGACACAACAAAAATTGGTGCTACCAAACTGATTGAGGCCATTTCAAGCAAGCTGCCAGTAAACTACACTGACAATTGGTCAGAGACTTTTATCTAACCTGTCTTTCTGGTGCACTATCCTGTCGTGAAAAGAAAAAAAGTCATATATAAAGGAACCAACAGTTTTAAATTAGAGCCTTCAAAGGAAGGAGTGACTTGTGTCATACTAATAATAAGAAGAAAAAACTTAAAGATGATCATTAAAAACTTGAGAATTCTCTGTTGGAAGAAAAAGTTGTGATTAGTGGAACATAGTGCAGACACTGAAAGCAACAGAGGAAGAAGTGGCCAAGGCACAAGCATGAACATAAGCATGAGGATAATATTTCATTTCTACCAACTGCTATTTTTGTTCAATCTAGGAAAATACAACAATAAAAAAGTCTTAGTCCCAAATTTAACTGGGAATGGCTATATGAATCCTTTCTCATTTTTGCATCCTATCATAAAAGATGTGAGGTGTAACTGGTCGAAATCCTTCCTAACTAAAGATTTTCATGTCAACTGAGGTCGCCCTCTCCATCTCCTCTCACCATTCACATGGATTTGGTCTCCCCACTTAGCTGAAGCATTTTTAGGTGTACATTGGACATGTCCAAACCAACACAAATGTCATTCCCTCAGCTAGTCTCCAATCAAAGCTACACCTACTTTGCCACAAATATCCTCATTTCTTATTTAGTTCTTCCTAAAGCAGCTACAAATGCATCCAAGCATTCTCATCTCTACCACACTCATTTTCTGGACATCATGAATCTTAATAGCCCAACACACACTACCATACAACATCCCTAGGCCAATCATCAGTAGAATTTTACCCTTCAACTTAATGGGAATTTCAATCATACAAAGCTCGTAATGGAATAAAAGGAACAACATTATAATGAAATCAGCTTGTCCACAAGTAGGAAAACAAGATCATTATCTACTCCAAAATAGTAGCTCAAAAATGTTTTGCATCAAAATCTTATTACTTCAACATGTCAAAGCTCCAAAACAAGTTTTACCCATTGGAGACTAATTAAGCAGTTACAAAATACTAACACTGCTTTTCTTCATCAGCTAACATTGATAGTTTGAACCAACATAATAAATATTGGTATCTGGTGGTCACCTTGCACATAGAAAGGTTAGTTGTGATTTGGCTAAACACTTGAGCATTCTGTTCCAAGAGATGTTGAGTTGTACCACTTATTCCTGAAGCCAGCCAAGTAAGCAAACAGATCAGTGGACACAACATTCTCTTCAAACAAGCAATTTGCACAAAGATAATACTTCTTATAGAAAGATGACACAAAATATATATATACAACTTATAGAAAAAATAATTGATGTCCAACAGCTATCAATACTTCTTCAATTATCAAATTACTGTTAACATACTCTGACCACCCTGGTAACACCCAATGAATTGCTGAAAACTCAAAGGCCAGCTGCTGAATAATGCCAACATCATTAATTATCTAAACTATATGTTTTGTATTTTTATGCCATATCACAGAAAAATACCTTCATGCTCTATCACAATGAAGGAAAACAATTCATTTTCATAGAAATGCCTCCCAATGGAATTATTTTCTCCAAAAAAGTTATTTTCTGTGAAATAATAGAAGCCCTACACTCTTGAACAAATTCTTCTCAGTTCTTGTAATCCAGATCTCTAACACAATCTCTGTCAGAATGCAATATTTTCTGCCTCACCTAGCATTGAGCATTATAATTTCTTCATTCCAACTTCTCCACACCAGACTTCCATTGTTTCCCAGCAAGACAGCGCACTGATTTATCAAGATTATCCTCCATCTCCAAAAGTGGATTAGAATACTTAGATCAAAGCAAAAATGCCACCGACCTGATTTCAATTAGTTGTCCAGAGCCCCAACATAATAATGCCAGACAACACAAACCACGATGCTAAAATAGGACATTAAACATTTTTGTAACTCTACACAATTCAAAAGGAGAAAATTTGAGAAAGAGTTCATAAACAGAGCTTGAATCCACAGAACTAACTTCAAACATCACCCTATCCATAATAACAAGAAAAAGGGGCAGCACAAAAGAACTAATAGTCTTTATGCACAACATATCAAATTTAAATGTGCAATTATTTCAAATGGCATTTCATCACCCCAGTGATTCAACGGAATTAAAGACCTATCCATAGAACACTCCACAACAATAAGTGCATATGCACAGCAGGTGTGTGTCTCAGGGGCCCAGGGGGAGGAGGGTGACCAAGTGTGAGAGAGAGAGAGAGAGAGAGAGAGAGAATTCACAGGTACCTAAAGCTAAAAAGAAAAATCTGTTAAAACTTAACATTGAAAGTTAAAGCAATTAAATTTCTAACCTGCAAAAAGTAAAGGGTCACTCTGTGTCATTCGAGTATATCCAAACATGTTTTGTGACAAAGCAGAAGTTACATGTATCTTTGAGGATGATTCCACCATATTATCCTGAAGAAGCAAGATTTTTAGAATACTGCTTCATCAACCATTTACATCCTAAGGATGTTGACTGATTAATAAATTCAAGCAAAAATAAAATATTCATTGATACAGTGAAAGGAAATTGGCAATAAAGAACAGTATTCACATAAAATAAAAAATGCACCCAAAAAGAGAATGCACCAAAAAAAGACATCAAAAGCATCCATTAATATCTACTGCAGCAGTGTGTGGATTACAACTCGTATCTATTACCATAACTAGTAATGAAACAATCATGTCAAACTACCTATAAGGGACTCCAAATGCACAAGTATTGGTTCAATTATTCTGTAATATAGGGGGCAAGGAGTATTTTGTGATTTCCAGTGGGATGGTTGACACTATTAACAGCTTGATTAGAGAAAACATTTATGAGAGACTTTGTATGCATAACTGTGGTTCATAGCCTTGGACATTAATGGGTTGTTTCACAAATTGTGTATAACCTTTTGAAAAATTCTACACATATATTCTATTAAAGACATTGTATGCACAACTTTGGTTCAACAGAATCTGATATAGAAAATAAGACAAGACTGCATCTAACATTGCTGCTTGTCCAAGCCCCTAGACAATTATAAAAGATATGTTTTGATTTAGAGACCAGCATGGAAATACAAGTGTTATGTCTCAATTCTCACCACAAAATATGGAACAGTATTTGGCATCAAGCCCTGCAAGTTTTCTTTCCATTTGCATAAACTGAAAACCAACTAATTAACATAAGGCCCATAAACCAAACTTCACCATCAAATGGGCAAGTGTTGAACAGCAGTCATCTTACCATTCCATTTAGTTATCCATAGGGCAACAAAAAGCGAACCTTCCCAAAATCAAAATGCTGTCCCAGCATAGGAGACTCTCCCACTGCAAGGCTTGGGGTATGCAACCTTACCCTTGTTTTCACAAAATGGTTACTTATATGACTCAACCTAGTGAGCTCTAGATCACAATGAAGTGACCTACCACTACACCAAGGCTCATCCTTCAGCCTCTTCCAAAACTCTAGTAAAAAATTACTGAAGTGAGCACACCAAGAGGGAGGTGGTAAAAAGCTAACTTAAGAGATGAGCCATGGTGCAGCAGTAAATTTACTCCATTGTAATTGGCAGGTCACAAGTTCAAGTTGCAAAAATAACCTCTTTGTGAATAAAAGGGTATGGCTTTGGGCCCATTTACTAGACCCCACAGTGTAAGAACCTATTTGTCCCCCTAACACCCTTTTCTTAAGAGATGCCTTTGTCATCTGCTCTACCACCAGGCAATCTGTTCACACTTGTTCTTAGTGGGTTCCACATTTGTACTTTTCACCAAATTCTATGTCACACTAACATGCAAATGTTCAGAAGAGAAGGGAGAATGAATTTTGTAAACTGCAAACTCAAAATGGCATTTTCAAATATCTTATCGGGTGAAACAATGGAATGCACATCCAAAACATCCAAAGATGGGACAACTTTGCTAATACAATGTACCTTCCTATTGCTGGCCATCTTTCCCAAGTTGAATTCCTCTGCTTTTCTTCGCTTTCTCTGCAAAAGATTTCACAAGCATCTTTGTCATCAAATAGACAAGCATATACTCTCCAAACAAATAAGTCTTTGACATTTTTTAATGACAGATTCTATTCATCCAATGAAGAGTACTCTAAAAATTTAGCCACCAAAAATGCTTTCTCACCAACTAAAACAGACAATTAATCATCTGGTAATACAAAATGAAGGATGCACATATGCAACAACAACAAATAAACATAATCCTTCCTATTAATAGCTTCCAAAAGAAGAAAAAAATAATTATAAGACCTCAAATGATTACTCCAAACCAAACTCCTTTCTATGTGTATGTTTAGAACAATCTTCTAGTGCATCCTTTACAAGCACAGTTTTTGGTGATGCAAGTGTCAAAAGTAGAGCATAATCCAATATAAAGGTGCCTGAAATTAAATTCCCAATCCCTCAAATGTAATAAATGACAAACTTTAGGGGCTTTCCATAATCTGCATTCTATTTGGATATCCAAAACAAAAACATAGCATCAATTATACTATTACTAGAAAAAAAATAGCATACCATGATCCACCTACACCTTAATGCAACATCACGTACGGTTTTGTCATGTAATGTAGCTGCAATCTTTATGTATCTCAAAATGCTTGGCTCATCAGCATATCTGGAAAATTAATTCAAGACGAGGAGCATATGTAAACCTACCTACAAAGTAGTATCTTTTGCCCACTTGGGAAACTAACATCCAGCATGACTTCCAAAAACAGAACAATTTTGGACTACACATTAATTGTCAATGCAAGTAATTTGGCATAACCATAGAGCACAAATATGTCAATTTTTGTAAGGATGAAACAATGGTAGGTCAAAAGAAATCATCAATAACTGCAAACTTTAAGTCACAGTTGTATACCTAAACTTAAACTTCAAGTACAGTGTCCAGTATTCATAATCTAACACCACTAGATGCCACATTTCTTTTTTCATTATAGTTCTAGTATGTGGACATGTCAGATACTATCAAATGTCCAGCAAAATGCAATAATCCCATAAAATGAAAATCCTCCATAAAAGAAACTGTTAACAAAATTACAAAACCTGCATGATCTATGCAATGCTTTACTGTTGAACCAAAGGAAGCTTGCATATGCCTAAAACCATCATACAAGTCCCCTGAAATGACCTACAAATGCTGTCACCAGTGACAGAGTTTTCATAGTTGCAAACATTAATAGAAGGGCTGATGATAAAATAAAATTATAGAAAGGATGTTAAGGAGAAACAAATTAAAGAAACAAAGAAAGCATTCATAACAAAAAGACAAGATGCCTACTTGACAAGGCCTTCCTCCAACTTCAACTGTTCGTCAACAGACCACACAACAGCCAAGCCTGTGTCATGTTTTAGGCCAGGAGGAATGGAATCAATGACAAGCGAAGAAGAAGAAGCAGAAATTACAGGTTGAACCTGAACCATTCCAGGACTGCTGCTGATCATTCTGGGATTCCCAGGCATCATCATGATGGCCGAACTAGTAGGAGCAGCAGCAGCACTCAACCCAAAGTAATCTCCCATTGGAACCATCTTGGAACTGTTGTTTACGGCAGAAGATTCGAAGGATATACCTTCTCGATCGAGAGAAGAACTCAAGGCCTTGCTGTCTTGATGAAACCCTGTGTTGGACGAGTCAGCAGCCATTTTCTGGCCGCTATACAAACTCACTGCACTACCATAGCTCAAGAACATCAACAAACCCCCCACCCCTACAAAACAACTTCCGAAAGTGTGCAAACACCAAAATTAACTTAATAATCTCCCCAATTTACTTCACTATTTTTTATTCATAACTCTGCAAAAGAAGACAGCCAAAAGAAGAAAAAGAAAGTAGGGAAATTTATGACTGTGAGCTTATGCCTTCAATTAACATTAAAATCCATCCACTGCCTTTTACAACCCTAGAATAGATTCCAAACCGCACCTCCGCCCCCACACCTCCCAACGGGAGAAAAACAAGATTTAAAAAAAAAAAAAAAACTCAACAAAAGCTAAAAGAAATACATAAAAGAAGTGGGGTCGAGAGACGGAGACACAAAACACAGATAGACCGAGAGAGATTGTATAATTGAATTGCACAGAAGAGAGGAAAAAGCTCATACAGAACAAGAAATAGACGCGGCGCAGAGACAGAGAGTAGCAGAAGAGAGAGTGTGCGAGGTTAGGTTTACCTTTAAAGTAAGAGTAAGGGTAGGAGGACGAGGAGGAGGACGAGGACGAGGAGGACGAGGAGGAGGAGGAGGTGCTTAGCTTATCACATCCCCGACGGAGCTCTAGTTGTCTAGATTCGCCTTCCATAGTTGGCTAAATCGGCTTCCCCCACCCCCAACCTTTTTCTCTCACTCTCTCTCTCTCACACACACACCAACTAGTGCTTCTACACGCACACAAAGTTGTACATACACGCACACGCGCACACAAAGTTGTACATACACACGCACACGCACACACAAAGTGACAACAGTCAGTGTTGCTTTTGCTTACTTTAATGTCATTATTTGTGGCCTACGACTCCTCACTGCCCCCCCCCCCCTTTTCTTTCCCCCCTTTTCATCTCCGTCTTTGTGGAGGACGGCGCCTGCCTGCATTTCCTTTCCTTTGCCAATCAATACCACTCACTCCCCCCCCCCCCCCCTCCCCCCAAAATGGTTTTCTGCGTCCACTCTTTCCATTCTCTCCGTTTCTCCCTTCTTTTCTTTCGTTTTCCTACACACACCCCCCCCCCCCAACCCAACCCTGTCTCACCGTGTAAACACAAAATTGATTCATGAATTTAAATAAATAAATAAAAACTTTTTTTATATCATATATAAAATATTGATATAACATTAATTTTAAATTAATTTATTTTTAAATAGATGATCAAAATTTCTTTGAATCTCAAAGGAGATCCTACCTTTGTCAACCAAAACTCCTCGTGTTCTTAACCAAGGCCACGAGAAGCTTTTCCATTTTTCCATTATTCGTTAAGAAAGATCAGTAAACGTTAAAAAAGGAAGACAAACTTTCGCCCAAATTAGAAATGATGATTGAAGCAAAAACTGGAATCCCATTCTTCCAGCAGCACAGTATGTGCTATCTGACGAAAGCGGCGGAGGAATTGGATTCCAATGGCAACAACGATCTAAAATACCCGCTCACCCTTTAGGGTTAATCAAAAAATTTGATCAATTGGGGTGGCCTTGGCCTTTTCTCTCTCCCAGCATACAGAGCAAAGGCCTGTGAACACAAAACCAATGTCTCAATTTCATCCCGAGAAATTTATTATTAATAAATGAGTTAAATTCAAGTGAAAATAAATTCCTTTTTTCGTTTAAATTTATAAATAGTTTTGTTAAATGAGCATCGACATTTGTGTGTAGATTCAAGTTATGCTCGTACGAACATTACATGGAAACCTAAAGAAATTGCATGTATATATATATATATATATGTATATGTATCATTAAAAAAAAAAAATTATCTTAAATTTCATTTTCACTCCGATATTATATATATTTATATATTTATTATATGATTGGTGTATATATTGTTGTATAATTATCTGAATAAAAATTATTAATAAATTCAAGTAAATTGATTATTAAAAAGTGTAATGGAAACTTTTCGTTAAATTTTAGTTTTTATTATCAGAATCATAAAAATATTTCGTCAATGTTATAAAATTAAACAAAATTTTTCATTCAAAGTTCTTATTTTCGATCGAAATTGCAGTGTTATTAAATAACAATAATATCAAGTCTCTTTTTTAAGTTCATTTATTGAACCAACAAATTTCAACATGGTAAAATTCAGCTGGACCCAAACTTAACTAGCTTGTGGTGGTCCTAAGCAAGGATCGAGGAGGGACTTGGAGGGCGACAACTCCAGACGGGGTCCCACTGAACAGGCTGAGGTCGAAGAAAGATTAGAAGGCGCAGAGACACAAGCGCTCGGCGTAGTCCGATTGTTTGGCAAGGATGTCGATTTGGAGAAGTGAGAAGTGTGTCGGGTCGAACCAAGTGGAAGAGAAATATTCAAACCTTGCCTTGGAGAGAAAGATTTGAAAATTTGAGAACGTTTTCGTTGCACAAACGCACCCATTGCACTTCTCATTAAAATTCAAGACACCTACAGTACAGCACAAAAGCAACGCACGCCCAAAAACTTCCAAAAGCTCATAAAAGAATACACAAACTTGTCTTAATCAGAAACATGGCCTATATACTAAGCCTGAAAACGGGCCTACTCCTTTGAGTTCATTCCATCAACACAAGAACTCGTTGTGGTCTCCGATAGAACCTTTTTTTGGGGCCCTGATATAACAGTAGAAACGGAAACCAATGCCAAACCTCGTGCAATGGGCCAACCTATATATATATATATATATATGTATGCAACGGAGACTTAGGAAGGGAAAACAGTCGATGAGCCTTTTGAGTTGGGGCTTGGCTTCCCAACGACTGAATTGACCACCTTCTTCACGCTGCTCCTTAAAACATCACCTCTTACAGGAACCGTCCTCGGCGCCCCACTACCATTCCCATTGTTTTGATGGCTATCCATTCTTGATTGGTAACAATACGCCAATATAGTAACTACAAGTGCCGTTAATTGTTTGCAGTATAAGAAACTTCAAATGAATGTTTATGTGGGATGATTAGACAAGGATTTTGTGTCCGTGATATATATAGCCCTGGCAAGTGTCCTAGGGCTCAATGAAAGCTTTATGTCCGCCAGCATCAACATTTCTGTGTAGATTCAAGGATGGTCACACGAAGATTACATAGAAAACCTAAAGAAATTGTAGCTTCAACTGCAGAGAATTTAGTAAGCAATTGACAAGTTTTTTTGTTCAGACGAAGGGATGAGCAAGGGTTACTTGTTACAAAGTCATTGCGAATTGGCCCTGATTTCACACCACCCAAAAGTTATATACAAAAGGAGGGTGCAATTTCGTTGTGCTTAAAAATCTATTACATATTAGTACCTTATGATTATATTATACATTAAACATTAAAGTCATTTAAAATAATTAGATCCCTTTCCAATAAATTTTTTTGTCACATTACATTCAATTATTTTATGAATTACAAATTACAAGAAAGTTTGACCCCTACCATTATCTTTTGTTTTTAATTTGTATTTTGCATTTTGGGAACTTGTATTAATACTAAACATTCGTTCTGTTTGCATCGAAATCTCACAGAGACTATATGGATGAAAGCGCAGCCGACATTGATTTGGGTTTGAATTACCTCCAAAAGACTCCCAGAAGGGAAATGATGGATTTGGTCCTTCACCGACTCGGTCGTCTCCCTCCCCGTTACACGGTGGCGTGTAATTACTTGCGAGTTGCCTGAAAAACCACACTCAAGTTCTTCGTAGGTTGGAAGGGAAACTTACCGCCTGCCGACTTGGAGTTAGCATTCTAGGTGACCACGGAAGTTTGAAAGTTGAAATCTGAAGCAGCAGGGAACTTTTGATGGAGCTCATGCGTCCTTTGATTGAATTATATGGCTGAAAGTTAGATCTAGCTAGTAGATTTTAATTTGACATTCGAGATGATTGAAAAATATAAAATTTCATATTACTTGGGAGAAAAAGTCTTATATAACTTCATGGAAAAGAAACTCCTGAAGGAGTCCCCCCTGTTTTTCTTGTTTTCTTTTTTTTTTTTTTCTTTTGTTTCTTTCATTTAGGCACGTAGGTATGAACTACAAGGAATTTTCTGTTGCAATGAGTTCGCATATCCTCTGTGGGCGTTGTGTTGTTGTGTCGATCTTGACACGGTGGGTCCATGAGCATATGGAATGAGCCAGTCAATTAACGAGTTATGTATGCAATGACTAAATTATTATTTTTTGTTTTTGTTTTTAATGTCGATCAAATCAACAATTCAAATGTCGGAGAAAAGAAGTTCATGGTTCAATCACTAAACTTTTTAAATTTATTTTTTTAGTTCTCTTAAAAAATAAAAGGTATTAGATTGTCCCGGTCAACTTGTGGAGCAACCTAAAGATTTTTGGGTTGTGCAAGTTGAACTTGAAAATAAGGTTCGTGGTCCTAGTTTTGCATAAGATTCGAATTATTCTTTGTCAAATGGTATTTTTGGGTATTGTCAAACATGAATATTTGTTATATCAATTGACTAATTAACTTATATTAAACTTCAAAACTATTATTTTAATTATAACTGAATGAATGAGAGAATATAGACCTAAAAAATAATAAGTATTTAGCATAAACTTAAATATTAAAAAACTCAAATATTAAAATGAAAAATATTATTAAAAAAATTCACTTTTCCTTTTATTGAAAATCTCACATATTTTTAAAAAGATTATAGTCATAATGTACTTTTAATAGTTGTATAAAATATACTTTTAAGTGTAGCTATACATACAAGTCACATAACTCATTTATCTTTATAAATAACTTAAAGAGGAATTCCATGTTGAGAATTTTTCTTTTTTTAATGATGATCAGATCCTTCCAATTTTTTATTATGCATGAGAAAAAGATGTTAATATATTATTTTTTATTAACACATTTGTAATGAGTTAATATGACCTAATTAAGAGAAGTTAGAAAGCTTAATGAAAAAAGGTGAGAGTATATTTAAGAAACGTTTTGGAAGGAGTTATAAATCTTCTTGCAATACAATAGTTAATAGACTTTCTAGTAACTACCATATGTCTTTAAAACTAAAAAGAAGCAATAGACATTCATTTTCCTTAATAACTTGTTCTCTAACTTTCTACAAAAAGAAAATAAACAAAATTTCTCTATCAATTTACATAACAAATAATTTTTACTTGAAAAATATAGTGTTATTAGACTTAGTGATATTGTTTGGATTGCAAAGGAGTCTATAATTGTTGAAAAGTTAGTGACCAATCTAGTGTTATTTTTTAGAGGCCTAAAAGGATAATTAGGAATCCAACAGGGTTATACTCCCTTCACTTGGCCAAGCCATTTACGAATATCTTAAACTGTCAAAGTAGCATCCTCAAGGCATACAAAATCCTTGTCCAAGTATGCCTTAATAAGAAGCTTACATTTAGTTTCAAAGATGATTATTTGCCACCCATTTTGCATTGTTGGTATGGTTGTCAATCTAAGATCCAAGACTTTAACAACTAATATTAATGAAACTTATCTATGCCTTTTCATTTTTCTACAACTTCTTTATTATTTAATATTTATCAATTTGGAGTCACAAATTTATTGCTCACTTGTTAGGAAACTAATGAAAAAAAGTGTAATTTAGGATATAATATTTTCTTATAAAATTTATTCAAGAAAATAATTTGGTTTTTCTGCATCAATGAAATGACCTGAAAGAAAAATGAGTTTCATCACGAATTCTGAAAATAATTATTTGAAAGGATTGATTTTTTTTAAAATAATAAATAAAAATTTATATATGAAATTAATGTGTATTTTTAATACCCTTACCTAATAACTTAAAATTTTGTATTAGTTTATTTTGTAATATGTTATCAAAATTTTCAAAATAAAGAGATCATACGGTCAACTTGTTCTTTCATTAAGGTCCAAGCCTACAAGAAACTTTTCCTTTATTTATTATTCATTAAGGACCACCCAATATTAAATAGCAGGTGTCCTCTAAAACAAAATTTTACTCAAATTAGAAATGATGATATAGGAAAAAGTGGAATCACATTCTTCCAGTTTTGTATATGCTGTGTAAGGAAAAAGGAGGAATTAGATTCCAATGACAATAATCTAAATATTGCTCACTTTTAGGGTTAATTGAAATTTCATTAATTAAGGACCTTTTTGGTACAACATATAAGGATTATGAGCAAACTAACACATTAAATCCATTCAGTAAAAGTTTTTTCAAACTTATTTATTTATATAAATGAATAACACTCAATGAATTAAATTTAAATAAAGACAAACTCAATTTGTTTAGATTTATAAACAATTTGTTTAAAAACTTGTCTATATAGTCATTAAGAAAACTCATTATGTTGGGATTTGAAGTGTGAATATGTAATATGTATGGTGAAAAAATTTTACATTGAAAATGAGGGGAAGAAATTAGAAATACATAAGTGGAAAGGATTAATAAATCTAATACTTTAAGACCTTTGATAATGATATAGTGTAAAACTTGTAAGTATGTTGCTTATTTAGTTTATTCTTAAGAATTGGTATTAAAGTCCTAATAAGTGATATTAGAGTTAATAGTTTAGTAATGGATAAGTACAACAGTGTGTTTTTTCTACGGCTGCTATCCTTATTGGGAAGAAAGAGATAGATTATTCTTATCAAAATTACAATAGGTTAGCTTGGTTAGATTTTTTAAATATGAAAATCATTATTAAATATTAAATTTAAATCTTGAAACTAAATAAGTGCACTTTAATAATACTATAAATAACATATCTAAATTTATAAAAACTGAAATCATTGATGTATCTAAAGAATTTGTCTTAACTCAGCAATTAATTTCTCTCTTTTGATTTTTATTGTAATCACTTGCATTTAGATAAAGTTTTTGTGTGTGTTAGGAAAAGAGGTGATTAATTATACATAACTACTTAACTTAAATTAAACATATCCATAAATGCTTGAATTAAACTTAATAATGCAATAATATACATAATTATTTTTCACTAATCAGACTACATTATGATTGATTTATTAATAAAAATATCATTTGAAAATATTTTAATCTGATTAATTAAAAAATTTTAATATTCACCCTAATTAAAATCTATTACATTAATTATTATATGTAAATGATAATGATAATTTCTTATGTTTTATCATAATGACATATTATAATAAACTATTCAATGTGAGTTATGTAAATTATCCCTATTTATTTAGAATACTTTCGTTTATATTTTATAACATTTACAATATATGTCGTATAGTAATCATAAGATATATAAAATTTTATAATGGTACATAAAAATGTTTTATAAAAATTTTTCTGTTAATTTTCAAAAAATAATGGTACATAATTATAAGATAAAAGGAAATACATAATGTATGTAAGAAACACAATAGTGAGTTTAGAATACTATTACATTATACATTATTGACTATCTTTTGTACAATTAGAATCTATTATGAGAATACATTTTCTACATAATATTAGTTATGAACTAAATTCTATCATTTGTAAGACTTATTAAGGAACTAACTCACAACTAACTAATGTAAATAAATCACAAGAAATGATATTAAAAAAATCACAAAGTGAAAAGAGATTAATTATTTTGAATGATTATGTGGTTTATTTCTGAGCGTTAATATTTTGATATTAAAATTAATAAGAATTTAATTTCAATTTCAAATGTCAAAGAAAGTAATCGTGAATAACAATTATGACATTGATGATTTAATATAATTTAGAGTTATTCCAGATATATATATATATATATATATATATATATAATCACCCTTTTTAATGAAAATTTTAAAGAGAAAATTTATATTAATCAACTTAAGGATTTTTTCTTTTCTATAAAAAGTAAGAATTAAATAATGTTTAACATAAGCAAGTCAAGATATGGACTAAAATAAATTTTCTTATAATGATATTTTAAGTTTAATGATATTATGCAATTTTTTAGATTAAAAAAATTATTGGTTAGTATATATACCCAAAAATTAGTATGAGCAAGTATATTTTTTAATCCTATGTGTTGATGATATATCTTTTATTATTAATGTTTTAAGTATATTACATAATTTTAAAGATTTTTTTTTTTAAAATTATAATAAATATTATGAGAGAAACTTTCTTTGTGATAGGAATAGATATATTTTATTATAAATCACAATGAATGAAAATTGTCTCAAAATAGCAACATATAGTGAAGTTTAAAGAAATTTAATATAAATATGTGTTTACATAGAGTTATTCTCAAGGTAACAAATTTAGTTTCAAGCAATGTTTTGATAATGTTATGAATATAAGGAAATGAAATCAATTTCATGTCTCTATTGTTGATAACTTAATATATTTGCTAACATTTACTAGACTAGATATCAGGTTTATAGTCAAAATGTTAAGCAATTGCAAAAATGTTAAACAGGCTAAGGTCGAAGAGAGATTAACGAGCAGAGAGAGAGAAGCGCTCGGCGTAGTCTGATTGTTTGGCAAGGATGTCGATTTGGAGAAGTGGGTCGAGCTAAGTGCAAGAGAAATATTCAAACCTTGCCTTGGAGAGAAATATTTGAAAATTTGAGAACGTTTTTGCTGCACAAACACACCCATTGCACTTCTCATTAAAATTCAAGACACCTACAGTACAGCACAAAACCAACGCACACCCAAAAACTTCCAAAAGCTCATAAAAGAATACACAAACTTGTCTTAATCAGAAATATGGCCTATATACTAAGCCTAAAAACGGGCCTACTCTTTTGAGTTCATTCGATCAACACAAGAACTCATTGTGGTCTCCGATAGAACCTTTTATTGGGGCCCTGATATACCAGTAGAAATGGAAACCAATGCCAAACCTTGTGCAATGGGCCAACCTATATATATATAACACCAATCAATGAATAAGACCAACGGAGACTTAGGAAGGGAAAACCGTGGATGAGCCTTTTGAGTTGGGGCTTGGCTTCCCAACGACTGAATTGACCACCTTCTTCACGCTGCTCTTTAAAACATCTCCTCTTACAGGAACCGTCCTAGGCGCCCCACTACCATTCCCATTGTTTTGATGGCTATCCATTCTTGATTGGTAACAATACGCCAAGATAGTAACCACAAATGCCGTTAATTGTTTGCAGTATAAGAAACTTCAAATGAATGTTTATGTGGGATGATTAGACAAGGATTTTGTGTCCGTGATATATATATATATATAGATAGATAGATAGATAGGTCTGGCAAGTGTCCTAGGGCTCAATGAAAGCTTTATGTCTGCCAGCATCAACATTTCTGTGTAGATTCAAGGATGGTCACATGAAGATTACATAGAAAACCTAAAGAAATTGCAGCTTCAACTGCAGAGAATTTATTAAGCAATTGACAAGTTTTTATGTTCAGATGAAGGGCTGAGCAAGGGTTACTTGTTACCAAGTATTTGGGAATTTGCCCGGATTACTGACTAGCCAAAAGTTATATACAAAAGAAGGCTGCAATTTCATTGTGGTTGACTTGTTCTATTTGAAATATTAGAATTCTATTGTATATTAGCACCTTATTATTATAGTATATCATATATTAGACATTAAAATCATTTACAATAATTAAATTATCGTCCGAAAGACTCCCAGATGGAAAATGATCGATTTGGTCCTTCACCGACTCGGTCGTCTCCCTCCCCGTTACAAGGTGGTGTGTAATTACTAGCGTGTTACCTGAAAAACCACATTCAAGTTCTTCGTAGTTGGAAATGAAACTTACCGCCTGCCGGCCTGGAGTTAGCATTCTTGGTGACCACGTAAGTTCGAAAGTTGAAATCTGAAGCAGCAGGGAACTTTTGAGGGAGCTCATGCGTCCTTTGATTGAATTACTCGGCTGAAAATTAGATCCAGCTAGTACATTTTAAGTTGACATTTGAGATGATTAAAAATATAACTTATAATTTATTAATGTATTAAGCCCCTAGTTATTCTCTATAACCAGCCTCTAAGTCAACGTAAGATTTTGGTGGGGGCATGGAAAAGAAACCCCTGTGAACGAAACCCCCTTTATGTTGTTTTTTTGTTTTTTTTAATCATTTAGGCACGTATGCCTGAATTACAAGGAATTTCCTGTTGCAATGAGTTCGCATCTCCGCGGTGGCGTGGTGTTGTTGGGACGAAATTGCACATTATGGGTCCATGGCTACATGGGATGAGCCAGTCAATTGAACTGAGTGATATCCGCAATGAATTGCGGGATCTGATCCCACACGCGTCTCACTAAACAATTTCATTAAAGAAATTGGAGAACTCTGCGATATATACGAAGCATAAAAATAAATGCAACCACAGATACAACATAATATGAATATTCTGACACGTTAACTTGGAAAAGGTAAAGATACGATCAGCACAAAAATGAATACACACACACATATATTATTAAAATTTTCTACAATTTTTCTTTCTAAAATTTTTATTTTTATAATACAAAATCATTTTTTATACGAATATTAACATACAAATAAACTGTAATAAAACCAACATACTATTATTCATAATGCTGATATTCCATAGAGAAGATGAAAATCCTTTTTTTGTTTTGTTTCTGAATGCTTTTTCCTTTTTTTTCTACTCTTCCCTTTCTATTTTTTATGTTTTCTCTTTCATGGTTGAGAATAAAAAAAGTTCGCAATAGTATATATATATATATATTATTCTTTTTCCTATAACTGTTACCTTAACAGGAAAATCCTCCTCCTCTGTAACGGTTACCTTAAATAGGAAGATACTTCTCTTCCTGTAACGTTATCCTTAATAAGAAAAGTGAAGGGATTTTAAATTTGATGACCCAAATTACCATTATACTTAACTGACCATCATATTAGGCCTTTTATTTTAGGTCATACTTTAAATAACAAAGGTCACTCATGTTAATTAATTTAACAATCTCCCACTTGGACCATGTTATGACTTGATGAATTAATAACAAATAAGTGCGTACAATCCTTAAAGATCATCAAATCACAATACTTGATTGAATTAAAATGAATGGATCATGGCGGTCACACATCTTTTAGCGACATGATTCCTTCCATATATCATATAATCATCATAATTCATAACAACCTTACTGAGAAACATTGAAACTTTAAATTGTTATTTCCATATATGCTATTAGTTATCTCACAAACTATAATTGTATACAACTAAACAGAGATAACAAAACACAAGTAAAACCATGACCTTAATTGAATTCATGAGTGTCACAATGATATGAGCAACCTAAAATATTGGCTTTCAAGAGAATGAGGACCTGTTCAAAATGTCCATCTGTTCAACATATCCAATAAATATTTTTGGTGGCAAACCTTTAGTTAACAGGTCCACTATTATCAATTCAATGCCAATATGCTCAATAGACACTCTATGGTTTTGCACTTCTTTTTTAACAGATAGGTATTTTAAATCCATATGTTTCGCACCTTTAGAATACCTATCATTCTTAGAGAAAAAAGTAGCTGCGAAATTATCACAGTAAATTCTTAACGGCTTTTTTACATTATCGACCAAACCAAACCTTAAGATAAAATTTCACAACCATAATGTATGAACAGTAGTCTTAAAGCATGCTACAAATTCAGCCTTCATAATGGAAGTAGTAATGACAAACTGCTTCCCACTTTTCCATGAAACTGCTTTTCCATCCAGTAGAAATATGTAACCAAATGTAAATTTCCTCAAGTCTACACATCCAGCATAATTTGAATCCGAGTAACCTACTACTTCAAGATGACTTGATCTTTTATAAGTAAACATATAATCTTTGGTACCTTGTAAGTACCTAAGTACTTTCTTTCCGACTTTCCAATGATCTATTCTAGGATTACTTTGATATCAGCCTAACATTCCAACAGTGAAACTGATGTTTGGCTAAGTACATGTTTGCGCATACATCAAGCTTTCAACCAGTGACGTATAGGGAATTGATTCCATCACTTTCTGTTCCAAATCATTCTTTGGACATTACAATTCATTGAACTTGTCCCCTTTCTGAATTGAAACTATTTTTGTTGAGCAATTTTCCATTCTAAATCTCTCTAATACTTTATCGATATAGCCTTTCTGAGATAATTCTAACAATCCTTGTGATATATTTCGAAATATCTCTATTCCTATCACATAGGATGTCTCATTCATATCTTTCATTTCAAAAGTTTCAGAGAAAAATTTCTTTACATCATGTAACAAACCTATGTCATTAGTAGCCAAAAGAATGTCATCGATATATATGACTAATATAATGAACTTGCTCCCACTGACCTTCATATAGATACACCGATCAACAGTATTCTCTACAAAATCATATGACATAATGGTATTATTGAACTTAATATACCATTGTTGGGAGGCTTGTTTCAGTCTATATATTGATTTCCTTAATTTACACACAAAATTTTCTTGACTGGTGGTGGTGAAACCTTCAACTTAGTCCATATACACTTTCTCTTCCAAGTAACCATTCAGAAAGACAATATTTACATCCATTTGGTCAAACTCTAGATCATTATGAGCCACCAAAACCATAATAATTCTTAAGGAGTCTTTCTTAGAAACTGGAGAGAAAGTCTCCTTATAGTCAACACCATCCCTTTAAGTAAAACCTTTGGCAACAAGTCTGGCCTTATACCTTTCGATGTTACCTTTCGAGTTTCACTTGGTCTTGAAGACCCACTTACAGCCAACTCATTTTGATCCTTTAGGCAACTCTATTAGTTCCTAGACTTGGTTTACATCCATCGATTTCATCTCTTCCTTCATGGCATTGAACCACTTTTCATAATCATTACATTCCATGGCTTGTTTAAATGAGACTGGATCTTTATTAATGCTCAATTCCAATTCATGCTCAAGTGAGTAAACCACATAATCATTTGAAACAACTAGCCTTTTCTGTCTTGTAGACCACTGTAATGTCATTTCTTATGGTACTACTTGTTCATTTGTAAATTGCACATTGTCACTTGGTTCATCTCTTATGTGTTCACTTTGGGTGTTTTGAGTATCAATTTGTTGTCCTTACATATCATGTGACTGTGATGCAACAAAAGGAACAACAACTTGAGTAGAAACACTGGATGTGGGGATACCAACTTGAGTAGGAGTACTCACTATAGATCTTTCATTTTGTAATTCTTTAATATCCACCTTTCGTGATTCCCTACTCCCATTGAACTAGCCATTTTCAATGAACCGAGTATTACCAGACTCAACTATTTTAGTACTGTGGTTAGGACAATAGAACCTATACCCTTTGGATTTTACTTCTGCTGAACAACCACAAACATGAAGGTGTCTCAAACTGAGTTTCCTTCCTATCCATAACTCGTAAGGAGTCTTAAGGATAGCTTTACTAAGAACCCTATTTAGTAGATATGTAGTAGTTCTTAATGCATGCATCCACAAGGATAAAGGTATAATACTGTAATTCAACATGCTACTAACCATATCCATAAATGTGCAATTCTGCCTTTCTGCTACACCATTTTGTTGTGGTGTACCAGACATTGTATACTGTGCATATATGCCTCAACTTTCAAGAAGTTTTGCAAATGGACCAGGACATTGTCCACTTTCATTGAATTTTCCATAATATTCACCACCCCATGTTAGGACATCAAAGGGGCCACAAATATCAGTGTGTATCAATTCTAAAGGCTCATTACTTCTCATGGCTGGGTTCTTTGATGTATGTCTTGTTTGTTTCCCTTTTATAAAATCAACACATACATCCCAATCAATAAGATCTAATCAAGGTAGGACATGACCTTTCACCAACCTCAATATCCTTTCTTTGAATATATGACCTAATCTTTGATGCCATAAGAAAGCAAAACTATCATTATGCATATTATGTTTGTTACCTTTACTATGTTCAACAGGAAATATGGAATCAGCATACATAACATCAAGATTAAAATGGTGCAAATCATCAATCAAAGTACCAATTCTATAATAGTACAATTGTCTATACAATGAAACTGCACTGTTTCTAATCTTAAGGTTAAATCCCACTTCATCCAACTTTGCAATAGAAACTAAATTTCTAGCACATTCAGGAACATAGAGACCCTTTCCTAGATCCAGATGACACTTAGTGTTCAAGATTAATTTGTACATCCCAATTCCTTCCATTCGTACCTTCATTTTGTTTCCCATATAGAGGAACTTCTCAATTCCTGTTATGGACTGAATTGAAAGGAATCCCTACATAATATGTAACACATGAATAGTAGCTCTAGAGTCTAACCACCAAGTATTATTGGTCACTTCAATTATATTTGATTCAAAACATACTGATATACAGTATGTACCTTTCTTTTCGAACCAAACTTTTCTTTTTGGGCAATCTTTCTTGAAGTGACCCATCCTTTTGCAGAAGAAGCATTTTTGATCCATTTGGATTTGACTTCCAGTAACTTTTATAGAGGTTTTGTCTTTCTTCTTATTTTTCTTATATGGTTTAGACTTGCTACCACTAGCATCATTACAAACAATGAGATAATGGAGTGATCCTTCATCTTCTTTAATCTCCCTTCCTCCTGAACTAACATGGCCTTAACTTCCTAAAAGTTTGATTTCTCTTTAATAATATTATAATTCACTTGGAACTGGTCAAATTCAGGAGGTAGTGAGTTTATGATAAATTAAACCAAAAAGGATTTACTCATATCTATGCCCATTGTTTTCAACCTTACTGCTAGATTAGTCATACTAGTCATATGATCATGAATAGGCCGTGACCAATCAAATTTCTTGTTTTTCAGCTTACTCATTAGGGTTCCTATAATGGATTTATCAGCTATATCTGATTGAGAGTATTCCTTAATTCTCATAATAAATTCCCTTGCATTTTCTGTCTTAGGCATCGATGACTTTACATTTTCAGCTATTGTCATTCGCATCAAATTCAAACTTAGCCTATTAGATCGTACCTAAGTCTCATGAAGAGACTTATCAAATTCTGTACTGGTCTCGGTAATGGTTGCAGGCTTTTTTATCCGAAATAACTGCTAAGTCCAAGCCCAAAACACCTAAATGAAACTGAATATGTTCAGACCATTCTGCATAATTCAGCCCATTGAATTTGATCATCGAATTGCCTAAGGTGAATACATTATTGGAAGCTACAAACATGATCTTAATTTACACTTTAATGCTTTGAGTAAACTTAAATAGATTCAGATACATACACTACAAACTTTAATCATGTATTTGAGTTCACCTTTAGGTGATCCTCAAATACATAACTTTAATCAATAATGATGCTAATTTAAATATACTTTAATAGATCAATCAATCATACTAGAATTAACATGAATGTTATCTTTGGATATACAATCACATTTACCCAATATATCAATCAATTCCCTTTAGTGTCATTAATTACAAGCAATGATTCATCTTTGAATGATCTCCTAACTTCATAATTAATAACATAATTGTTTATTTTAAATCTATACAACATTTTATTAGCATAAAAAAATGAACAATTTTAAATTCACAATCAACTATTTAAATCCTTTCAAGTTAAGCCACTTTGGTGACTAACAAGCTTTCAATATTTGATTCATGTTGATGTGAACTCAATAAACTTTTTTAAAAAATCTTTAATTATGAAGATTTAAATTACCCATTATGTGGGAGTTAACACAGTCCGCGTCAGCATACTGTTCCAAAAACTGATCTCCTTTACATGGTGGAATTCATTCAAAAATTTCTTCTCCATCGGTCGAGGACCCGTAGCACCACCATACTGCAAGCGACACAGTTGGCGTGCTGCCTTCAGCCAAGGGACTCACGGTGGTAGCACCACCATACTATGGGCCTCACAATCTACTTGCTGCCTCTGGTCAAGAGATTCACGGTGGCATCACCGCCATAATGTGGGCATTGCCCGCGTGCTGCCTATGTGTTGTCTCTGATGGGTCGTCAGAACCCCGTGCCGTCGAGTCCAGACTCATGCTCGACCCGATGGCGCAAAGTCCAACGACCGACGCACACCCACATCGGCAAGCCCGACGTTGCAATCCCTAGACTCACGCCTGATCTCTGTCATTTGAAGGGGTCTCCGTCGGCAGCCAACCCCCGTAAGTTAGTGCTCCCCGACGTTGCCTCTAACGGACAAATATGGGGACGATCCAACCTATTCGGGTCGGATCTCCGAAGCTAAGCCCAATCGCAACCACTTATCGGGATCTCCATCAGCAGCCATCCATACCCGAAGCCTCAGCCTCACCGAGAGATTGTTTCACCATACCACCAAACCAATTTGGGTCCTCGGTGACACTCGAGATTGCGATCTCCCCATTTCGTCGTACCTACAGACCAGACTGATCTAGGTCCGCGACGACACCGGAATTGCAATCTCCTCATTCTGCTATACCCACCAAACCAGACTAATTTGGTCTCCCACCGACAACAGAAACACAACCTTTATCAGAGCGGCCGATCCGTCATCCCAAATCCATTCGGGTCCAGCGACTGTACAGTTTCTAGTGGCCGACTGTTTCCCTTTTCCTTTCGATGCTAATCGTTTTAGCAGTGCAGATTCTCCATAATCGGCATTTCCCCTTTTAATGTCAGCTGTTTATCGTTGTACATCAAAAATAAAATTGAGAGAAACAAAAAATCATTTTGCGCCCCACTGTACGGCACAAATAAAAAGAAAAACAGTCCAGCACAAGCAAATAAAGTAAAACAAATTGCAGTATTCGCTGACCTGTTCTAATACCAATTGTTAAACTTTTCTAGAATTTCTCTTTCTAAAATTCTTATTTCTATAATGCAGGATCTTTATTTATGCGAATACTAGTATACAAACTGTAATGAAATCAATATACTGTTGTCCATGATGCTGATGTCCCGTAACAAAGATGAGAATCCTCTTTTCGTTTTGTTTCTGAATACTTTTCCCTTTTCTCCTATTCTTCCCTTTTTATTCTTTACGTTTTCTCTCTTATGGTTGAAAACAAGAAAAGTCCGTAATAGTATACAATGTATATATCATGTAATATAATAAGAAAAAATAAAAAATATATTAAATAATAAATTTGTTTTGTTTTGTTTTTTTTAATATCCATCAAATCTATAATTAAGATGTTAGAAAACAAAAAATTTTATGGTTCGGTTACTAAAATTTTTAATTTATTTTTTTAGTTCTCTTGAAGAAAAAAAAAGGTGCCAAATTGTCCAATTGACTTGTATCCAACTTAAAAATTTTTGAGTTGTTCAAATTTGATTGGATTTGGTTATTATCAAATGGTATTTTGACAACTATACTACATTTATTAATGTAAATATTTGATTTATATAGTAATATTATTTCATTTCTTTCTCTTGTTGTAATGATCATGTAATATTAGTAATATTGTCAAAATTAAACTTATTATCAAATTAAAATAAAAAAATTCTTGAAAGATTAATAGTTAATTAGTTTATTTGGAGTTAAATCAATAATAAATTTAAATAATTTTTTAAAAAACTTATATCAATTACATTTGCCAAACACAAATATTTGTTATATTATCTAAAAAATTAACTTATATCAAACATCAAAACTATTATTTTAGCTATAACTGAATAAAAGAGAAAAGATAGATCTTGAAAATAATAATAATTTAGCATAAATTTAAATATTAAAAAACTTAAATATGAAATAGAAGAATTTGTTGCCAATTATTCAAAAAGAAAAAAGAAAACCTCACTTTTCCTCTTATTGAATGTCTTACGCATATTTTTAAAAAGATTGTAGTTATAATGTACTCCTACCAAATGCATATAATATACTCTTAAGCGTAAGTATATATATAAGTCACATAGCTCATTTCTTTATAAATTACTTAAGAAGAATTGAATATTGAAAATTTTTTAAGTAATGATTAGATCCTTTTAATTCATCATATGTGAGTAAAAGATGTTAACATATTAGATTTGATTGGCTCATTCATAATGAGCTAATTTCACCCAATTAAAAGAAATTAGAAAGCATGATTAAAAGAAATGAGATAGCATATTTAAGATAAGGTAGAGAGAGTTATAACTCCTCTTATTATACAAAAGTTAATAGGCTTTTTAGTAACTATTATACATCTATAAAAGTAAAAGGGAAGCAACAGACATTTATTCTCAAGCTTCTTGTTCTATTTCTATAAAAAGAAAATATACCAAAGTTCTCCATCAATTTACATAAAAAAAAAAAAAGACTCTTACTAGAGAAATATGGTGTTGTTAGATTTAGTAACATCACTTGAATTACAAAGGGAGTCTATAATAGTTGAAAAAAGCTAGTGACTAGTCTAGTATTATTTTTTGCAGGTAATTATGTTTATCCTATTAATTTTTTATATAAATAAAAGAGAGTAAACTTTGAAAAGACACACTACCTAGAATTATTATTTTACACAATAAAAGAAACTTATTATTATTATTATTGAAAGAGAACTTTCATTTAATAAGAACCTAGGTTTAACAAGAATTATTAGACAAAATTCCCACCAACTTAGTGAGGGGTGAAATAAGCCAATCCGAAGGGCAAAAACCATCTCCACCTTATGATTTGATGTTTTAGTAATCCAACAGGGCTTTACTCCTTTCACTAGCCAAACCATTCATGAATATCTTAAATTTTCAGAGTGGCATCCTAAAGGCATACAAAATCCTTGTCCAAACATGCCTTAACAAGTAACTCATAATTGGTTTCTAAGATGATTGTTTACCACCTTCCCTATATTATTGTATCTAACATTGGTGAAACTTGATTTTGTATAATAGTTTCCTCCATGGCTTTGTTGCTATTTCAACAAATTATAATGATACCAACTCCATCCTTTATAGGTTTAAAGGTTGCATCACTATTAATTTTAAATTTTGTTTTAAAAGTGGTAAATATATTGGCCATTTTATTTTAAGGTGAGTCATCTACAATAGCAAAATTATTAAGAGGTAAAATATACTTATGTCTTCACAATCCTTTTTGCCATTACTGATGGTAACTAGGAAATGAATAGTGCATTGCTCCTTGCATAATTTACTCCTTGTCTTTTGGATATTCTAACACTAAATGGCTAAGTGTCTTAAAAATTCCTTTCTCTTATGCTTTGGTGATGCTTTTATCATCACAATCCATGAAGACCTAAATTCCATTAGCATAATTATGCTCAATAAGTGGATTTACTCCCAAACTAAATAGTTAGGACATCATCATGTCCTAAGAAAGCATAGGTTATTAATTCTAAGTGTCTACCACAAAATAGTTTGTAATTATTTGCAATGATTAGCCATTTATATAGGTTCTTTTGGGTGAAGATGAAGCATGATAAGGCTCTCTAGATAAAAATTGTAATGCTTAGGTGAATTTTCATGACCTATAGTAGTTACTAGGTAAAAAGACATACTTCTTTAGGTCTTGTTCATACCTTTTCCTTATCAGTAAAAAGAATATAGTAGCCACTTTTAATCAAGTGGTGACTAGACCTATCATAGTGTTAGATAAGCCTATCTTAATGCTTACCATGACTTAAATGAAATTTTTTCAATGACTCATGCTTCTTTTATAAAGAACAAATATTTAAGTTAATATAATTTCCATTCTTAAGTGTCATGATCAATTAAAGCTCCCACCAATAGCTCACAGGGTTCATTGGGATAGGGTGAATTGATTTCAAAACTAGGAATCTCTAACACCTACAAACTACCCCAAATATTGACACTTTTTTTTATCTAAAATTTCTCATCATAGGTCTTTTAAAAGTGTTTTCTTGATTTGTAAGAGGTCATTTTAACATTATATTACCTTGTTTTTTCTTAGCCATCAAAAAATTTCTTACAGGAAAGTAGATACCTTAAAGCACTTTAACTCACATTATGTTTAGGTTGTCCAAATGGTACCAACATTATTTAGCAAGAAAAGCTAAATTATGTGTAAAGGTTATACATCCTCATTCCTTCTTAAGGCTTTGGTTTTGAAAGTGTATGACAGATACTTTAATGAATTTATTTTTTAGTCTTATCATCAAAGAAAAGAGTAAAGAAATTTTAGCAGAGCCTCGTTAAGACTATCATTGTTACAACATTTTAATTCTAGGAAACAAAGAGTTTAAGGAGCAAGTAGAAGTGGTAGTTTAGTGGTGGGGTCCATTGCTTTCTAACTAAGACCTCAATTATAACCTTTTTAGATGGACAAGTAAGCAATAAGGCTTAATGGGATAAACCTATAGCTTAGAGGGTATCTTTATACAAAAGTAGACCATTAGGGAATGTGTGTTAACTAAAGTGTTGAATAAAATAGCTTTGGAGTAGCATTTCTTGCAAATAATATGCTTAAGGCTTTTTAGACCCAGTAATTTTAGTTTATGGGGTGTTTGAAAACAAAAAAAAAAAAAAAAAAGGATGATAAGTTTCTCAATCAACTCAATGACTTTTTAGCAAGTGTCTTAGCTTTGTAAGGTTAGATGGGAATTATGTCATTTTATTGTTAATGGGTTTAAGGAAATCACTTTTGGATAAATTAAGGACTTTCCTTAAATCCTATAAGATGTGGTGTTTTTTCTCCCATGGCTAACTTTTAGGACTTAAAGGGTGTAAAAAGCATTTAGTGTTGCCTTATCCATAGGGACTGAGGTTAGGTTATAACTACCTTGATAAGTACCTCCTTGTTATTAATAAAAGTTGTTGTTTCTAACCCTATACTTTTTACTCAATGCATTTTTAAATAAATCTTAGAGTTTGGATTCAAACATTTTTTAAATTAAAGGGAAAGCCTAAATAATGATCTTTATAAGCTAATTGCTTTATATTCAGCATGTTAAGAATTTTTGTGATGGTATCCAAACTAATGTTATCACTAAACTAGACGTCAAACTTGCTACAATTTAATTTTTCACCTAAGACCTTGCAATACTTTTTCAGAATTTACATTAGAGCCATAGCTTCCATTACCAAGGCTTTTTTTTTTAAAAAAAAAAAAAGTGTTATTTGCATAAAATACATGAGAGATTGATGTACAATTGAACTTAATTTTTAGTCATGAATCAGCCTTTACAAAACCTCATATTTTAAGGATTGAGAGAGAATAATTAACACTAAAAGGAATAAGTAAGGCAATAGATAGTTACCTTACCTCAAGCTGCGAATGGTGAAGAAAAGGTTTTAGGGTCTTTCGTTAATTAGAATATGATAGCAAATTGTTTGAACACACTATATAACTTAAATAACCCATCATCCACTAAAGCCAAGTTTTTCCATAACCCATTAAAAGAAATGACATCAACCTTATTGTAAGCATTTTGCATATCCAATCTAAGTGTTGTATATCCTTATTTCTAATATTGATATTTTACACCATGTAAGCATCTATGGACTATTGAGATATTATCTTGAATATGACGGTTAGGAACAAGTGTTTTATGTAAAGATAATTATCTATCAGAGCCAAAACTTTAGTTTTTTAATCAGGATCATGAAGATAATTTTGTACGAAATGTTATAAAGGCTTATAGGGAGAAATTGGCCAATTATCTCTGGGTGTTAGGCTTTTGGTACAAGGGTGATATGAAAATGATTGAGTTCAATTAGGAAATAACCAATGGAGAAGAAATAAAGGACCATTCTAAAAAGATTTAACACTACAATACTAGTGTGTTTCTAGTATAATAACCTTGGATAACCATTTATGCTAGATGCCTTAAGTGCTTTTATCACAAGTACTACACATATAATTTGTTACAATAGACCTTATTACTTTAATTATCATTTATCTCCTTGGTCATAATAAGGTGTATAACCTCTAAGGTTTTTTTAACTTCTTCTATAAGCTTACATTTGTATGTGTCTTAAAAGGAGTAAATAAAATTTTAAATTTTTAACTTATTGTTTATCCATATTCCTTTATTTTTATTGTAGCAATCTGATTTCTTTATTGTTTATCATAGTTATGCAAAAAGATCATGTATGATGTCGATGTGCAAGCCAATTAATCCTAGACCTTTAATGCCAATATTATTCCTTTTAAGCCTAACGTCATCAAATAGTTTAGTTAAGGCACCTTACCAAGAGCATTCTTAAGTTCTATGCCATTTTAGGCAAATCATTTTCTAATTGGGCCTATTTCATTCCCAATCATTTTCTTAAGTTTATTGACCAAGAATGTGAGTTTCACATTTAATTAAGTAATGGATATCCAGTTGAGATTGTCTAACGCTGCTTTGAAGTCATTTCCAAAATCATTTTTCAACAACTAATTTTGTTGTTTCAAGGTTTCACAAACTCATACTAAAATTATGTGCAAACAACTAGTGTGGATATCAACAACTCATAGTAGTGGTAGAGTAGTTAGACTTTTATTTAGAATAATCAATAATCAAAACCTGCACTGACAAACTAAAAAAGTGGAAAAAACAAAAAGTAAACTTAAAGTGCTTTTATTCCTTTTGAAATCTAATGAAAACCATTATATTACAAAGAATTGTATGGTTTTAAAATAAAAGTATCAAAACTGTATCATTGAATGTTGTAATTTAGTCGAAGGGATTTGTTTATTGTTGTGCTAAAGATCATTTATTGGATTTTTCACGTCAAAGTTTTTAGTAAAGCTAAATGTACATTGATGGAAATACATATCAAAACTGCCTCATTGAGGTGAAATTTGCATTTATTTTTTGATCACTTTAAAATATATGTTGTTTAAGAATGACATTTATTAAAGTAAGTAAAATAGATACTTTATTTCTTTTCTACAAGTTTTTGACTTGTAATCTCTCGTAAGGCACAAGCAGAAGTAAAGCTTTAGTCAGTTGACCAGTGAGCATGACAATAAGATTAATTCAAATGGTGATTATTTCAAACAATGAGGTTATGGGTTCGTAACATAGAACAAGCTCTAGATAGTATCATTTGTTTTTTTGCATTAGGCTAATCCGCAAATATAAGTACATAAGGCTTTACTAAAAGTGAAACATTTGCTTTTAAGTTGTGGATTTAATATTACTTTTTTAAAAAGTAATCTAAGAATCAATTAATTAAAAAATATTTTTTTTAATATAACGAATGTGACCTTTTAATGAAAAGATATTTTTTTTCTAACTACTAAATAAATTGAGAGAAATGTCTAGTTTTTATATTAAAAATGTTCAAGCAATTTCCCACTACTTTTAAAATATTAAAAAATATAACAAATTCTCTATAATTATAAAAATAAATATGTTTTACAAATTAAATTTTATATGATAAAAAGTGCATTTCAACAAATTTAAATAATATGATATATAAGTTTTGAACATATTATTTCTATTGACAAATTGTGAAATTAATTCACATAAATAACTATATAATATTATACTTGTCTTTTTAATTAATTGATATATTAAAAGTTCATTATATTTATACCATTTTTATAAATATTTTAAAATCCTTTAACTTATTGAAATGACTTAAATATTTTATATTCATATAAATATATCAAGACATCCATGATAAAATATCTTTCAAAGTTTGTTAAAAATCTTAAAATCTCATACTTTTAATTTAATTATGAAAATTAATTACTATATAACTTTGAAATTAAAATAAAAATCAATTGTATCTAGTATTAAATTAAGTTTTTAATAATAGTAATTGGCAAGTATGAGTTTGACTTATGCCTCTTGTGTCTCGTTGTACAAGACTTTACTCAATTCTTTAATCTCATCAATTAACATGCACACATCTTTAATCAAATAATTAATATCTCATCTTTTTGTTCAAAAAATCATGAATTTAAAATTTATTATAAGCAACTCTTTTCATATATTTTAAGCAAATAATATTTAAAAGAGTTAATTTTTATTTTAAAAATCTTCCACCATCAACTTGCTAGGTAAAACGTTAGTGGTTGTCACCCTCTTCATTAGTCCACCTCTAACGTCATTTGAAAAATTTCAAGCCATACAAGCTGAAAACTCCTCCCAATTTGAATAAAACCACGAAACTGGAAATTGAATCGGAAAACATGGAAATTGACGAGGAGAAAAAGGTGAAAAACTTTACACATCAATGAACTCTACAAGACCTTGTTGAAAAATTTAATTTTGAATACTGGAGAGAAAAGGGGTCAAAATGAGAGCAGAATACGTTTAAGAAAGCCGCCTGAAGTACTAACTCAAATGCTGGAATGCTCTTCTCTGGGCAAGCTCTGGACCGTATCCGACCATCGTCCAGGAGAATGGTCACTACTATTGGATGAAACTTGTGCCTCTGCCCTCGCATCTCTTATCATCTTCAGAACTTCCCTCATTGATGGCCGGTTATCTGGTGTGAGTGAGACACAAGCCATGGCAATGTTTACAAGGGCCTGAAGTTTCTCTTCAGCAGCCTCATTGCTTGAGGCAGGCTCGTCCCCCGACTCGGTCTCTTCCTCACGTACTGACCTCACCCACCGAGGAATATCTGAGCCATGTTCCTGAACAAGATCTTGGAATGGAGTTTTTCCGGTAAGAAGTTCCAAAAGAAGCACACCAAAGCTGTAGACATCAGATTGTTGGGTGGTTTTCGCATGTCACGGCTTTCAGGAGCTCGGTAAAAGAGGGAAGTAGCACTCGGTTCATCCAGTGAGCCTGGATCTCGGAATGTGGTCAGGCCATAATCTGTTAGGCAGGACTCAAATTCAGGACCTAAAAGAACATTGGAGGATTTCAAATTTCCGTGGGTTAAGCCAGGGTTCTGGTGTATATAGAGCAGCCCTGTTGCCAAGTCCTCGGCTATTTTCAGGCAGGAAGTCCAGTGAAGAGGCTTTCCGCCACCTGAAGTTCTTGTCCCTGAAAAGATTTAAAAAGAATGTTACAAGGCACTAGATGCAGGCAGCAAAGTTGTGCTAGTTGTCCTGTTAACCTAGGCCAAGGTTTTAGACACAGCTCATTTATCATGGCAATCAACAAGAGGAGAACATTTAAATTGATGAAATATCTATGACGAAACATCATGTCTTATATCAATTCTCATATGCTGCATGTTTCGACAATAGATACTGTCCATCCTTAAATCCAGTCAAGGGCAGCCACCGTCATCTTTCCACAGTCAGAGGTGTGCAAAAGATGGATTCAGCACAGAGCTTGGAAAATAATACTTTTTGTCTTCTGGAGCTTGGTAAGAAAGGAATTCAAAGTCAACAAGATATGCACAGGGATAGAATTTGACATCTAAAACAAAGGAAACCTATTTGCACCCTAACCATAGAATGCAATTGGGTCATTGGACATGATGCAATCCCCAATGAAGCCCATGTTGGACAGGTAGCTGTTAACTTTATTGTTACTAATCAAGCTGCTGTTCTAACCGTGCAAATTCTGAGCTTTGGAAGATGTACTTGCTATATACTCACGTGGGATTGCAAGAACACAAGATAAAGAATCAGTAACACTGATTGAAGGAGACGAATGTTCTAAGCATCATCACAAAAACAGAACTCAACCATGAGAAAACACTATTAGATTCATCACATAGCCGGTGCTAACTAGGTAAATATGTTGGACTGTTAGCTATCCTCATTTTTCATTTGCCTTTCATAGCCATGATTCTTATTATTCCAAACCTCGTCTACATTGGGCATTCACATCTGCAGGTGCAACAGGTTTAACAATAACTAGGAATCCTTCGGAAAATTATATGAACAGAACAAATTATAATGATCTTGACCACCATGAAGTGAAGTCCCATTAATCATGAAGGCTTCATTTTCTCCTTCCTTCTTGCCTTTAAGATTCTTTATTTACATCGTCTATTTCTTTCAATTCATGTGTTAAACATGAATATTTCTATGCAATATTCATTATACCGTGACACAAAACTTTGTGCCTTCACACACACACACACTCTCTCAATCTTGCCAGCTGTCAGTCATAGCATCCAGAAAAATTTTGATGCAGACTGAATTGGCTTGATTAAGAGTATCAAGTCCAAGCAAATATCAAGGTTGGACTGAGCCGGTCTTTGGCAATTTCTTCAATAACTACAGTGAAGAGTCGATGATTTTGCAAGGCACAATAATCTACAGGTGAATTCACGAGAGGCATAAAAACACTCTTCATGTTACTGACCATGTGTGTCTCACTAATTCAAACTGATAATAGCGGTAGAAGATATGTGATACATATTGCATCAGCTTCTCCATACTTCTCAGCTCTCAGTTATGCTAATGGTAGGCCAGCGAGCTTTCAAGCACTTCTAGGGGTCAGTCTCATCGAAACTCTCCACACCATCTTCTAAAGAAAGCAACAAAGACATCCAAATTTTAACCTCTAACTATACTAAAAGACAATTAACAGTTTTGGAATGGTGGCTCCGCAACACTAACCACATTGCTTACTTCAATCGGACATTTCACAAACCACTTGTTCACAATATCTATCCATTTTGTTGTAGAACGAAGCTTTAAACAAACTTGGCATCCAAGGAGCCAGAATTGGTATGGAATGGAGTCATGCATAATGATGAAAGTTTACACGATATTCACTACCAATGATTGGAACCAAAACTGGAAAATTGCAATTTCAATTACAATTGCATGGTATTCATATTTCTTGTATTAAAGTAAAAAAGTGATCTTCTGACCTTGGCAATTTAAGCGATTTATTGTAACAATCTTTTATCTAATAGTGATAAGAACATTGTTATGTCAGGCCTCAGACCAAGGCAGTAAGTCAAATGGACTAGGGCTCCTAGGACCGAATCCATCTGAGCCTACATAGATACCATGGAACGACAAACCTATTTCCTTCAATTTTCGCTGGCCTAGTCATCGAAATACTATCATTGGGTTCCTTCATAGTCTTTACAGATTTGCAAGTATCCTATCCAATCCAACCCAAACTTAGACTCACCAAGGAGCAGTATGCTTATGATTTAAGATTTGCTAAAACCATAATGTAGTCCATAACTTAGAGATTTATGCAAAATCGCTAGTATGGTGTCTGGCTACAAAAATTTCTCTTAGAATGGACAACGAATACAAGATAAGAGCATTTTCTCGGAAGGATTCGGGACCCAAAAGTTCCTAGGTCGTCGTGAATAACGTTGAAGTTTTTAAGAGGGCAAAGGGTGAATCAGAGGAGAAGAGTGAAAGTTGCTTAAAAAAACTGTGCTTTTTGTTAAACCTGTTCCGCATCCCTTGGAAAAGTCCTTTTCAAAGCCTCATGATAGAGAGCTTTCTTTTAGACTTCTCAAAAGGGGTTGGGGTTGAAAAAGATTGGCAGAGGGAAGATCAAAACAAAAAAAGTTGACACAACGTGCTACCCGAGCGGTCCACAGCCAACAACCGTCCCAAGTCTGCTCATGTGCACACTTCATCCTTTGACCAACAGTAACACGGGCTTACTTCGATATATATATACATAAAATGATGAGGTGCCTTACCGCTTTCTTGTTTATTTATTAAAAAAAAAAAATTGTCTATTAGATCCCACTGGGGTTTCTTTTTTATTTCCTTTTCCGCTTGGATTGTGTGGCTATAAATTACAGGAGAACAATGCAAGGACATTTTTAGATCACATCAACCCAATTGCAATTTTTTCCTATACATCGTGGCATCTTTTAATCGTGAGAAACTCTTTCAATCACTTCAGCCACCATATGAGACCCTACCTATTTTGAATGCAGGGCTGTACGGTGATGCCTATAATTGAATGCAAGATAGGATGGGCACATGGCCCTTGATGGGGAGGGGGGGAGAGGGGTGGTGGTGGTGGTGGGGGGGGTGATCGACGGGAGCATGCTCACCCATTGCACTTTTGTCTCAACCAATCCAGCTCCTTTTTGGCCACATCCCCAAAAATTTTTATCGGCTAAACTGAATCACTCACATGACATGACGGTCTTGACTAATGTTTTGTTTGTATTATTATTTCGTTTTCAAATATATAATAGTTTTACAAGAAATACTCTGGTCTCACTGTTCATCACCATGGCAGTAAATTTGACGAGTTGTAAAGATGTGATTTTTGTTTTCTTTTTGAGTGAATATTTGTCAATGATGTAGCAAAAGTTTTGAAGGACAATTCAAAAGTACACATTTTTAATTTTAATGGTTGATGATTAATCACAGACAGGCAACCAATTATTCTATCATATGCTATCTCAATTATCAACCAACCAACACTCATTTGCGGTGGCATTGTGTTAATGAAAGTAATAATAAAATCAAACACAAAGTAAATAAATAAATAAATAAGAGGAGGGAGGGGAGAGAGAGAGAGAGAGAGAGAGGAAAGGGGGTGCCTTTCACAGACATACCGTGCAAGAGAGAGAAAAGGCTGCCGTTGGGGAAGTAATCATAGACAAGAAGCCGTTCCTCCTTGGCCTGGAAATAAGCCCTGAGTGGGACCAGGTTGGGATGCCTCAGCCTACCAATCAGATCCATGTGTCTCCTAAATTCCTCCAGCCTCGGATAACTTGCCTCCTTCAACCTTTTAACGGTCACGATGTACCCAGACTCCATCACAGCTTTGTAGGTGCTCCCCATCGTACCTCTCCCCAGAGTTTCGGCCGATGCCTTCAATAAATCTTCCAAGCTGTAACTCATCTGCTGATCCCCTGCGCCCAAGAACACTAGAGTCCCCAACCCCTCACTTTCCCATGAAAACCCACCTTGTTTTCTCCCAGAATTACCAGTCATGCCACTGTTGGTGCCTCCGGACCCAGGAAACCCGCCCCTCCTCTCTGGTCTATCCGATCGAACGGCTGAGGCTTTACTTCTTCCTTCTCCAGGTGGGCCAACAACCCCACCACCCACTTTCCTGCCCCGCTGCTTTTTCTTGCAAGCCAAACATACCAATAGCCCACACGCCAAAAGAAAGAAGACCCCACCCACAATTGGCACGACCATTTTCACTAACTTACCCCTAGATGGCTTGGACTTGGAGGACGCTGCTGGCCGTGTCGGATAAGTAGGACTCAATGACGGTCCCTGCCCACCTGTGGTGTTGCAAGGTTTTTGTACCTGCTCGCCGCAGAGATCAATGTTTCCGGTAAACGACGACCTGTTGAACCGAATCAATGCCAGGGACGCCGGAATCGGGCCGGAGAGCTTATTGTCAGAGACATTCAAGTGTTTTAGACTGGCTTGGTTTAAAGGCGGGATTGATCCTGTCAACAAGTTGTCTTGCAGGTAGAGAACATAGAGCCGTCGTAGTTTGAGGAGTGACATTGGGATTGGACCTGAGATACGGTTAGCGGACAAAACTATGACTTTCAGACGATGTAGTCCTGTAATGGATTCCGGGAAGCCGCCGGAGAAATTGTTGATGTTGAGGAAGAGAGATTTGAGATTGATGAGGCCGGAGAGATCGGGGATTTGGCCGGAAATTGAGTTTCCTTTGAAGCTTAAGACTCGGATTTGATCCAACTGGTTCAGGCCTTTGCCGTCTATAGTGCCACTCAGGTTCAGATGCTCCACCACAAGTTTTGAGACCCTTCCATTCAGGCACTCCTTGACCCCTTGCCACTTGCACACATCGGCTCCTTGTGGCCATGGCATCGAGTTCAAAGGATCAATGGATGATTTCAGGGTCAGCAGGGCCTCGGCATCGCCTGATCTAACCGGAGAAATGAGAGAGATGGCATTGACGGAGAACAGAAGAAATGACAGAAAAAAATGGCACCTTGAACTTGGAATAACCTGCAATTTCATCCTCCAAAAACCACGAATTCTTTGAGGGCTAGAAGTTGTTACAGAATGAAAAGGATGAATAAAAAGATGAAAAGAGTAGATCTTTCAAATCATGGGTTGTGTTGTAATAGAAATAATGTTGATATGATTGGATTTTGATTTGCGTGGCACTACAAGCTCTCAAACAAGGGAATCTTCATGCGTAAATCTTTGGAAGACCACCGCCCAAAAAGGCCAAACCCACTTTATATGTCTGAAGCCCTGTTTATTCTGCTCCCTGTCTTTGGCGCTTCTAAACACCAATCACTTTCAAAACCCTTGCAAGTCCTCTCATCTACCACTCTGCCCCGCACAAGGACATCACAATGCAAAAACATCTGAATCAAGGAGTCTGAAGCACACATACATACATAGATACCCAAAATACAAACAAAAAAGAAAAATAAAAAAAAAAAACAAGAAGAAAAAGGCCCAAATTTCAGTCTCTTTCGGTGGTCAATCTTCATATGTATATATATTTTTTCTTTCCCTGCCCCCACCCCCCCCAACTCCACCCGCTGGCCAAAAAAATTAAATTTTCTAAAATGCTAGGCACTAAAGGAGGCCAATCTACTCACTCAAATGGACTGAACAGGCAGTTGGAGATCCATTAAAGGCCAGAGAGAGAGAGAGAGAGAGCCCATTTTGCCACTGGGAACTTCCACTGCCACTGGCATCGTTTCTCCAACTCTTTGCTAGCAAAACTCACGGACGTCACTGTGCTCCCATCACGTGAACCCACCTCAGAGCTTGCAGGAAGAGAAAAATTATAAAATGCTTATTTTCTCCTACCTATGATTTTTTTTATATATATATTCTCGTGCTGCAGGCATTATTATTGAAGAAGATAAATTTACTATTATTTATCTCTTTCTTTGTTTCCTCTTTTTTTTTTTTCCCCTCAAATTCCTTGAGCTGCTCGATGCCCTCAAATTTTCGTTGTTTTCTCCCCCGACACGGTCCCGCTGCTTGCGAAACTTTTGACTACACTATTACATATAGGACATATACATGGTAGCCTAGTAATACTCCTCCATTACTGTGGTGGATCACCAGCAGCTGCTTCATTAATGATTTAATCTATTGACTTGAGCTTGAACTAGTAAATAATTCAATACCAGGTTTACCTTTTTTTTTTTTTAACATATATATGTGCGTCTGTATGTATGTATATAAAGAATGCGCATATTCTACGTATCGTACGACAGTCCAAAGGAAAGAGGTGAAAGGGAATTGAAGGCAGAGGCAGAGGCAGAGGTGGGGGAAGCTTTGAAGCTTGGAGCTTCTTGTAATAAATGGGAGCTTCCTACGCTTGGCGAGAGGAACGTGTCGGCCTTAAATGTCGACGCACGTGGCCCTCAGTGTTTGGTACTGTGGCATTGCGCTCAAGTTTAAAGAAGGCCGATGTGTTTGTATGCTGCCATCGTCTCTTTTATTTTATTTTATTTTATTTTTGGCACCTCTTATTAAATGGCCAGCTAGCCACGCCTCTCTCCGTATTTATTAGGATATGCACAAAATCATATTTTTGTAATTTTAATTTTTTTTTTGAAAAATCATATTTGTATTCTACGCAGAAATTATCGTATAAATTTTTTTTGTTAGCTTAAAAATTTTTTTTAACATATATATATATATATATATATATATATAATTTTAGTAAAATTGAATGCAATAGATTCTAATTAAAGTATTTCAAATATTGAAATTTTTATTATTTTAGATCAATAAATAATTTTTGTGCATAAAAATTAATCGCAATAAAAATTTTACAAAGAATTTACTTTTATTATTCTTACGTGAAAAAAAAAATAATAACATAAACAGTTATACTATCATTTTTTTTAATTAGGTTGTGTACCTCACATAATACATAAAATTTAATCTACATATATAATAGAGATTGTTTTACATAAATACGAATATATTACAATAATATTAAGATTTTTACTCTGTTGTTAATTAATTGCTAGAATCTTATCAAATTATATTGATTGATATATAAAATATTATTTTAATTGTAATTAGTTCTACATAATTATAAGATTCGTAGCTATTTGTAGTAGTAGTACCACCTCAATCTCACATTAAGATACATCGTAAGTAGTCCGTAAAATTTGGTGATGTGGGACAAAAAGGATTGAAATGGATCCCAAATCTAAAAGAGAAATGAACCACAACGACAGAAAAAAGTAAAAATAAATAAATAAATAAATAAATAAAGAGAAGAGAAAAAATAACAAAAAGAAATACATGATTCAATCGATATACCTTTCTTGTTGAATATATCCAATGGAAATTATCTTACATATAAGAGGATTATACTTGATTGATATTAAAATTCTATTCTAATATTGATTAATTCTCAAAATGTTTATTTTGATTAAAATCAAATTTCCATAATTATATGATTTTCTAACAGTTGTAAATTTGGTACAGTTGAAAATATGCAAGCAAGAACTTGAAGATGGTAAACACTTGCCAATATTTGTTTTAAAAAGAGTTGACATTAATTAGAATGGAATCAACTCATTATATATATATGTTTGATTTTACAAAAAAAAAAAAAAAAAAAAAAACTCCCATTCTTTTGAAAAAAGGAATGAAATTTCACATCTATAGGAAATCCTGATTATAACTCATTAATGAATCTCATTCTCTTCTTAACTATCTTAACCATGTTTAAAACAAAAACCACGATCCTTTACGTTATCACTCTCCTTACGCTAATGTCCTCGGCCCAGTAAAATCCTACCTATTGGAGAGATGACAAAATCCTATACTTTTCATTACAAAACCAATAACCCTGAAAAAGATGGATTATTTTGCGAAAGAATCTATTGTTTCTTCTTCATCTTCTTCTTCTTGTTCTTCTTGATGCCCTGTAGGGTTTTCATTCCAAAAATAATATACTTTTAATTGAAGACCGATTCATTCATAATAATCAAGTTAGTTCTCTCATAGTAATTAATCACTATCTTTGATTTAATCATCTTTGCCCCTCATCTTAATCTTTGCTTTTCTGGGGTGACGCAAATCCACCATAATCTTCAAAATTTATTTTTTGTCGTGACAATTTTTGCTAGATACTTAGAAAAGCCAAGCCTCTCACCCATTAATAAAAGCGGAAAACGGCAGGGAAACCTTTGTGATTTGAGAAAATCTATCCCATTGTCATCCTTTACATGAATTGAATGTGTTTCAAGGATTGCACAATCAAAGCAATTCGACTTTTCTTTTTATTCCATTTTTTTTGTTCTTCCTGTCGACCCCTTTGGGCTCGTTTAGGGCGATAGATCTGCTTTCTTGTGATTGGTTTGATTTGGGGAGAGATAATAGTAATTTGATTGGATGTGTAAGTTTTCTGTTGGTTTAGAGCGAAGCAAGCATTGTTAATATGTCGTTTCGCCGCTGCCACTTTTTTTCAAGTTTCCAAGTTGGCCAGGATGATGTACACCAGTGTGTTATTCAATGTATTCTTCTGTTCTTCAATCCGCACCGAGGTTGACCTGTCATTTTAACTTCATTTGCGTCCTCTATCTCTCTTACAAGAAAGTGTTGTTAATTTCGTATTTTGTATGTGCATATATTATGACCTAAGAGCTACTTTTTTCATAGTTAGTTGGAAATTGTTCACGACTATCATTCATATATTAGAAACCAAACTTTCTTTTTTCTTAAGAAAAAGTGTCACAGGATGTCCAAAATATCTGAAATTCAAGACATGTTGCATGTACTCGTTATTGTCTTCTAATATTACTGTTCAAAAAATTAGGGTCTTTTAAATTTATGTCAATAATTTAATTGCATTTGATATATATATATATATATATATATATTCATTTTCAATTAAAAAATTGAGAGTAGTTGAGAATCGTTTTTTAAGAACAAATAGATGAATTTAGACTTTTTCTCTTATTAATTTTTATAAGAAAACAATGATAGGATTTTCATTTTTTTCTTAATTTTCAATTAAAATACAGACAAATAAACATAAAAAAATTTACTTTTCTCTTAATTATATATTTACTAATACTATATTTGAATTCATGGGTTATGTAGTTTTAAGATTTTTAATAAGATGTATGAAAAAAAAAATCATCCATCTTGAGATTAATAGAATTTAGTTCAAGTTAAGTTTACTTTTATAGTTAAATCAGCTTTGACAAAAAAAATTTTGTAATTGAACTGATTTTAAGTGAAAATTCATTTTCCTTTTTTTCTTTTTTAAGAAACCAAAAATGAGAGTTTAATAGATTTTTTTAAAATTAAAAGAAAAAAAATCCAAAGAGACTTAAATTATGATCATTTTTAATAAAAAAATTATTTTTTGTTATTTTTTTAAAAATTTAAATCATAAGTATTTCTTTGTCTTTTTTTCTTTTGCATTTTAAAGAAAACAAAAGTTAAAATTTGGGATTGAATTTTTTTTCTTTTTTTTTCTCATTCTAACAAATCAATGAATGTGAATTTGATAGTAGTTTTTTTTTCCTTCCTTTTTATTAAAAAATTCTCTTTTTTATTTATAAGAAAATGAATAGAAATATTTAAGAATAAATTATTTTATTTTCTTTTTATTTTTTTAATTTAAAAATCAAAGAAAAGCTACCATAAGAACAATAATGATGACAAAAAGTTTAAATTGTCTCTTATTGTTGTCTACATACACACACAAGATTACCAATATTACATGCAATATTAGTATATACTTACTAAATTTAATTAACTTATAAATAAAATCCAGAATTAAAATTAAGTTTATTTTTATTTATTTCTTTAAAAAAAGAAATTTGAAAGTATTTTTTTAAATAGGAAAAAATAAAACAATGAAAATTTTTTTGAGTAATTTAAAAAAATAAAAGAAAATTTTGAAAGTAATTTTTCCTCTTTTTAAGAAAAATTGGTGAATTTAGAAGAAGTCTCTCTCTCTCTCTCTCTTTAAGAAAGTGAAAAAGAGAAATTTTAAAATAATTTTTTATTTCCTTTTTATTTCTTATTTGTAAATTAAAAAAAATTATCACATAAATAAAATTAATAACATAATTAAAGGAGAATAAACTGAATGTCTTTCAATTTTATCAATTTATATGTACACTAAGATTTAGTCTGCACATTATATGAATTTTATATGTATATGAATAATATTAATAAGAATTAAATAAGATGGCATTCGGAATCATTTATCAAGCCTATAACTTAGCCAATGCAAATTCAACCGTACGCTCAAAGCAATATAAAAAGTCTCAATAAAACATTCTACCAAAGAAGTCTCGCTCCCTAAAGAAAAATATTCTATTCTTTTTTTTTTTTTAATTCCTAAGAAAGTCTAACAATGAAAAAAGTTTCATAGACACCAAGTAAGTTGTTATACTTTCATTTTTTTTTTTTTGAATTTTAATCAGCACACCTGTTTCTTTTAAAATTAATTAAAATAATTTTAAATTTAATAAATTAATCATTTTATAATTATTAAATTAGTCAATATTTATCTGTTGCTAATCATTATATATGAATGACTTATTCTTTTATTGTTATTATTAGTATTTATATTTGATATTATTACACTTTATCAATTATTTAATGATGATAATATAAATTAAATTTTTTATTTTATTATTAAAAAAATAGACTATAATATACTATTAGGTTAATTAAAAGATTGAAATGGTTATATTTTCTTAATGTTTGAAATATATATTAATAGGAAGGTCTCTTATATTCTATAAAGATGGGCATTATAATCTATTATATTGAAACAATTTGCCTATAAAAGCAAAAACTATTTTTTAGGATAATGTCTAGTACATTTTAGTGATGATATCATTTTTGATTAATTTACTTTTATTGTAGTATTATGTTATTTTATTGATTATTTTTTAATAATCTTATAGATAATGTTTGCCTCTCAGTGGATAAATTATTCTAATATAGTAAGTTATAGTAACTATTCTCTTAAAATACAATATATTTTTCTAGTAATATATATTTTAAATAGTAAAGTAATAGAAACAATTAAATTTTTTTAATTAACCTAATAATAAGTCATAGATTATTGTAAATGATGTCTATTTTCTTCCAATAATAAAATGAAAACTCTAATTCATATTAGTCATGATATAATAATTTATAAAGTATAATAATATTAAATATAAATTTCAATAATAGTAAAGACTAACGTTATTATAATGTATAATGACTAGTAATAAATATACAACAACTAATCTAATGATCATATGGTAGCTAGCTCAAATTTTTATAAAATAATTAATTTAATAAATTTTAAAAAATGTCAATTAATTTTTTAAATATACTAATTTATAACATTTGATGGCCCACTATTGAGTTAATTTACTTCAACTATTGTTGTAAATTAATTTATTTCAAAAACTAATTAACATGATTTTAGACTTGATTAGCTAGTCATTATAGGAGTGTTGAATTAATTATTATATATCCATTACTAATTGTTATAAATTATAATAACACTAGTCATTTATTACTGTTAAAATTTATACTCAACATTATTACATTTTATAAATTATTAAATCATTACTAATATAAATTAATGTCTTTTTCTTATTCTTAGAATAAAATAGACACCATTTACAACAATATTTGACCTACTATTAGTTTCTTTTTCTTTTTCTTTCTCTTATTATTGTAAATTAATATATTTTTAAAAATTAATTAACACAATTTTATATTTGATTAACTAGTCATAATATAAGCTGTTATATATTTATTACTAATTGTTATAGATTGTAATAATGATAATTATTTATTACCATTGAAATTATATTCAATATCATTACATTTTATAAATTATCAAGTCATAACTAATATAAATTAGTCTTTTTTTTCTTATTCTTAAAAAGGTAGACACCATTTACAACAATCTTTGATCCTTTGACCCATTGTTAGATTTAAAGTGTATATTAATAAAAATATTTGTTATATTTTAAGAGCATAGTTACTATAACTTACCGTATTGAGATAACTTATTTTAAAAAATAAAAATTATTCTTAAAAAGCAATATCTAACACACTTAACATATGATATATTTCTTGTTAATTTATTTTTATTATAATATAATATTCTTTTATTAAATATTTTTTAACTGTGCCAACCACATTTAGGTTCCAAAGTAAGAACTTTAGGCCCTATACGCACACGCCCAAAAAATGAGCTAAGTGATATGTCGTCTTGACGGTAAAGCGACCTGCATGGTTACGATGCCATACTAGGCCATGTTCAGGAGCACAGAAGCAAAGCGGAATTGAAAGGATTTGCTTGATCTCGAGCTTCCCTGTGACGTCACCAAGTCTCTATTCCATGCCCTTGCATCTATGTCAATCAAAGCAGCCGCAAATACACAAGTTGAAGGCCTTGACAAAGAATCTAAACGCCATTTTTACCCAGTAAACATGCAACTTCCCAAATACATATATGTCGTCGATCTCATACTTGCCAACACAAACTCCTTTGAAAAAGTAAACGGGATAGGAGAATACTATGCCAAGTATATAGCTTGGATAGTAGCCAATATGAAAAGACAAGAGGAACCAAGAGGATGGTACCTACTCCCAAGAACCTGCGAAACTGAGGATGCTTCATGAGTAGCTAGCCGCTAAGCTTGTTTAATAAGTAATGCAGTATTGAAGTACTGGAAATCATGAAAAGTAAGACCCCCGTAGTCCTTCAAATCACACATTTGTTGCCAAGAAGACGAATGAAGCTTCCTAACTTATAATATAAGTAGGAATAGCTTGAATCACCGTTTAAATGCGAACCTCTTTCCCAAGAAGACAATTTTCTTTTCCCCTTCCATCCGGCCACCCTTTTCCGCAACTGATCTGCTATCATGCTAAAAACACTATTATTTAAACAACTAATCATCGCTGAAAGACCTAGATGGTGTTTTAGATTCGAAGTTGCTGTTATACTCATTCGAAGTTTCTTTCGTTAGGCTGCAAATTATAGTTGAAAAAAATTTTCGTTTTGTTCATATTAATTTTCTCGTCAGAAGCCTTCTCATAAAGAGAAACAATAGGTTTTGAGATGAAATTTCTCTACATCCACTTCATTGTTAGTTGTTGTACAATATATATAAAGTTCACAATTTTCAATCACCGTAATTATAGGAATGATAAAATAGAAAATAATTTACAAATATAATTTAGAAAGAAAATTGACTTTACTCTTGATCCTTATTATCCTAACTACAATCCCTTGACATTAAGATGTAACCACTTCGTTGAACTAAGATAATTTGCAGCAAAATGGTTTTGAATTTATTTGCCCAAGTCTTCGTAACCAATTTTAAAATTATGTTACAAAGACTAATGGGACAAGAATCTTTGCGAGCCTTAGGTGACGAAACCTGTGGAATGAGGCAAATATGTATATGATTTAAAGGCTTTGGATCACCCTTATGATTAAGAATATTGAGTACGGTATCCTTCATATTAACCATGGGCCAAAAGGTTTGGAAGAACATAGCAGGCTTATCATCTGGTCCCGGCACTTTTTGTCTTACACATTTGTTGGAGAGCCTCAAAGGCCTCTTGCCCCGTAGATGTCGCTGCGAGCAAAAGGTTCATATCCTCCGTCACCCTTTTCGGCATCACATCAAGAACAGGCTCAATATCTGGAGTGGCTTTGAAGGTGAACAAAGTCTAATGATGTGTGTGGAAGATAGCAGCGATATCTCCTTTATTGTGACGCCACTCCCCATCTTGATCCATAGTTCGATAAATAGCATTAAACTTATTTCATTAAGTGGATTTAGAATTTAAAAAAAAAAAAAAACAAAAGAGAGAGCAGTGCTTTTGTCACCTTTTTTAGACCAGGATACACGCGAGTGCTGAGACCACGGTTGTTCCTCACGAGTCAACGACTCATCAATCTGCCACTGGTTCTTTTTGACGTGTAATAATATTTCAGACGAAGGGCAGCCCTTGCAAGAAGCAAAGGAAAAGAAGTAGTGAATTTGGACCATGCAAAAGCTCGATCAAATTGTTCCTGAATATTCTCTAATCCACTTTTGAAATTTGCCTATGCAAAATGATATATGGTGAAACCAATTTAAAATATGCCTTGTATTCCAAATTATCCTTTTATTCTTCTTATATTCTCTATATATATATATATATATATATATATATATATATAGGTATAATAGATTTATGAGAATTTAGAGAGATTTGAGAGGTAAGTCACACTCTTTGTATTTTGTAATACACTTTCTCTACTAATAAGAGTATTCTCTTTGTCTTTTTCATTGACGTAGGTCACATAAACCGAACCAAGTAAAATTCTGGTATTGTTTTCTTGGTTGATTTATGGTTTGTTACAACAAATTGGTATCAGAGCCCAAAAGAAAAAAAAAATTTTTTTTTCTCTCTCCTCCAGCCACCCACCATCCCGACGATATGAAGAAAGAAAAAATTTTTTTTTTCTCTCAACCCTTAACTGTCGTGTTAAGGGTTGATTGGCGGCTGGGAAGCAGCGGCTGTGGTGGTCCGACCGAGTCTAGGAGGAGAAGAAGCGCGTATGCTCCACAGTTCGAAGACAGGCTGCGGAAGAAGGAGGTGGAGTGATTGTCATTGGATCGACACCTCCCAAAGAACTATTTGGGACATCAAGCGAACTGAAATAGAGCAGATCTGACGGAAGAAAGAAATAGATCTATCTTCAACGGGTCGGCAGCACTGTAGATTGGCAAACAACACTGTAGATCGCGTAAGGGTACTGTAGATCGACTGGAGATATTGTAGCACCGAGGAACTGTAGTTTCGGGTGGCACTGTAGCTTAGAAACAGATTGTGATTTGGGCCATCAATTTGTATTCTTCAATTTTCGTGATGAGTGTTTTGTTGCAATGACTTCTTCATCTTCATCAACGGTGAAGTCTGAAATTAAGAAGTTCGATGGAAACACCAATTTTGCACTGTGGCAAGTTAGGATGATGGCAATCCTAACGCGAGAAGGTACAAAAAGGGCCCTACATGGCAAGGAGAAGAAACTAGAGTCAATGTCTGATGCAGATTAGGATGATATGGATGAAAGAGCTCTATCCTCGATTTAACTCAGTTTGGGAAATGAAGTTTTGAGAGAAATCCTCAGTGAAAGAACAGCAGCTGATGCATGGCTAAAATTGGAAAGTCAGTACATGACGAAATCTTTGACCAACAGACTCCGATTAAAGCAACGCCTTTACACTATTCGTATGTCAGAAGGTACTTCTTTGAAATCACATATTGGAGAGTTTAGTTCAATTGTTACTGATCTGAATAAGATTGAGGTTCATATTGACGATGAGGATCAAGCTTTATTGTTGTTGTGCTCTTTGCCTCCTTCGTACAAGCACTTTAGAGATACTATGATTTATAGTAGAGAAGATATTTCTCTTGAGAATGTCAAGACTAATTTGCAGGCCAAGGAGAAAATTAATAGTAGTTTGACATTTTCTGAGACATCAAATCAGAGTGTTGGTTTGATTATTGATCGAGGAAGATCAAAGGAGAGAGGTCAAAATTTAGGTAAATCAAGATCGAAATCAAGACATAAGAATTTGACCTGTAATTATTGCAAGAAGAAAGGGCACACTAAGTCTGATTGTTACAAGTTGAAAAACAAGCAGAAAGTAAACGACGGTAATCAGAAGAACCATCCACCAGGAGAAGCTCATATGGCAGCAAATGAGAGTGATGATCTGCTTTGTATTACACAAGGCCAAGGCAGATTTCAGAATACCTGGATCATGGACACTAGAGCCTCGCAACATATGACTCCTAAGAGAATGATTTACCACTTATTAGCCAACTAATAGTGGTGTTTTGTTAGGAAATGATCATGTCTGTAAGGTTACTGGGATTGGTACAGTGCAAATCAAGATGCACGACGGTGTCATTAGGACCTTGTCTGAGGTCAAACACATTCCAGATTTGACGAAGAATCTTATTTCTTTGGGCACTCTTGAGAAGAATGATTGCAAGATTGGGTGTGAAGGTGGAGTTCTGAAGGTTTCCAAAGGTGCTCTTGTATTGATGAAGGCTGCCAGAATTGGCATATTATATTTCTTGCATGGTTCGACAGTTACAGACTCAACTGCAGTTTCTACTTCAGTTTCAGATTCAGACGTGACGAAGTTGTGGCACATGCGGCTGGGACACATGAGTGAAAAAGGAATGACTGCCTTGAGTAAGAGAGGTCTTTTATGTGGTCAGAACACTGGAAAATTAGAATTTTGTGAGCATTGTGTTTTTGGGAAGCAGAAGAGGTTGAGTTTCAGTACAGCCATCCATAAAACAAAGGGAACATTGGACTATATCCACTTAGATCTTTGGGGTCCTTCTCAGGTTCTCTCTAAAGGTATGGGTGCTACTTATATGCTCACTTTCATTGATGATTTTTCTCATAAATTTTGGGTTTATTTCTTAAAACATAAAAGTTAAGTGTTTGAAACCTTCAAGCAGTGGAAAACTTTACTTGAAAAACAGACTGGGAAGCAGATTAAGAGGCTGAGAACAGATAATGGCCTTGAATTTTGCAATAACGAATTCAATGAGTTTTGCAAAATTGCAGGCATTGTTCGACATCACACAATTGTAAAAACTCCACAGCAGAATGGAGTTGCAGAACACATGAACAGGACTTTGATAGAGAAAGCTAGATGTCTGTTATCTAATGCAGGTTTGGGCAAGGAGTTTTGGGCAGAAGCTGTTAATATAGCTTGTTGGTTGGTGAATAGATCTCCTTGTACTTCCATTGAGTGTAAGACACCTAAAGAGTTGTGGTTAGGCAAACCTGCAGATTATTCTGATTTGAAGATATTTGGTTGTTCTGCTTATGCTCATGTTAATGAAGGAAAGCTTGAACTGAGAGCTAAGAAATGTATTTTTCTTGGCTATGCTTCTGGTGTGAAAGGTTATAGGTTGTGGTGTCTAGACCCTAAGTCTCCAAAATTCCTCATCAGCAAAGACGTGACATTTGATGAATCTGCTACTGTATCCAAAAAAAGAAGTCTTAAGGCCAAACGATGAAGATAGTGGGAGTTCCACACAGCAGGTGGAGTTTGAAAGTTAGGTCAACAGATTCAAGTTGACACTTCAGAAACAAATGAGGGTACTCTAAATACTCAATAGGTACAGCGGTACAGTATCGCCAGAGACAGACCCAGAAGGACTATCAAGCCACCAGCCAGGTTTTCAAACTCAGATTTTGCTTATTGTTTGGTAGTAGCGGAAGAGGTGGAGTACAATGAACCTAGCAACTACTCAGAGGCTGTCACTTGTGCTGAATCTTCCCAGTGGAGCATTGCTATGATTGAGGAAATTGAGTCCCTGCATAAGAATCAGACTTGAGACTTAGTGAAACTTCCCAAAGATAAGAAGACTGTTGGTTGCAAATGGATCTTTAAGAAGAATGAGGGAATCCTAGGAGTTGAAGATGCAAGGTACAAGGCACGTCTGGTTGTAAAGGGCTATAGTCAGAAAGAAGGAATTGACTTCAATGAGGTGTTTTCTCCAGTTGTGAAGCACACTTTCATTTGCGTGCTTCTAGCTATGGTTGCTATGTATGATATGGAACTAGAGCAGCTTGATGTCAAGACTGCTTTTCTACATGGCGATTTTGATGAAGTCATCTATATGGATCAACCTGAGGGTTTCCAAAATCGAGAGCAAGGAGGATCATGTTTGCAGGTTGAAGAAATCTCTATATGGTTTAAAGCAGTCTCCTAGACAATGGTATAAGAAGTTTGACAACTTTATGGTAAGTCATGATTACTTAAGGAGTGAGTATGACAGTTGTGTCTACTATAGGAAGCTATGTGATGGATCATTTGTCTATCTGCTACTATATGTAGATGATATTCTTGTTGCCTCTACAAGTATATCTGAGATCAACAGTTTGAAGAAATTACTTGGTAGAGATTTTGAGATGAAAGATTTGGGAGCTGCAAAGAGGATTTTGGGCATGGAGATCATCAGAGACAAGCAAGCAGGAGAGTTGCGCCTTTTACAGAAAAGGTACATTGAGAAGGTTCTTGATCATTTTGGGATGATGAGTTGCAAACCGGTAAGTACTCCTTTGGCATCACATTTCAGACTTTCAGCCTCTTTGTCACCTAATAACCTAGAGGAGGAGGAATATATGTCACGTGTTCCATACTCTAGTCCAGTGGGCAATATTATGTATGCTATGGTTTGCACTCGTCCAGATATTTCGCAGACAGTCAGTATGATCAGTAGATATATGGCTAATCCTGGGAAAGCACATTGGCAAGCAGTTAAATGGATACTTAGGTATCTTAGAGGTACTACAGAGGTAGGACTGATGTTCAGCAGAGGCAGTAGGTTGATTACTGGTTTTGTGGATTCCGACTATGCGGGTGACCTTGACAGAAGAAAATCAACAACTGGTTATGTTTTTACTCTTTCAAGCAGTGCCATTTGTTGGAAGGCAACATTGTAATCAACAGTTGCTCTTTCTACCACTGAAGCTGAGTATATGGCAATAGCAGAAGCAGTCAAGGAAGCCATTTGGTTGAAAGATTTGGTCACTGATTTGGGTTTATTACAGGAAAATACCACTGTATTTTGTGACAGTCAAAGTGCTAACACTTGACCAAAAATCAAGTGTATCATGAGAGGACCAAACACATTGATGTCATATACCATTTCTTGCAAGATGTTATATCTCAAGGTTTGATTTCAGTGAAGAAGGTTGCTACTGCAGACAATCCAGCTGACATGTTGACAAAACCAATTTTTTGTAGCAAGTTCAAGCATTACTTGGACTTGATTGGTGTTCGTTTTAATTGATTGACTCTAAAGAGCTATTTGGAGGAGAGACAGAAGGATTTTATTTTGTTGTGTGTTTAGAGAATACAATGCAAGGTGGAGATTTGTTGGAATATGCCTTGTATTCCAAATTACCCTTTTGCCCTTCTTTTATCCCTATATATATATATATATAGGCATAATAGGATTATCAGAATTTAGAGAGATTTGAGAGGTGAGTCACACTTTTTGTATTTTGTAATACACTTTCTCTACTAATAAGAGTATTCCCTCTGTCTTTTCCGTGGACGTAGGTCACATAGATCGAACTACGTAAAATTCTGGTATTGTTTTCTTCATTGATTTATCATTTGTTACAACAGTTACATTCTTCGATAACACTTTTCAAAGAGTCCATTGGCTTCACTTATTTGTAATTTTATATGTAAAGTGATGGAGTTTAAATTTGGTTACTTGAACAGCTGACTTATACACATAAAAAATTAATTACAAAATTGAGTAGGAATTCAATTCTGTGCTTGTTTAGGAAAATAGATGTAACTTAATTAATATAGGTTAGAGTAACTTACTTAATATAGGTTAGAATGACTTAATTCCATAACCAAGAGTTTAAAGACTCTTTCATTTATAACATTGTTGTTTTCAGTTTTCTTTAATGAGCACTTCAAGGGAATTAAACTTGGAGTAAAAGTAAAAAATTCACAAAAGTACGGAATTATAAATGAACATAACTTTAATGGTTACTCTTCTAGGCCTCTAAAGAAGATAAAGTGGCATTAAATCTTTTAGATTAATAGTTACAACTCTTTATGGAATGCGGACTTTAAAAATGCTTTGATTATTCAAGGGATGAGTAAAAACTCTGTTAGAATTTTAGCAAATATGCACTCTTCAAAATTTAAAAGAATTACATTTAGGCAAATTTCATTCATTTTATTTATTTAATCTTGTTTTTTTTATAGAAACTATAAGGTAATTTATAGATAAAGGAAAATGAAAACCAAAAGAATTAAATCAAATAAAAAACTATAAATTAATAAAATCACAATATTTTCCAATGCTTGTGGTTGTTGCAAGAATATGAATTGGAAAGGTGTAATACATAAGAAATGCCAAAGTTAAAGATAAGAGACTTAAAATGGTTCTTGGTCTTGAATGTAGGCTACATCATTCTCCCCTCTTTAAAAAATTTGTTCCCAAATCAAATCACCATTATTGGAAGAATCGTAGGTTGCTAAATGTCAAACATGGAACACATGAAATATCTTTATATGGGAAGAAAGTTTTAATTGATATGAATTAGGATTGATGTACTTAAGTACCTTAAGTGGACCAAGCTTTTAATCACTAAGTTTGTTGTAGCTTCTAATGAGATAGTGTTTCAATGTTAAATAAGCCTAAACAAAATTTTTAGGTTTAAAGATGATTTCATGATGCTACTTATCAATATTCTTTTTATAGGCTTCAACTTTGTTCTCTAGCCTTTGGTTCACATCTTTATGGATTATTTTCATTTGAGAAATAATATCATTTGCCTTACCAATTGACTTTTCAATAAAAGGGATGGGTGCAAGATCAAAAGTAGTCTTTGGTTGACATCCATACACAATCACAATAGGGTTGTATCCAATGGTACAATTCACTGAATAATTGTATGCAAATTTCTCCAAGTGACAACTGTGACTCCTAAAAGCAAGAGTTATCATCAATCAAAATTTTTAACAAATTTCTTAAGGATTGATTATTAACTTTAATTTGTTCATCTACTTAATGGTGAAACATCTTAAAAGTGACTAAGAAACTTGATTTACAAATTGGAAATAACGATTTTAAAAAAGCCATACAACTTAAAAATTTTTTTTAAGAATAATTCAATAACACATGAGCTATCCATAGTCTTGTGACAAAAACTAAAATGTACCTTTTTTAAAAAACTTATTAATTATCACAAAGATTGAACTCATACCCATAAATATGCATTGTAGTCTAAGGATAAAATCCATAAAGATATCTTCCTAAGAAGCTTATGGTATCAATAATGGTAAATAAAGGCTAGCATTAATAGCTTGTCACTTTCCTACTTCATAATTTTGACTATTTATCTCATGATAATAGGCATCACATTTCAGATAAGGCTAAAAATATTTCATTGAAAAACAAATGTCCATTATGGTGAATTTCCTCAATCACCTTTTGTCAAAGAGAGGAATTTGGCACACATAATGGATTTCCTTTGAAAAGGAAGCTATCACATAAAGGAAAATCAACAAGCTTCTTATCTTGTGTTTTGAAATGATCATTGAAAAGAGTTTTCTTGGTATTTTTGAAAAGGGTTAAATCTAAAAATAATAAAGCACATAATATAGAGCAAACCTTTGTTTTGACTAAGAGCTTCAATAACCAAATTTTAAGCTTTGGCTTTATACTTGACGTTAAATGTAAATTCTTAGAAATATTTAGCCCATGTTACATGTTTGAAAGTAAGCTTTTATTGACTTGAAATATACTTGAGAGCTTTATGGTCAATGTATAAAATAAATGCCCAATGAATAAGATATTACCTTTAATGCTTAAATGTGAAAAATAATACATAAAATTCTAAATCATAAGTGTTTTGCACTATTTAATTTCTTATTAAATAAGGCAATGGCTTGACCTCCTTCACTTAAAACTCCTTTTATATTGGTACCAAATGCATCATAATGCACTTCAAAGACATGATCAAAGTTAATTAATGCAAGGATCGAGTTATGCTCAACTCTTTTTTTTTTGAGATGTTAAAAATTTTTTAGACTGCATTTATCTACTCAAAAACTCTTTCTTTATACAAAAGATGAGTGAGGTTACAATAATGCTAAAATATGTAATGAATCACTAATATAAAGGAGTTAGACCGTGAAATATTCAATCTTTATGCACATGTATTTGAGTTAGCCATTCTTGAATCACCTTAATCTTAGCACCATTAACTAAAATACCTTTATTTAATATGTAAAATCCTAATAATAGAATTTATGGCATTATAGAGTGGCACTTATCAAAGGATGCCTATAAATGTTCTTGTCGTAACATACATAACACTTCTTAAAGGTCTTACAAATACTCATTAGTAGACTTATTAAAAATGAAAATATCATTAAAATAAATCATCATAAACTTCCTATGAAATTATTCCAAAACTTGATTCATGAATCTTATGAATGAGGATGGTGCATTCAACAATCCAAATGGCATAACTAACAACTTAAACAATCTATCTTTGGTTTTAAATGTGGTTTTACATTCATCTTCAAACTTGATTATGATTTAATGATATCTACTATTTAAGTCTACGCATTAAAAGGACGGTTGTATTAGAAAGTTGATTTAAGAGATCATTAAGATAAGGGATTGGGAACTAGCACTTATAGTGATCTTATTAATTGTGATAAGGACCATTTTAGGTTTTACATTAAGAAGGGGGTGAATTATGTAAGATATGTGATTTTTACAAATCGATTAAGATTTAACTTCTATGGCTTATTAGAGTCAATGATCCAATTTTATTTTTCCTCTTTATATGAGCACGATCGTACGACTAAAAAAATTAATGCATAAGAACCTAAGGACACATAACAATTTTTATGTAGTTCACCTATAATGTGTGAGCTATGTCCATCATGTGATAGAATCCCTTCTAAATCACATAATTCACTCTTATTATCAAGGGATACAATAATGTTATGGAAGGATCACTCCTTCACCATTTATGGAAGGACTACTCCTTAACCACTTATAAAGATCTTCCAATTAAGGAGTTAATCTCTCAATCACTCCAAAGGTATCCTACCTTATTTTTCAACAAATTTATCAATAGTTCATGGTAAAAGCTTTCCTAAAGAACGATTGCTCAATGTGCACAAACTGCTAGAGCAAAATATGAATCTTCTCCTTCCTTCATTGCTAGTGTTGTCTTACCCACTGCTAGTGTTGCATGCAATGCTAATGTTGTCCATATGTGTTTCCATTGCTGTCCGCATGTGCTACCACTATTGTTCGTGTGCGCTGCTTTTGCTGTCTGTGTGCATTGTTAATGCTGTCTACATGCATTGCTACTGTTGTCCTCACACACTCCGCACGTGTTGCTCCTGCTATCTGTATGTTCTGTTGCTGTTCACACGCACTATTGCTTTTGTCCGTACGCGTTGTTGCTGTAGCTATCTACACATGTTGCAGTTGTCTCCTAGAGCTGCTATTGCTATTCTTGTGTCATGTAGCTATTTTTTGCATTGTTGTTGTTATCCCCACACGCTGCAACTATCTTCTCCCACTATTGTTACTCTCGCTGCGGGTTATAGCTGTCTTTTCACACTATTACTACTATCCACACGCATTGCAGCTATCTTCTCGCATTGTTGTTGCTATCTATGCACATTACAATTGTCTTCTCGTGTCGCTAATGCTACCCCTAGTGCTATAGCTGTTTTCTTGCATTGCTGTTATCTGCACATTGGTTGCTAGTGCAGAACCCTTTTGTTGCTACTCCACCTCCTACTGGCTATTGCTCCATCTTCTACTAACTGCTGCCTCAGTGGTTTGCTGGTGCAGGTGGCTACCTTAGTGATTTTTATTGATATGGGTGGTGGCCTTGGTAGTGTTTGTTGGTGTAGGTGGCTACCTTAGTGATTTTTATTGATATGGGTGGTGGCCTTGGTAGTGTTTGTTGGTGTAGGTGGCTGGCTATCTTGCTCTCTTTCTTTCCTCCTTGGTTAGCTGCACCTTATTGCTTCTCCTTAGTGGCTATTGCACTCTCCTTACCTAGTTGTCTTGCTACCTTTCCTTGGCCAGTTGTCTTGCCCATTTTCCTTTTCTCCTTGGTAGACTGCCTTGCTTTTTTTCTTTATTTCTTTCTTTGGCTGGTTGTCTTGCTGCCTCTTTTTGGTGGTCACTGCACTCTCCTTGGCTAACAACCTTGCCTTTTTTCTTTCTCTCCTTGGATGGTTGCTGCACTTTCCTTGGCTAGCAACCTTGCTTTTTTTCTTTCTCTCTAATTGGTTGCCTTACCCTCTTTCTTTCTCTCCTTGACTGATTGCTTTGTTCTCTTTCTTTCTTTCCTTGGTTGGCTGCCTTACCTTTGTCGTTCCATCAATTTTCTATAACCTCTTTTTTTCTTTTTGTAAGACACCTAAGGGCATTTATAAAGCCTTGGGATTAAGGCTACATGATCATCAATAGTCATCATTAATTCCCACATGTTGCCCTACAATTAACGACCATATATGAGTCATAAAATTTAAGGTCAATGGTGAACATTGACTTCTTAAAATTTAGGGTCAATGGTTAATGGTCAACGATTAATCTTAACCCCTAAAATTTAGGGTTACAGTCAACATTGACTCCTTAATGCAAGGGTTAACCTATCATCATTGGTTTTTCCCAATGATTTCATTACATCTCAACGACATTCCTAACATCAAATCAACACATATAATCATGTGAGATGGTGTTAACAACAAATCTAACATTAACCATCAAAGATGAGCTTAACAAATTTCCTTATTATCAATACACATTCTTTAAGCATTTTTTTTCTTAGGCACTAAAAAGGCTAGTATGACATATGGACTTAGACTCTCTTTTATAAAACCCTTATTTGAAAGTTTTATAACTTCTTGTTAAAATTCTTCATAGTCAATTGGACTTATCCTATAATGAGCTAAATTAGGTGGTGAAGCATTAGGCATAACTCAATTTGATGTTGAGTATCTCTTATAAGAAGAAAACAAGGTGGTAAGTTTAATGAAAACATATCCTTAATCTCTTCCAAAAAAAAAAAACATTAAACTTGATGGAGTATAAGAAATGCAATTTCATTTTTCTTGTTAATTTTGTTAAGTAAAACATATACAACATTAACTCCCTTCCTAGCATACTCTATGTTTTTCATTGAGAGAAAATTAGGGAATAAGGATTTTCATTTAGAGGAATCTTAAGAGGCTTCTTACTAAGTACCAAAATAATTTTCTTTTCCCTATAAACAAAAGAATAGTTATTACAATAATTATCATAAATGGTCCTTTTATTAAATTGCTAAGGTCGATCAAGAATAATATGGCTAACATATATAGGTACAATGTCATACCATATCATATCAAAATAGATAGAACCAACAAAAAAATTGCCAAGTCAATGTTTAGAAATAGTTACCTCAAAATCTTTCTTTGAGTAAGACATTTTGTAAAGTTTAAAGTGTTCTTTCAATTCCAATTTTAGCTTGCTTACCACCTAGAGTCAATAATTAATTAACATGCCTTTCTTGAAATGGTGCATGTTGAGTGAAAAATATCAGTGTATACTTATTTATCTTCATATTCATCTTTGGCAATGAGAGAAATCTTTCTCACCATGGTAAGATTGTTAAAATCATCATGGATTAATTATTTATCTTCAGTAGCAACTTTGTCATCTTTGAATTCTTCCTCAAGTTGTTGCTTTATGTATTTAGTATATTTATCTTTCATTAAGAGAGCTTTGCTATATAGTTGGTTTTTGTTCATTCAACAATTGTTGGCATAATGACCCATTTCTCCATAGGAACAACAATGTATGCTGGTTATAGTTAGTTGTTTGAAAATGTTAGGCTAAGTAGAAAGCTTGCTTGTACTAGTTGGTTTTATTACAACTTTAACAACTTTGATATGCTAGTTATACTTTTAATTGCTTAATTTGGAAAGGTAAAGGGCCATTACCTCTTAAAATAAGAACATTCCACTTTGAGAACATATTGATATGCATCTCTCAAGTCTTAAATATCAAGAACTTTTAAGGCATATTTGATATAAAGTTAGAGTCCATTTAAGTACATATTTACAGGCATCTCATCTAAATCTTAGATGTTGTTTTGAATCATTAACTCATTGAACTCATTGATGTATTTATTTATTATTTGTGTACCTTGCCTCAAGTTTTGATAACTTCAATAAAGCTCTTTCTTATAACTTTGGTAAAGAAATACTTTTGAATCTTATCCTCTAAGTGATTAAAGCCTTGCCAACAAATTGGCAAGTTTGCTGTACCAAGTTATAGCTTTGCCTAAAAAATGCACAATAATAATGCCAACTTGGCAATCTTCCAAGGCATTTCTTTGCTAAAAAACTTCATTTATAAGGTCAACTAATCATTAATTTCATTAACAAAATTGATACCTTTGATTTCCCTTTCATAATTTGGTTCCCAAATTCTTAGTGTGTGATATAAAGCATTCTTTCTTTAAGGAAAAGACTGAACACTTTAAAAGAAAAAGAATCACCTTATATTCACTAGTTAAGGAATTAGGTGGAGAATGTTTTGCTTTAACCTTTAGACACTAAAATTCTTAAGTCAAATCATCAATTTGTTATTGTATGTACTACTATATGATAAGGACTTTTTTAGGTCTCATATTAAGAGAAGGAGGGGGTGAATCAGCGTGAGATACTTGCTTTTTATAAATTTTTCTTGATTAAACCTCTAGGACTTATTAAAGTTGATGATCCAATTTTATCTTACTTCTTTATGTGAGAATGGTCATATGAATATTAAGCAACCACAAGCACTCGAGAACATATAGACTTTTTTTTGTAGTTTATCCACAATATATAAGCTACATCTATGATGTGATAGGATCACTTATTGTTCACACGATTCACTTTTGTTATTAAAGGATACAACTGATATTGTGAAAGGATCACTCTTTAATCACTTGCAAAGATTTTTCGATCACCTAAAAGGTTGATCTCTCGATTACTCGAAGGGTTTCTCATTTATTTTCAAGAAGTACATAAATGTTTATGACAAAAACTTCTCTAAGAAAAATCACTCAATGTGTATAGGTTGTTGTTGTAGGAAAATGGATCTTCTCCTTCTCACTATCAATTTCTCTCCCCAAGCTTTATTGGTTCTCCTCTATAGGTTCCCTCATTTTCTTTCTACCGCTGTTACCTCCTTTTTTTATCGTTATTGCCTCCTACTTTTAATGTTCTTGCTGTCTCTCTTTTTTTTTGCTGTTACTGCTACCTCCTTCTATTATGCACTTCCTCTTTTTCCTCTATTGCTAAAGGATTTCTCTTTCTTGTTGTTGCTACTCCCTTCTTTTACCTTGCAATTTCTCTTATTGTTGGAGTCTTTTTTCTTTTTGTTACTGCTATTACCTCATTCTGCCTTTGTAGGTTTGCAGAACACACGTTTTCTTTTGCTAACTGCATGGAAATTTATATGTGTTGATTTTATGGTTGCCCTATAATTAACAGTCAACATTAATTCCTAAGGGTTACCTTACAATCAAGGATTAGCATTGATTCCTAAAATTTAAAGTCAACAGTTAATATTAACTCATTGAATTTAATGTTAATTTGCCATCAATGGTTTTGAAAAATGATTTCTCAGCATCTCAAACTCCTTTTCCTTGTTCACAATGCTTTCATAAATATCCTTGACAAATACAAATTGCACCTGTGAACAGGCCATAACCTATAGTGCCAGATCCTGAGCAATTCCCTTGGCTTTTACCTCAATAGGCTACTCATTGGCTGGTGCTATTAATACTTTGTAAATGCAGCAAAAACACATCTCAAAGGCACTCATAACATTAAATCAACAAGAATAAATCTATGTGATGCTATTAACAACAAATCTAATATTAGCCATTAAAGATGGACTCAACATTATAAATTTTTAACAAGTGTATGTTCTTTGTTCAAATGAATGGTTTTGTCACATCAACATCTAACTTGTCTTAGTGGAATTCTTCTTTGCTTCGAAGTTTTAATACCAAATTATGTAGTCTAATTTTGGCTACTTGAATAGAAGGATTGGAAGAGTGGCTTACACACACAAAAACTTAGTCATAAAAATGAGTAGAAATTTCAGTTCTATGCTTACTTAGGAACATAGTTGTAACTTGCTTAATACAAATTGAAATGAACTAATTTTAAGTTTAAAGACTCTTTGATATATAACTTTGATGTTTTGAGTTTTCCTAAATAAACATTTTAAAAGGGTTAAAATTAGGGTGAAAATAAAGGATTTGCAAAAGTATGGAATTATAAATGAATAGAACTTCAATGGTTGCTGTCCTAAGCCTTTAAGGAAGGTGTAATGGTATAAATTCTTCTTGATTGATGGCTACAACTCTTCATGGAATATAGACTTTCAAAATGTTTTGACTCTTCAAAAAATGAGTGAAAAGACTAAGGTAAATTTCATTCATGTATCCAATCTTACTTTTTACAGAAACTAGATTGTATTTTATAGGTAAAGCAAAATGGAGACCAAAAGACTCAAGTCAAATTTAAAAATTATGTGTTAATAAAAGCATAATATTTTTTAATGCTTGTGGTTGTTCCAAGAAAATGTATGTGAAAGGTATGTTGCATATGAAATGAAAAAAATCAAACATAAGAACCTTAAGATGGTTCTTAGCCTTAAATGTGGGTTGTATATAAAGAAACTTATGACAACAGACATAATAAAAGAAATATGTAAATTTTTAGCCTAAATTCTCATGAACTTTTTAATTAAAATTTACATGTTTTTGATTTTTTTATATTGGATCCAAACGCTATCATTTTAATTTTTTTTTTTAATTTTTAATGAAAGAAAGACACTTAAGTCATTAAAAAGTACTTTAACAAAAGTAAATAATTAAAAAAATCAAAATACCTTAGTTTGAAGTATTCTCTCAGAAAGAAATACAATGAATGCATACTTTTACACCTTATCTAAATCCATTTGCCATCAACATATATATGGAAATGCTCAAACACAAGCTTGAAATCTAGTATATATGGTTTCACTTTCACTTTCAAGATCTTTCTTTTCACTTAAAGGCAACACTAAAAGACCCTCAATGTGGTAATGTTCATTTTCAGGGAGTTTTTAGTCACCACCATTAACAAATGAGCCAATAAGATGTCAATTATTCTTGTATCATCCTTTCATTAGTAAATGTAATGGTAGTCTTGGCTTAACCTTATGAGAAATTTTTTAAACCTAATAGTTAGTTGGACAAAGATTTTAACTTGTAATTGAAAAAAAAATGGCTTTAAATGTGTTTTCGTTTTTTCTTTTTTTTTTTTAATTTTTTTTATTAGAATTATGTTGATATTTTGTGTGTGTGTGTATGTATTTGAATTGTCAATATGCTTGAAAAGCAATTAATGTCTTACCTTCCAACTACTACCATGTCAAATGTATGTTATTCTTGAGTTGTTCAAAATAAAGGATAATTTTAATTTTCTTTTGTTACTAAACATTTAAAGAATAGTGAAATAATTGGAAAATTATTTGTACCAAATTAGAACATCAATAGCATTGAATTTGTAGAATTCTAATTTGAAGATTTTGTTAGAATTTGAGAAATTAATTCTTTTTGGCATCTTTTGATCTTGTCCTTAAACCAAAAACAAAAGGATAAGGTTTGGTTAAGTGAATGTTGTATCATAACTATATAAGGATTTAAATTACATTTATCTTAATTTTTGTCCACATGATTATCCCTTTGCCATTAGATTTTATTTTTTGACATCTTTTAAGAATGCATATTATTAAAAACTTTAGATGATGTATTGTTTTAACATGCACTAAATTATTAGAATTATAGGTAGAGGCCCAACAAGCAATATTCAACAATATTTCCATCTTATATAAGACATAATGTGTAATACTAAACAAGATCCTTAGTGTAAGCACTTGATTTTGTAGTTTGGTATAGCTATAATTATAACATTTATGTGGTCATTACTCTAAAAAATGGGATAAATTCAAGACAAGCAAATACCTTGTTAGAGGTTAACGGTTTTGCCTACAAGTTAATAATATTTACATCTAATAGCTACCAATTCTCTTTTTTTCTATATGTTACATCCTTATTTTATTCAATTTAATTAAGAAATTACATTTTTTTCTCTCCCTTCTCTTTCCCAAAATTTATTTATCTTTTTTTATGATTAATTTGTAATTTGATTACAATAAGATTTTATTTAAATTACAGTTAGAGTTACATTTAAATGCAAGAAAAAGAAAGAAAAAGATAAAAATAAAATAAAAAGGAAAGTGGAAAAAGGAAAGAGAAAAAAAAAAGATAAGTAAATAAAACAACAATTTATTATTAAAATGCAAATTACAAGTTCAAGTCCATTTATAATAAAAAATCAACTTATTATGATAAAAGAATAAAGAAAAGAAATAAATATCTTACAACCTTTATGCATAGTACCATAAGCCCAAAGTTACTTCCTTATGACATGAAAGGAAACTCATAGTTTAAATACATTAAAAAGTCTTATGCGAGTACAAGCCAATAACACATTAAACTTTTTTAAGGCATATTTTATTACTCTTTAAAGTCTAACAAAAGGCTTCAAAAGGTCTAGTAAGCTCTAGCAAAACTCCAATAGATCTAACAACGGTTTTAATAAGTTAACAAGCTCTAACAAAACTATAATAGGCCATACCAACTAAATACTTAGTAAAACAAAGGTCCATATTGTAAGTGCATTATCCATAATAGTACTTATAGTACTATTTCAATAATAAAAGATTCAACAAATCCAATTAACTAATAAAATAGAGTTCGTTCTCCTATAAAAAGTAGGAAAAGAGAAAAAGGTAATCAGCAAAGGAGAGAAAAAAGAAACATTACATATAATATAATAAATGTGCAAGAAAAAGACAATGAATGAAAGTTCCCAACATTGTTATCATTTAAAAAGTTTCTACACAAACAAAAAGAGTAAAGAAACAAAAATATTTAAAATTTCTCATGTATTCAAGAAAGAAATATATAAGGTTTTACAATATTTATCAATTGATATCATAAAAGGTATATTAAGTGTTTTGTTATATTAAACATATATCTATTATATCTAATTAAAGGTTGAAAAAGACTATTTTAAGGAGTTAATATTTAACCTTTATAAAAGACTTTACTTTCCTCATGTCATTCATGTATACATGAATTTCTATTATTATTTAGAATTGTTTTGGTTGGTTTTCACCTATATGGTTGATTATTTATAAAAAGTCTTTTATCAACGTTGTGAAAGTTTTTTTTTTAGCCTTTTTATTGTATTTTAATATTAAGTTAACTTAAACTAATCTAAATGATACAAAATACACAAGTAATATTAGTCTTTGCCCTGTAACTTAGTCCTTTTTTGGTAACATTCATTGCCATATAACTGTTTCATTACCTAATTAATTGAAATAAAGCATAAAGTTCATTACTTTTTACCTTTTTTTTAGAAAATCTATCATAATAAATCAAAATAATATATCTCAAGTAATTAAAACACACTACAAATAATATCTAGTAAATTAAAATTTTTAAAAAAGAAAAACACACACAATGATACTTTTTTTTAGCTTTAAGCTACTCATTATTTTTTTTGGCACTTAAATTTTTGTCTCTTTACTCCTTTCCTTTACAAAAGAAGACTCAAAGGTTAGTTTTTTTTTTCTTTTTGACTTTTGTAAATATAAATTACTCAATATTCTTGTTGTGTGATTTATTGGTAGAAGTAAATAGATTAGGCAAAAATACTATTACTAAGCCTTTTTCCCTTTTTGTACTTTTTTGCAACCAACACTAGAGCCAATCATTAGAACTATCAAGCATTATAGTCCATGGTTAAGTTGGTGGCAAATTACTCCTCGCTTTCTTTAAACTATACTTCTTTATGAACTATATATATATAGGTATGTATGTATAATTAAGGTTTACAAAACTAAACAATTCAAAATTTATCAAAAAAAAATTCAATACTTGGCTTAGTGGTCAAACTAGGTTAGTTTGACTAAGTTATGGTATATAATCCCATTTTCCCTTTAAAACCAGACTCAAGTTAAATCTTAAATTCACATCTGGATCCATAACCCATAAATATAGCTCAAATTACTAAACATGCACTTTTCAAATTAAACTACTACGCAAAAATAGCAAAATTAATCCCAAATTATTCTCATAAAGCCATGAATTAAAAATCACCATTCAAACCTAATTTATTATAGACTATCCAAGCAAATGTATAACAAATCTAGTTCATTAAAAGTTTATTCATCACCTTCACCTTACCCAAAGCTTGAATTTGGTTCCTTTTGAAATATTAAAAAAAATAGAGAGACAGAGAAATGTAATCAAAGGCAATAATACCACAAATTGAAAGCTTTTTGAAAATATTTTTTTCTTTTAAGATCAAATCAAAGCAAATAAAAGGGATCACCAAATTTGACAAGCTCCAAATCAAGACCAAGATTATGCTTATTAAATCATGAACTCATTAAGACAAGACATATGAATTTGAAGCTCATAGGTCCTAAATTTGCATAAATAATAGTAATAATATAAAAACAAGTAAAAGGAATAAAAATTGAAGAAACTAAAAATTTTAAGGGTGGTCTAGTACAAAAAAGCTTGAAACCAAGACAAAGTCTTGACAAAAATCAAGATGTGCATGGGTAAGAATAAATCAAAAATCAAAGGAACCAATGAAAATGCCATAAGTAAGAAATGGGATAGGTGAGGGGTAAGTAAGAGAAGAAGAAAAGTAAAGTTGGATGCAAAAATTTCATATACATTACACTTACAAAGTGATGCCATTTTGACCAAATGATGAGAGAAATAGAGAGAAAATGGTTGGTTAAAGTTGTTAAAGGGACAAGGAAATATATATATGTCCCAAGCACCAAACAATGTCATTTTGGAACATGAGATGAATTTTCTTTTCAATAGGTTTGAGTGGGTACTTGATAAATTTGATGGTCCATCATTATAGCAATATTAGGAGCCAAAACATAAAGTGTCATTCTTATGCTTGTAATGCTTACTTTTAGGCTAATTTCCAAGTTTATATTGATCTTTCCATTAACTAAAGTTTCCAAGATTGATGTGTTGTTCTTTTTTTTCTTGAGGGCTAAAAAAAAGGTTGAAATGGAAAAAGAATAAGACAAAATTATGAAAAAAAAAATGAAATGGAGCAATGACATAAGTAGCTAGATTTCTTAATAAAAAAGGATGCTTTTAAATAGCCATGACATATTGCCTTTTGAGGCAATAAAGGGACAATTTAAGTGGATTTTGTTGGATTAAGCTTTCTTAATCTTTAATCTTAACCCTTTGTACTTTTGTTGAATATTTAAATCCAATTTCATACTCATTTGTCCTTACTAGCAATATTTAAGTGCCTACTCCTTCAATTTTAAAGTCCACTTTAATTGTGTTGTAATCAGCTTTAATTTATTACTTATTTGTTTAACTTTAAGTACCACCATGTCAATGAGTTGATAAATCTTGTTCAAAATGCATGATTTCTTCATGTCAAAAATTCACTTATAGTTTTCAATTTCTTTTTCTTAAGGAATCAAAAATCATTGTTTAAGAATTTTACAACTTAAAAATTTAAGTCCACTCGTTAGGTAACAAATGATAAGGAAACATTTTCAAGCATTTCAAGTTTCAAATTTAATTTTATTTAAGATTTTAAGCTTAAAAAATAAATTAATTAAGAAAAACTCACTTGAGCAAATAAATTGTCAAACTAATATTTCATTGTCCAAATTTCATTTTAAAAAAATTAAAATTTAATGTAATTTTAAAAAAAACTTTGTTACATTTTAAACTTTTAATCCAAAAATTTAAGAAAATCACAACAAATTCTCTAGTCATCTCGATGTGATGGATCATTGTTAAAATTATTCCACCTTTTTTCAAAAGAAATTCTAGTATGAATAATTACCATAAAAAGTATTTGAATATTCTCAAAAATGAAAACTTATAAGAAATCTAATTCTTATTATCAGTGTAAAAGATCATAATTAAAATTATCTCAAACCCAACAAAGTTAGAAATCTTTGCTAAAAACACCTCTTAACCTTAACAAATTTCTAATTAGAATATAAGATTTTCATAAAGTGTGTTTCTCTTTTTTTTACCCTTAAATTCCCAAAAATCTTAGTATATATGGGTTTATATCAAGTTTTACATGTTAGAAGAGAAATAAATAAATAAGTACTAATACTATTGCTTGTGATTAGTGTCTAAGTTGGCTATGCCCTCCACTAAGTATAATTATACTCTCGAACACCAATAAATTATAACAAAAGAAATCAAGTCTTATTGATTTAAAAGATAGGGTAGTCTTTAAAAGTTAGCAAATATTTGCATCTAGGCAAACACATATGTTTTTTGTTTGCTATGTTTCCTTTATGAGGGGCATATCAAGAAAACTTGGTAACTTTGCTTAAGACCTTTGAGAGTCATACTACTATAACTTGTATTAATTTTTATACTTTTTATTTATCTCCTACTTGACATTGTATTTATTTATCTTTACTATTCTAACATTTATAACCATTATTTGCATTATAATCTTAATTACACACCCTCCTAAAAACCTTAGAATTTAGCTTATACCTTAGTTTAGATGAGAAAATACTAGTATTTTATGTAGCTTATAGTTTTTGTACAGGACAATCTTGAAATCTCTTATCCAAACAAGTATTTCTAGATTGAGTTTTAAATGGTGAGAAAGGAAGCCCTTTAAGAACCTTTGGCCTAGTTATAAATCCATTAAACCACTCATTCTGTTGTTACACTAATAAAATCATTCATCTATTAGATTCATCCCCTATAAAATAAAAATCCTAAGATATCCTACCCTATTCATTATATCATGCATTACTTTACCATTTTATTTTATTTTCAATCTTTACTATATTTCTTTACCATTTATGTTTTATTTTTGTAATTCTTACAATATCATATTTTCTATGTATTCCTTTGTTGTTATCCTCATGGTTTTTCATAACATCCATTTAGGCACTATTCATCTTTTAAAATGTTAGCTATTAACTTTAAATATATAATTAGTTAATATGATTATCATAAGGCACACCTATAGCCATGTTACAAACTATTATGAGAATCTTCAAAAATAGTTAAGTGATTGTTCTCTATCGAGTCCTATAAAAATCTTAAATGATTTTAATATAAGATAGTCAAAATTCTTTATTCTCAAACAAATATGAAATATTTGAAGTCTTATAAAAAGACAAACATTTTATGAAATGTATAAAGGCATTGGTTATCAATTAGATATTAATATCTTATCAAAAATGTTGAACTACTTACTTGTAGGTCTATCTTATTAATGTTTTGTTATTTTAAATGCATATGAAGTCCCTTTGGTAGAAGACATTGAAAACCAATTGAACTAATCAAACCCTCCAAATAGAGATATTTATTCTTTAAGTGTTTGAAGTTCCTAATTTTACCCTACGATCTATTAGTCTGTGATACTAAGAGGGGAAGTAAATTAGTATCACACCCCTTAAAAAAAAACTCTAATAATTTAAGCCAAAAATGAACTCTTCCCAGATTTAACTAAGGTAGATCTATTGTTACTTACTAATCATAATAGTCCCCAAAGTTACTTTTCAGACACCTTGCCTATTAGACGAATCAGTTGTTTTTGGCTAGGTCTTCTTTTAGGTTATGGGTTTGATGATTCTTTAACTATGTTCACAACTCAATTCAAAGTAAGGACACGAGAGATTTATATGGTTCCATCAATGTGACGTACTCCATGGTGGTAAGGATTTTTCCTCTACCATGACAATCCATTATACTTGAGAACACCAGTGTAGTATTTCCTATGATTACAATGGATGTCTTAATCTTCTACTCCTTTCATTATTGCAAATACAAAGCAATCATAATACAAAGAGTGTCACTTATTGTGTCTACCCTTCTTCTAGCTTGTGTTGCCTTTATTTGATTTCAAGGCTACTTCATTACCACTTGGAAAATCACCAAAACACAGTTTAACCTTTTTTGAAGAAATCTGAAAAATTCGTTGAGTTCTCTCAAATGCTTCATCAAATTTTTTCTCTAGGTTGTCTCACACAACTCTTGTCTCACCATTTCACGGTCTCACCGGTCTCCTGGTCTCATCGTCTCATTATCTCAAAGTTTCACCCTTTTCTGGTCTCGCCAATTCTGGGTCTCACGATGTGTTATGATGTCACATGTTTCACCCTTTTCTGGTCTTATGTCTCACCTGGTCTCATGATGTTTCACCCTTTTCTCATCTCCTATGTTTCTGGTCTGCTTTTCACTATCGTACATTTTTGGTTTGTTCTCACTGTCGTACATTTTTAGTTTGCTCATATCATCACACGTTTCTATTCTGGTCTTACTTGGTCTCACCTGCTCCAGGTCTGATCTGGTCTTACCCATTCCAAGTCTGATCTGGTATCACTCCTTCTAGGTCTGATCTGGTCTCACCTGATCTCACGTTTCCAGGTCTCACCTAGTGTCACATTTCTGGTCAGGTCTGGTCTCACCTGGTCTCACATTCTGGTCTGGTCTCCCCTATTGCACGCTTCGCTAGTCTCACGTCTTCTCTGATCCTGATTTGCTCTCATGTCTCATGATTTCCAGGTCTGGTCGACTCTAATGTCTCACCTTCTCTAGGTCTCACGTCCTCTCTTTCTCCAGATCTGGTATGCTATGACGTCTCACCTTCTCTAGGTCTTTGCTTTAACGTCTCACCTTCTCCATGTCCTACGTCTTCTCTTTTTGGTCTGCTCTAATGTGTTTCTCTATCTTACGGTGGTTCCACCAATTCTGGTTTGCTCTCCTTGATTCTGGTCTGCTTTGTTTCACTATTTTTCAGGTGGTCTGCTCTCACATCTTCCCTTTTTTAGGTCAAGCTATTGGATGTCAATATGCTTGCTTCTTGAATATTGAACTGGATTCTTACTAAGATCAATTGCACTTTAATTATCACAAAGTACACTCATTGGTAACTTCACTTCAATATCCAATTCTGCCAATTGTCTTTGCATTCATATCACCTGAGTACATGCTATACAAGCAACCATATACTCAGCCTCAGTTGTGCTTAAAGCAACACTATTTTGCTTTATACTTAGTCATGCAACACACTTTGAACCCAAGTAGAAGCTACAGTCATTGGTTGATTTTCTGTCATTTGTACTTCCTACCCAGTCTGCATCAGTGTATGCTCATAGTTTTACAAAATCCATGACAGGATACCACAAACCCATTTTCAGTGCCCCTTTGAGGTATCTTAAGATTTTTTTCAATACCAACACATGAGATTCATTAGGATCAGCTTGGAATCTATTGGCGATGCAAAACACTTGCATGAGATCAGGCTTTGATGTTGTAAGATACAGAAGGCTCCCTATCATCTTCCTATATTCTGTGGGACTTATACTTCTTCCTTCCTAATCTTTTGTTAACTTGTAGCCTACTATCATAGGGGTACTGACAAGTCTAATATCCTCTATGCCAAACTTTTTCAGCATCTCTTTGACATATTTTGTTTGAGAAATAAAAATACATTCTTCACATTGTTTTATCTGTAATCCAAGAAAGTAAGTCATTTCTCCAATCAATGATGTCTCAAATTTTGCACTCATCATAGCTCAGAGTGATCCCCTCTAAAGATGATGTCATTTACATATATTATGGTTATCAGTTGGTCTTTCCTTGAGTTGAATACATATAGGTTATTATCAACTATTCCTCCTTTGAAGTTCAACCTTCTCAAATATGCATCCAGCCTGCTGTACCATGCTCTTAGGGCTTGATTAAGGTCATACAAGGCTTTCTTCAGCTTGCACACGTGTGTCTCATCCTCACTGATTTGTACTCCATTGGGTTGTTCAATATATACTTCTTCTTTTGTAAGTAAACAATTGTTTGTCTTATCCTCATCAATTACATATAAATTTCCAGCTATTCTTTTCCTGACTGCAATAGTATTTCCTTTTTCACTCTTTACTTGACAACCTATTTTTGTGAATATCACTTTATGGTCTTCATTGTATAGTTGGCTAATAGATGCTAGATTATATCTGAATCCTTCAATGTGCAAAACTCTTTCAACTTTCCTTTACCAATATTTACTGACCCTTGACCACTGATGTTGAGTGAATCATTATTGCCAAACTTGACTCTGCCTTCTCTTGACTTGTTCAACTTTGATAATTTACTCTTGTCTCGTGTTATGTGTGAAGTGCATTCACTATCAAGGATCCACTACTTATCCTTGTAGTCAGCCTTTAGTGCAATTTCAACTATATTAGCCACATCCTTTTTAATTTTATATTCCTTCTTTTGAACTAGCTTGATGATAGCTTTCTCATTTTTCTCAACTTTGATTGTACCAATTGCTTTTACTATGCCATTGAGTGCTTTCTCTTACTCAGGGAGAAGTGTCATGCATCTCTTGGCATTATGGTCATCCTGCTCGCACCTTTCACATTGTTCCAACTCTGCCAATATAGCAAACTTGTTCTTTGAAACCACTGGTTTGGGCTTCCACCAACACTCCTTGTCAATGTCTCCTTGCTTTTTATAGTATGTGCAAGAACTCACGACATGTGTTCTCCTTTGAATTTTGTATTGTCTCCCCCTGTATGCAACATTGGATCTTCTCAAGTTGGAATTATATACTGGCCTTCTCCACTAATATTTACTTGCCTTATGACCCCAAAGTCCACAATAAAGGCAGTGTAAGCAAGGTTGCTAGCTTCTTTGCTTATGTGGCTTTCATTTCAGTCACCTTCTTCTTCTTCTTTTGTTCAGTTGTAGCCCTTTTCTAGCTAACATTCTTTTCTTCATTTTTTTTTAGCAACCCTAGGTTACTTCTTCAAATCTTCTTTATTTTCAACTATCTTCTCTTGAGTCACAACCTTCTCTTTCAACTTCTGTGGCAAAGTCTCGTTATCTTTAGGCAATGTAGCCTTAGATTGCTGCACTTTCTCTTCATTCTTCTTTTTTCTTACAAAACTCGTTTCTCCTATCATTTCAAGCTTTTGCAAGTTTTTTTTCACTCTTTTTGAGTTATTGCTGAAGTCTCAGCAACTCTATCTCCATTTCTTCAATTTTTGAAGTCCTTGAACCAAGTTCCATTTTGAATTCTGCTCATCATCACCATCCTCATCTTCATCATCAAGTTTCACTTTGCACTGAAAAGCAAAGTGTTCAATCTGCCCACAATGATAACATCTTAAGGACAATTGTCCTTTTCCCTTCTTAGACCCCTTTTTGAATTTCCTTGTGAAGTAAGTCACCACTTCACCTTCACTTTTTTCCTTATCATCATCATCATCCTTACTGGATAGTTTTTCCTCTTCTCTTATCTTCAAGTGTCTTGTAGCTTTGAAAGCTGCCTCCTTTGATAGCTTTGATGTTGAGGAGTTTTCAGTTCACTTTATTCTCATCTTATATGTAATGAGATTGCACTGGAGATCATGCAGACACATAGAATTATGATCTCTACTCTCCTCTATGGCTACCACTTTTGAGGCAAACCTCTCAAGTAGAATTCTCAGAATTTTCTTCACAATAGATGAGTCTTTCTTGTTCTTTCTATGACTTCTAAGGGCATTTACAGCATCAATAACCCTGGTGAAGAACTCTTGGACTGTCTCATTTTTCTACATTCTGAGGGATTCATATCTTTCCTTGAAAACTTAAAGCTTGGCCTTCTTTATTCTGCCATCACTTTATAGACCTTTTACAATCTGTCCCATATCTCCTTAGCAAATTTGTAATTCATAACTTTAGCATATTCAGTATCTGTCAATGTTAAAATGATGATGTTTGAGGCCTTCCCATTTATCTCAAACTGCCTTAATTCCTCTAGGGTTGGATCTTTACCTTCTTCTGGGGGCACAAAACCCTCTTTTACTGATTTCACCACGTTCATGCCTATGATTACAAATACCACCTGTAAATACCACCTATATTCTCGCTTTCCACATATTGTAGTTGGTTCCATTAAAGATTGGAACCTTCTTGCTGTAAGTAGTGCTGGTGCTAGTACTGACATCCATTTCTTAGTATGCTGAATAAGTTAAAACTTCTGAAACCCTTCAAACTAGTACACCAAGCTATTAAGCTTTAAATCGGTGAACCTAGGCTCTGATACCAATTGAAGTTCCCAACTTCACCCTAGGATCTATTAGTCTGTGATACTGAGAGGGAGGGTGAATTAGTATCATACCCCTTAAAAAAAAACCATGATAATTTAAGCCAAAATGAACTCTTTCCCAGATTTAACTAAGGTAAATCTATTGTTACCTACTGATCACGATAGTCCTCAAAGTTACTTTTCAAACACCTTGCCTATTAGACGAATCAATTGTTCTTAACTAGGTCTTCTTTTAGGTTATGAGTTTGATGATTCTTTAGCTATATTCATAACTCAATTTAAAATACAGAATGTAAATTCAAAGCAAGAACACAAGAGATTTACGTTGTTCTGTCAATGTGACGTACTCCACAGTGGTAGGGATTTTTCCTCTACTGAGACAATCCACTATACTTGAGAACACTAGTGTGGTATTCCCTATAATTACAATGGATGTCTTAATCTTCTATTCCTTTCATTATTGCAAAAACAAAGCAATCATAATGCAAAGAGTGTCACTTACTGTGTCTACCCTTCTTCTAACTTGTGTTGCCTTTATTTGATTTGAATAGGCTACTTCACTACTGCTTGGAAGATCACCAAAAAACTCTTTAACTTCTTTTGAAGAAATCTGAAAAATTTGTTGAGTTCTCTCAAATGCTTCACCGAATTTCTTCTCTAAGTTGTCTTACATAACTCCTGGTCTCACCGTCTCACTATCTCACCGTTTCACCTTTTTCTGGTCTCACCTATCTCCTGGTCTCACCATCTCACTGTCTCACCGTTTCACCCTTTTCTGGTCTCACTAATTTTGACTCTTATGGTGTGTTCTGATGTCACACGTTTCACCCTTTTCTGGTCTCACCAATTCTAGTCTTTCAATGTGTTCTAGTGTCCCTCGTTTCACCCTTTTCTGGTCTCACTAATTTTGGTCTTTCGGTGTGTTCTGGTGTTACCCGTTTCACCCTTTTCTGGTCTCACACCCTCACTTGGTCTCACGGTGTTTCACCCTTTTCTCATCTCCCATGTTTTTAGTCTGTTTTTCACTGTCGCACGTTTTTTGTCTGCTCACACCGTCACACATTTCTATTCTGGTCTTACCTCATCTCACCTGTTCTAGGTCTAATATGGTCTTACCCATTTTAGATTTGGTCTGGTCTCACTTGATCTCACGTTTCCAGGTCTCACTTGGTCTCACCATTCTAGTCAAGTTTGGTGTCACATTCTGGTCTAGTCTAGTCTTACCCGTTGCACGCTTCAATGGTCTCACGTCTTCTCTGGACCTAATCTGCTCTCATATCTCAACGTTTCCAAGTCTGGTTTGCTCTAATGTCCCACCTTCTCTAGGTTTCATGTCCCCTCTTTCTCTAGGTCTGGTCTGCTCTAACGTCTCACCTTCTCCAGGTCTTACGTCCTCTCTTTCTCCAGATCTGGTTTGCTCTAACGTCTCACCTTCTCCAGGTCTTACGTCCTCTCTTTCTCCAGATCTGGTTTGCTATAACATCTCACCTTCTCCAGGTTTTACGTCCTCTCTTTCTCCAGATCTGGTTTGCTCTAACGTCTCACCTTCTCCCTTTCTCCAGGTCCAGGTCTGGTCTGCTCTAACGTCTCACCTTCTCCAGTTCTCACATCCTCTCTTTCTCTAGGTCCAGGTCCGATTTGCTTTAACGTCTCACCTTCTTCAGGTATCACGTCCTCTCTTTCTCCAGGTCCAGGTCTGGTCTGCTCTAACATCTCACCTTCTCCAGGTCTTATGTCCCCTCTTTCTCCAGGTCTGGTCTGCTCTAATGTCTCACTTTCTCCAAGTCTCACGTCTTCTCTTTCTAGTCTGCTCTAACATGTTTCTCTATCTTACAGTGGTTCCACCAATTCTGGTTTGCTCTCCCTAATTCTGGTCTATTTTGTTTCACTATTTTTCGAGTGGTTTGCTCTCACATCTCCCCTTCTCTAGATTTCACATTTTTAGGTCTAGTTCGCTCTATCTTCCCATGGTTACCCCAAAAGAGATAAGTCTTGGTTTATATACTCCCTTCTATGAAAACCTTAGTAGGGTTTACTGTAATTGCAGCGAATTTCCTTTCTTACTCTTCCATGTGGCTTCATATTACTGTTCCATTCAAAATTCAGGATTATCCTCCTTCTTAATTTATTTTTCTCAAGCAATGCTATGTCACACTAAGACTTAAGCAATGCTAAAATCCCTCTACAAGTTCACTCCAAAGAGATCACTTTACGACGTTATTTAACATGCTAGTCTTATCCTGTAATTCCTGAAATATGAGTCATTTCTGCTTGCACACTTAAATCTAGTTAATAACAATTACAACCCATACAAGACTGTGGGAACAACAGTGTTAATATAAAACATGTAAAGAAACTATTAGAATTAATCGACCAAAAGAAGAAAAAGAACCATATTGTATCTAAATTATAATAGCAAGAAGTGTGTATTCCAATCAATAATATTATCAAGCACATGATAGAATACCTTGAATCCAAATTTATTCATATAACATTACTTATATATGGCTTAATATTGCTCTCGAGGGTCATCAGGCTAATTAAATTCCTAATATAACATTTAAAATCATCCTATCTTTGAATTGATATATCCATGAAAAGGGATAGTTTAAAGGAAGTTTAACATTGTTGTATATATGGCTAATAAGCTATATGGATACTCCTTTACTTATTATATTCACTCACCCTATATGTCATAAAAATATACTCCCACTCAAAGAGTTTTATAAGATTAAGTGGCCTTATAAATATAATATTCCAAAATGGATAACATATTTTAAAGAAAAAAAACTTCTAGTTGTACACGAATGGTAGAGGAAAATTTTAATTTTATAAAAATGTGAGAGATATTAGTGGATTCCCATCATAGGAATAACTAAAGTCATTGCTTATAGCCTAATAATGGCTATCAAACAAATGGGATTAAAGAGTTTTGTCTTAGTTACATATAAAATCATAGTTATCTACTTTGATTATAATGATCCCAATAATTATGAATATCTTTAACCTATCATAAAAGTATGGAAAAATGTCATAAAGACCTTATAAAGGGCTTGTTCACCCTTCCCCTAAGCATTATAAATTATAAAGCATATATTAAGATTATAAAATTTATATTCCTCAGTATTTTATATTGCTTCTAAAGGAAAAGCCAAAGTTAAGGATGACCAAGTATTATACTTATCAGTCTTAGAACTATCTAATTTATAGTGAAAATACAATGTTGTTAGAATAGTTTACTACTTCATACTATGATCAACTAGTTTCATCATCAAAACAACTTATTAAAGAACTAGAGTTATCCCAAAGAAAGAACAAGTTGACTTTTAAACTCTCTATAGCAAATTAAGTGCTCCAAAATATGTGTATAATAAGACCCAACTACGGTTAATTATAAAATCATTTTTAAATACTTTTAATCAAAATGAAGTTCTTCAACAAGAGAATGCTCACCTTTAATGGCAATTAAATGAAGTAAATGTCATTTTTTGTTAAGCAAAATTCATGTCATACAATTAAATATGCTCACTAAAGAAAATCAAAGTTAGACATGACAAATGGCAACTCAAGATACTTAAATCTATGAGCTAACTACTTAGGCTTAACAATTGATAACTTTTAACCTAAAACATAACTCAAGTGTTATATTGGATTAAAGGGTTGGAAAGGAGGCCCCAATATATGGAAAACAAAACAAAAAAATTACATGTTGAAATTCCACAAATGTCTTGTTAGCTTATTAAACAAGTCCTTCAAACATTATGAGTTCATTGCCTATTTTATATAAAACTTACTGTGTATATCTTATGATACAATTAATACGATAAATTTGAAAAAAAATGTCCCTTGACTTTTTGGATCATAAATTTAGTAAAGGAATGTGTTCCTTAACTTTTTAAGTTGTAGCATAAGTTTAATGAAAGGAAATTCCTTGTGACCTTTTGACTTTGTAATGTAAATCTAACAAAAAGAAATGTCTTTTAATCTCTTAATATATAAATATAATTTAATCTAATGTATAATTATATTTATTACATTAACTAACATTACACAAGATGAATTACACCCATATGTATATCATAATATTTTTACTTAATATATATACATGACTACTTAAACATATATATTTATATTTAAGGTTGTATAATTAAGCTTTTTTACTTCATATGGAAAATTATAGTCTTCAAGTAGTTTGTACAAGGATAAGTCAAATGCATATCAACATATTTCTTAAAGGGATAGTCATGATTAATCATATCTATGAAGAGGTGTATTATGTAAATATTATTGTCAATATATCCTTTTATCCAATAGAAAGAGTATATGATTACTATAAGTGGCATAAAACAAAGTCACACGCTAACTATAAATGTGAGTGGTTTCAACAATTTTTAAAAAGAAAAATAATGATAAAAGGAATTGTTTTGACTCCAAACCAACATTAAGCAATGCACCTCAATATTAATCACATGAGCTAAGGCGATATAACTCCTATATTCTAAAGTGATGACAAGTCCCTCTTATTTGCCTATAACTTTTTATGGTCTAGAATTTAAACATTTAAAGTCTGACTTTGAAAGAAGAAGAAAATCCTCTTAAGTTACTATAAATTTATCTTACTTATGATGAGCAAAATAGACTTTTGTCTAACCTTACAAACTTCTTTCAATGACATTAGTGAAATGACTGCAAGAGATGTGTTTTAAATACATGAAACTTTCATGATAAATAAATTGTAAAAGTTACTTCCTAGAAAATATAAAATGGTGAATACTTCCATCAAATTTATAAATTGGCATCCTTAATAGTCTTTCATGAACAAATTTTTTTTACCTTCCAATGCACTTCAACAGCTTTCCTAACATTTCAACTATACTAAATGTTACAAATTCCTTGTTTCTTGTACAAAATAACTTTATTCATGAAACCTCACTTAAAATTGTCTAAAAAATTCTCTAAAAATAGCTTAGATTTAACATACAAATTAAAGTGTAATGGCCATTAAAAAATCATCTAAAAATAAACAATCATTTACCTCTTCTCAAATCCTAAATATCCTGCTGCAATTCTCATTCTCAGTTGGCTCTCTCGAATTGGTTATATTATTGCTTCCTTTTCTTTCCAAAATTTCTTCGTTCTCTACCGACCACCAGCTTCTAATTTTGGGCTTACTCACCCTTTCCTACTCATTGCCTTTTTCATGGTCATATTTCTTCTTATTTTTATTTTTAGTATAGTTATGCTTTCGTTTCAGTCTAGTGTCTAACCATTGCTCATCTTTTAACCACTAGGACTTGGGCAAAACTTAATTTGACAAACTTTTGTCCAAACAAATATTAAAGTTTTCTAGACCCTAAAGCTACGAGTTCCATGAAGGCCTCGTCAGTCCAATATGCACCAAACAGACCAAAACAAGAAAAGCCTCGTCATGCAATATCTGCGCAGATCAGCAACAAAGCAATCCTATTGCCCTTACAATTATGCATTATGGACAAAGACTTAAGAACACAATCAAATTCAACGGATTGAGGCACTCCGAGCTGCAGCTTTTTCCAGAGCCCTCAACCTGTTAGCTTCCATGCGAGCTCGTTGTTCATCTGTGATCTGAACATCTGTGTAAATAGATCCTACATTCTGGTTTGGTAGCATAGTGCCACTGCCTGAGGCTCGAGATATTTCCTAAAGAATAAATAACCAGAAATCAATCATTAAGTTTATGCAACAGTTTAACCATAAAAAGGGTTCCAGTTCAGAAGGTTCCCATATCATGAGTTTTGGAAAAGATTAACTGTAGGCGACTATAACCTCGCTTTCACAAAGATACTGTTTCTACAACTTGAATATGTGACTTTTGATTCAAATGGAGTACCCTATTGTTCTCACCCTTTAAAGAATTTAACCATAATGTGCTCATTTCTATTTCCTTCCTTTTAGTTTTTGTTATAATTTAGCTTAGAAACAAAATCTAGAAGATCAAGCCACACAAAAACAGAGAATGAGCCTCATTCTTAAGAAGAACAAGGTGGAGGTAATACAAGGAAGAAGCTAACGATGATGAAGATGATAGTGACTTCATAATGAAAAGGTAATGGAGATGGACTGAGTTTGTGTAGGTGTAAAATGGAAAAAGAATGATTGCAAGAGAGACTTGATGAACAGAACTTGAGAAAATAAATAAACAAAGCATCCGAATTCAGGATGAAGTCAAAAGGATGGAATACTTTCTTGAGCAAAGTTCATATAACACATTGTTCATTTTTAGAATACTTAAAGCTACTAGTATTTTTGTGTTTTCCAATCCTAAGATCAGGCAGTTCAGTGTTCAGTAGGAAAATGCTTATAGATTATTGAAACTTTTAAGAGCAGTAATCACTTAACATACATGCAAATATATTGATGCATGGGAATTGAAGCCATGGGTACAAAGAGATGAGAATGGAAAAAAAGAAAAATGCATTTACATTTTAACAAGCGCATCATATATTTCTTACCGCTATTATTACTTTGAAGGATTTACATTTCAACTAGTCCACATTTTCTAACTAAATGGAACAATAGCGGTTCTTATTGGAAAGAATGAAAACTTACTCCGGTGGCTCTCTCATAAGTTTCGTGAAGCGTGTCTTCTTGCATAACATCTGCTTCATGGTTCTGTGTTGATAGATCTCTCTTATGAAGGGGTTCTTCATTATTCATCACCTCGGCAGGAGTTGGAAGATCTAAAAGAAATCAACAAAGCTTCAATAAGACAAATATGAAGAATAACTGTTTTCTCATTACAATGTAGGCAAGGCAAAGAGAACAATAGCTGATGGTTAGTGGTAGTAATAAATGTATAGAAGGCGGAAGGCAGCTATTATCAGCCATTAATGACAACAATGAAGATCTCTTTTTATTAAAAAGAACAAGTCCAAAAATTTTCTATATTATTTCAACAAACCCTTGACATCTTACATAAATAGAAAGACAAGTTAGCCACCTAAAGCCAATGAATCAGCAACTTAAGCGCAAAAACTCAAAAGATGAATGAGTAAAACTGCGCATCTTTTACCTTGTGATTTTGTCTACAACTAATTCACATATGAAGAGCATTATATCAGAGTCAGATACCATTGTAACATATTACATAAAACATGCTGTAAATCATCATTTCTGCGAAACATATAGCATGATATACCTTAGCACTTCCACTGGCAGAAATGGACATCATAAAGTAAAATCCACAAACTTTGCAATTTGGATTTGGCCAATTGAAGGGTAAAATGTGCTTTTAATACCATAGGCTCATCCAATCCCATTTGTAATTTTGTGTCATAAACATGAAAACTTGTTAAGTTTTTACTCAAGTTTCTACAAATTATTTAGCAAAAACATTTTCTTCTTTTCCCTTCACTATCACCTTTATTGCTACACTAAGTGCCATTGTTATCTGTAGTTTTCTCTCAAATCACATCCTTTACTCCTCTCCATGCCTCTAAACTTCTCTCATTTATCCTTGCTATTCCAACTTTTCTTGTTTCTTTATTTGCTCTAAATTACCATAGTGGGGCCACACAGATTGTCTATTCGAGCATAGGCAGTTTGTCATGAGAAGAAGCAGAAGAAAGGAGCAGCCATGTGAATAGTGTGAAGAGGAGCCGAGGAAGGCAGTAAAAACCATTATAGCTGTTATAATTTTTGGTTTTGGATGAAAGCCAGAAATGGGAATTTGTAGTTTTGTATAACAGAACACATTTTTCTTGATTGTATCATGTGTATAAGTTTATTTAGGATTAGTAGAACGATCCATCTGCTTTTTGTTTCTCCTTTATTGATCAATCAAATTCCTATTTTTCTCTCTTCTTTAGGCTCTGTTTTAGTCCTCTCTCTCAAACCATGTTCTCCTTCCTTGTAATCACTCTCAGACTGATTCTTCACCAAACATTCACTTTCATGAGTGATTTCTCCTGGTTCTTACCTGTAACACGGTATCCACATGCTGAGATTTTTCCATGGTGTAGAAGTTGCTACATCTGATAAGGGAATATTTATCTCTCGAAGGAAATTTATTCTAGATCTTCTAGGAGAAACAAGTATGTTGAGTTGTAAGCCAGCAGATTTGCCTACTGAAGCCAATCAATAAATTACAAGGTGGTTTCAGTAAACCCGTTGACATTGGCTGATATCAAAGACTGGTCAGCGGATTAATTTATCTTTCTCACACTGGGCTAAATAAGCCTATTCTGTAAATGTGGTGAGTCAATTTATGAAGGATCCTTGGCATTCAGATCTAGAAGTTCTTCATATCCTAAGAAACCTAGAATCTACCTCAGGAAAGGGATTGCTCTTCTTAAACATGACCCCCTTAAAAATAGAAGGCTTTACAGGTGCAAACTGGCCTGTATCCCCGATGAGATGAGGTCTGGGTCAGGCTATTACACATTTGCAGGCAGAATTTTGGTTACTTCAAGAAGCCAAAAACAGAGTGTAGTGGCATAATCAATAGCCAAGGCTAAATATGAGCTGTGACCCAGGGTGTTTGTAAACCTTTGTATCCCCAAACATTAATGCAACATTTACAGTGTCAGAGAAAAATTTTTCTTTATATTGTGTTAACTTGGCTGCTATTACTATCACTCCTAATCCAGTTCAGCATGATCCAATAAAACATCTTGAAATTGATCAGCATTTTATCAAGAAATAGTTTTTCTCATGTTCTTTCAGAAAATCAGCTAGGTGGTGTTTGTACCAAGGGATTTAGTAATAAGCCTTTCCATGTTTGGTTGCAAGATGGGCATGGGAGAAATCTTCACACCATCTTGATGAGTGTTAACAGCTATATTAGGTTCCCTGCTACTTAACACAACAGGGTTTCAACTAGAAATTTAAAATGCAAGATTATCAACATTGGAAAGGCTTAGTAAGTTCAATATGACAATGTTGCATGCTTACCCACAACAGAATCAGTAAGCCAACCCATGAATATGACGCACCTTTCTGTAGTTAACTTTTACTTAATTATTTGCTTATTTACTTGTTCATTAAACCCGATGCGTAACATATTACACATTTGGCAGATCATAAAACCATAGCCAACAGGCATGATCATTCACACAGCCAAAATTGAGAAAATACCTTGTTCCTTAAGAAATCATTTTCAGAGTACAATGCTTCCAGAAACAAACACAATCAAAATGCATAAACATGGAAAATTCTGGATACTCTTCAACAAGATAGCCAGCTTACCTTGTTCGTTATCTGGGTTGATAAGTGCAGTTGGTAGTTCATGCAACTTTGTAGGATCTCCACCATCGGCAACTTTCTCTCTTAAGTCTCTGATACATGTCTAATTAAAAGCATGCAGTCATATATGTAACACTTGTAATTATGTTGATGAATGTTAGTTATGTACGTTGCATGAGTACATATAAACGTCAGAAATATTAAAATAGAAGTTGCAAATTACAAATCATGTTTATAGACTAAGTTTAAGGATGCTGGTAGCTGAAGAATCAATGAAAGGTCATAGGAAGCAAATAACAGATGCAGATATAAAGATGCTACCAAAGGCTTTCATCAAAATGATCTTGAGAAAGAAAAGATCTCCTGTTTTGGAAAATTGCATAGATATCCTACTAGATTTCTCATAGATATAATTTGAGTCTCATTTCCTTCTATACCTACTTGACTCACTAAATTTTAAACATGAAATTGAAATATATTTCATTTAGGTAGGTCACCATGTATATATTTCATTGAAATATATCTTCAGCAATGATAATTTGAGATTCAAAAATTCTTCTGGACATATTTATTATAGTGATTCTTCAAACCTAAGGCTGAACAAGCCAACTACACCCTCCTTCAGGAAAGAGCAATGGCATGTAAAAGGCAACCTCCTCCTGTTTTTCACTGAATTGGGCTAACTACCATAACAGTGAAAAGTGCTCCATGTAAAAACATCTGAGGCCTTTTAAACTCGCTAATTATGCATTTGTGCACCCTGTTTAGCTATGCAATGATTCCATCCTTCCTTCTATCAAAGCACAACTGAAGCCTTCTAATCAAAACCAGTTTCCACCTGAGGGAAGGGATAAATTTAACAGACTCACTAGAAATGATAACAAGCAATGAAAGGCCATCAAACAATAGAAACATGTGTTACCATAATTAAAAGTGGCAGGTCGTTGAAAGCAGTAGTTCATAAATTCAAAAGGATGAGATGGAAAAAGTTGTTGTGCGGCGGAATTGTAAATGTTTTAGGCGTCCTAACATATTATGCAAAAGAGTATAATCATTTACAGAACTTCCTTTCCAATACCACAGTTGGGTGGAACCAAAACATTTCCAGGCTGGCTAGAAGATTATGTTTCTAATGGTGATCAAGATAAATATATGAAAGCAATGCACTCCACATTTTAATTTTTACTATTAAAATTGAGACACTGAAATCATTTCAATTAGTTTTGATAGCCCTCCTTAACTTTTTTTAAAAAGATTCATCTATGATCTATTCAATTCATTTATTTTCTCCATCAGTAAATTCTCCCTAAGGTACACATACACACCCTATGCACTCCTTAAAATAAAAATCTACTTCAATGCATCCGAACTTAAATGTGATCAGATTGGAGTAATATTCTCAGCTCCAATGAACAGAATACAAGCATTAAAACATCTTCAGGCTTCATATAGCTCCTGCAGTATCCTATTTTCAATCAGCTGCAATACTAGTTCAGCTTCATATTTTCCAAAGGAGAAGAATGGATAATAAAACCCTGTTGTAAGATGACCCCAAGCCTATGTTAACCATATAAAAAGGAAGATTTAAGTAATAAATGTTTAAACGTCTCACCTTTACACATTTTGTGGCAGCAACTTGTTCCACCTTATGCACAAATTGATCAAATGAGTAGTATGGGAGCAAATGAGAGTGCCATTCACTGTACAAACTTATCAAGTTCCCCAAGTTGCTAACCTGCAAAGTGCAAAATTGACAAATAAATAAAATGACAGAAGACATTAAAAAAAAAATGCAATTTTCATGAGCATTAGAGCATTGAAGCAAAGAGCAGACAGGAACAAGTAGAAGCTAAGTTCTATCTCCTTTCCATGTTTGAGTTATGTTTAAATACAATTGATTCCACAGATTTATGTTTGGTGAGACCTTCATCTATCTAGCAAATGTTAATAAGAAATGCTTATGACCTGAGCAGCTTCTAATGTATTGCCTGATGCTTAATAAATGCCTATATTGCTTAATGCTTCCCAAGAATCAATGTTGAATAGAAGCTTATGCTTTTCCATCCATCTGTTAAGTTAGGTTTAGGTAAATATATTTTTTCCACATCAAGCATCTATTAGCATTTGTTAGATAGATGGGAAAAAACTTGAGCAGCTATCTGCATAAGATGGAAAATATACGTATGCAGCCAGCAGCTGTGTACCATGCTGTGCCTTAAGGCAAAAATGTTGTGAATTTTTCTATGCCAAAATGATGCTTGGATTTCTCAGTTCATTGTTTGCTTGACTTTTAGAAAAGCCACATGAAAAAATGGAGGGATAAAATCTAATCAGCGAAAGAATCAGAAGAATAAGAAAAACAATGAGTCAACCTTTTAACCATTTTCCAACTGAATATTTCAGACTAGTTTGTTATTTTCAAATCATTCATCTGAACACATTTTGAGTCATTACTCTCCCATCCAATATTTTGCATAATCTTAAGACTGTCAGACCCCGAGAAGGCTTTCCAGACTGCAGACAGTAGATGTAATAAGCTGACCTATAAACTTTCAAAACAACTTCTTAAAGGGGTTTGCATCCAGCATCCTTTTGTTTATCCCCGCAAATGACAAATGATTTTGAGACATCAGAACAGGTTTAGTTCATATATAGACCCTATGAGCTCCCCAGTCCAACCTGCCAAACAAAATTATTAGGCAAGCAGGTCCATTCCTTTCAGCTATAACCAGAGAAAACCCAAAATTCCACACTTAAATCCTATTTATTCGTTCTGATCTATCGTTCTCAACAACTAACAAAAAGAAAAAAAAATAATTGTGCTAAAGATTTGTAGTAGGCTCAAAACGTATAATGAACATAGAGATTTGGAAAATTGGAAAGGAAATTCATGCAATTACCTCATGCCCTCGGCCACCATACCTAAAATGACGAGGGAAGTAACGAAGTACGTAGCCGAGGCCATCGTCTCCGAGAAGAAGCTCCGGGGTGAGCTTCGGCCGGCTTCTCGGCACCTTCTTCGGCTTTTCGGCCGAAGACTTGGAATTATTACCATAACTAGGCTTAAACGACAAAGATTTCGAAGAAGTAGAAGAAGAAGAGGGAATTGAATTGTCAGGATTCCCAGAATCAGGGTTGGAGTTAGGGATAGGGTTAGAATCGGGACAGTCGCGAGACCAGTGGCCTGGACGGCCGCACTTGTAGCATCCTGTGGCCGCTGCTTTTGTCTCCATTTCTCCTCTCTCTCTCTGTAATTTTTTTCGGGTAATTTGTAGCGTCGGCTGGTTGCCCCTCCTTTTGGCGGGAAAACCAGGAGGGAATTGTAACAATCTGGCCCACTGCGCGCCAAACTTAAAAGTGAAGTCGTGGACTTTGGTCCAATCCTATTTCCTTTCAAGTTGAAAACATAATTTTGTAATTTAAATACGTATAACTTGATAAGGTTATGCAAAATTCTCTTTCACTTTGCAATCTAATCCTTGAACCTTTTCTTTTCTTTAGAATAAAAATTAATTTTTTTTTGTCTAAATTGATATCACACTTTCATTTTGAAAATTATTTTCAAAACTATATTTACTTTTTTTCTATTTATCCATAAAAATATAACATTTATACCTTTCTAAACAATCTCTAAGTTTTATATTTAGAATTATGACATATTATTTCTTTAAGATTAATTTTTTCTTCATATATGACAAAAAAAAAAAGAATTGGTCACATTAGTAATTAGGTAATAAGAAATTTCAAATATCATTATAAAGAAAGAAAAAACTTTGAGTTGTAAATAATTTTTAAAATTAAATTATGTTTTGAGGTCTATTGTTAAGTTATGATTAATAAAACATGAGTAATTTATTTAATCAACTTATTAGCCTTTTATTATGTCTAAATTAAATTTGTTTAATTTATTTGATGTAATTAAAGTTATATATATTTATTGTACATACTTATCAATTATAATAAAGTTGATTTCTAAATCAAAGTGCCTATAGGTTTTTTCCTTTTAATTTAAATGAATTTTTTATGTAAAAATTGGTATATTTTCTTGTATAATTACTTTAATTATCATATTTGTTACTCAATCATCGTTTCACAAGTTTAAATAAGTTAAACACACTAATCAAACTTTAATACCACTATATCTAGAGAATGTGTAGTGGAGCATGAATAGCATAAAAGATTTTTCTTATTTGTTTAAACTTGTAAAAATATAATTAAATAACAAATATGACATTTAAAGTAATCACATAAGAAAACAAAATAATTTTTATATGGAAAACACTTAAAAAGAGAAAAAAACAATGGAACACTTTAGTTCAAAAACTTCATTATAATTAACAAACAAGTATAATATAAGTATAGCCTTGAATATATCAAATAAATTGAACAAATTCAATTTGTATTTAATAAAAGGCTAATAAGTTGACTATAATAAACCATTTATGTTTTATCAACTATAACACAACAAGTAGATCTTAAAACAAGAATTCAACTATTCAAAATAAATTGTTAGATGTCTTTACTAACCAACTAATATTCAACTCAATCAAATTATAAATTAATATTCATCCATATAATTTATCAAAACTATCACAAATGAGAAAATAAAACATCTTAAAGTAAAAACTTGCCCTTGTAGATCACCAAAACACAATCCAATTATCTATAATGAAGATATATATGTCTTCTAATTATTAACCAAAAATTAGCTTAATTAAACTACAAACAACTTTTTAATTATACAATTGATCAAAATTGCATGTAAAAAAAACTCAAAATATAGGCCTATGAAACTAAAGAAAAATTTAAACTTACAATGCTCAAAATATAATCTCTACTATTCAAAATTAAGAATAAAATATTCTTTATTAGTTGTCAAAGTTTTAGCTTAATTAAAGACTGTTTGTTCTTCCATTTACAAGATATAGAACACTGCCTCAAGTTGAAAATTTTAATGACTCCTACTACTCCTTTTATGGGTAAATCTAGAATTATTCAAAAATCCAATGATTTTAGTAGTTTTTTAGATTCACTTATTACTTGAAGAAAAGATAGACTAGGTGTTTCTAACTCTACTTTGGAAGATGTAATTGACATCAATAGGGATATTGGCATTTTCTCAAACTCTTAACTCACAAGCATGTCACCTAGCTGACTTTACAAGATAAATTGCTTTAATCGAATTAATTCTGTCTATAGACACTAGAGACTTCAAACTTTTTCTCTCCTAGAAGGAAGAGAAAAACAACTTACTCTAATGACTTTACAAGCTTCTGAAAGGCTCAGAAGATCACGACATCAATATATCCATTTAGGATTATTGGTTATTGAACTCTGAGGACTTACCAAAAGACGAATAGGTGGTAAGGTCTTTTTAGTACTCTACGATAATAGATTCTCAAATACTAAAAAAAGCTATCATTGGACTTATAGAAGTTGATATAAATAATAATCTAAAAATCAACTATATTTATCTAAACTTTACTATAACTATTACTCACTTAATCAGATCAATTTAGATCTGAATAAACTTTCCATTGGATAAATCGTACCCCAACAATCTTGAATTAGTAATAGGTACTTATACTACAGAGGAGTAATTTTAGGAACTCAATCTACTCTTAAACTTACTCCACTTGATAAAGGTAAAGATAAGGTCTAATGACCTCATCTTCTAAAATTCCTACTGCTCCTTTTATGGGTAGATCTAGAAATATCCATGAATCCAATGATTCTAGTAGTTTCCTAGATTCACTCATCGAAGAAATGATAGACTAGGCATTTTCGACTCTACTTTGGAATATGTAATTAACATCAATAGGGATGTTAGCATCTTCTCAAACTCTCAACTTACAGGTATATCACCTAGACGACTTTACAGGATAAATTATTTTGATCCAATTACTTCTGTCTACAGATATCAGAGACTCCAAATGCTTTTTTTCTTAGAAGAAAGAGAAGAACGACTTACTCTAATGACTCCATAAGCTTCTGAAAGGCTTAGAAGAATCATGACATTAATATATCCACTTAGGATTATTGGTTATTGGACTCTAAAGACTTACCAGAAGATGAATAGGTGGTAAGGTCTTCTTAGTACTTTACGATGATAGATTCTCAAATACTGAGAAAGCTATCATTGGACTTATAGAAGCTAATATGAATAATAATCTAGGAATTAACTATATTTGTCCAAACTTTACTATGACTATTAAGGATTTTTGTAAACATATAAAATCCTTATCCAAGTCAAAGGTTATAGAGACTTTCAAGGAGACAATCTACAATTAGATCTTATTTTTCTTGAAAATACTACTAACTCAATACAAGTTAACTACAAACTACATCTAGATGAAATAATCAGGTCACTTACTTTCAAAGGTATAAGTTTCCTTAGACTTATGAAATTTGATTCAACTTTACTTATAGGATCTAAATGGAACATCCAATTCCATGAGGAATCTGCTACTCTTAGACTATTAGGATATGTATTTTACAAAAATCTTGACGACACACACTCTGTATGTTTTACTAACTATACTCTTTATAAATCTACAGAAGATGACATAAAATCTAAAGTAGATCTAGAAGAAGAACTTAGCTAAAAAAGGAAAGGCTACTGCACTCTTAGCTAGATCAGCAAATCTAGACAATGAACTACTTGAATACATCTATCTCCCAAAAAAGGTAAGACAATACTTTACTTTTAATGAGTTATAAAAAATGGAACAATCTAATATCTCAAATGGTAAACTCAAATCAAACTTTAGACTACAATTTGATGATGAACAAAATATCATCACATATAAACTATCTTTTATCCCATATTCTACTGATGAAACTATATCCATAACAATAGAAACTCCCTCATTTACAGAAAGACATCACTTACTTATGGAAGCATCATCCAGATCAAGTGTTATTTATCCCTACAATAATGCTCCCATTACTCCATACAATTCTGGTTATCCACCATAAATACCAATAATCATATACACAAATGATAATCCAAACTTAAGAACCACTGGTAAGCAAAAGCCTACTAAAACTTGTTTCTTTAACAAAAACATGATAATACTCAACATTGCTAAAGTTAACCCTCAATTACTTAACAACTACATTTCTCAATAGATTGGGAATATTACTAAAACTTACAATAAAGATCACAAATATAATATTAATACCAAAGAAGGTATGATATGTATTAGCAAAAAATACTTAGGAGATGTAGCTCGCGTTACATGGAAATCTTTTAAAGTTATAATCTTTTAAAGTTATCTTAATGAAGTTGCAAGGGTAGCATCCTAAGGTAACAACATATAAAACTTTTTTTTTTTGATCCACAAGATAATTCCTACAATAGCATCAACAGAGTTTTTTAATCTGATAATGAAATTTTCTAAAGTATTAACTCAATAGTGAAGGAAAGACAAAAAAGCAATAATTGTATTATTCTATTAAATGATGGTCTGATCAATGCTACTAGTAATAGTAAATTTAATGAAAGAATTTGAAGTGGAAGTTTAGAGGTTGTATTTGGAACAAAAGTTGATAGATTCGTAAAGCTAGTTATCATTGAATTGCAAATTAGAAATAAGATTTTCTCTCCTTGCGTACGAATTTCTTGTAATAAATCATGAAGTTTTAAAATCTTAAAATCAAAATGTATTTTGTTTCTAGAAACTTCAGTTTGGATTTCTAAAAGTATTTTTGGGATTCAAACTCAATATCCTTGGGCTTGTTTTCAAAGATGAGTTTTGAAAGTTGTTGAAAGTCAAATCTATAAGGCAACTTAGATATTTTTACAATATTGAAAAGTTCCAAAATCTAAGATTGAGTATTCTTAAGAAAGTCAAGTTTTTCCTTAAACTCAATTCACTATTTAGTTTTTGTAACTAATGATTCATGGATATGTTCACAGATCCTGTAAAACTTTTCTTTGTGTAAGTTCAAAGAATCACCAAGAGAAATGAGTAAATCACTTAGTGAATTCAGATATTCACTTTCATTATACAATTGATGTGAAAAGTTTTTACCAAAATAACAGTTCAAACTGATTTAGTCCCAGAGTGAGTTTACCAAATCTTTTAGGTCATTTAATCGGTTTTCAAGAGTAGAAACTCGATTTTCAAAAATCCTATCTCTAGGAACAGATTTTTTGGTAATAGAAATATGATATCAATGTGAGCTTGTAAACATAAGATAAAAATCTTTAGTTTACATTTTGAACAAGTAGATCTCTTGTTTAGTGTAGGATAATGATTGCACCAATTACAAGGTTCAGAAGGATTACCAGATATGTGGTTCCAAGTATGTTAGCATAATCCTTCTAGTTTTAAGTTATGGCTAACAAACATGAGATCCTAGCAGAAATACTTGATGTATTTCTAGTTAATAATTTGTAGTTGTTCAAGTTTTGGCATTATGGATAGTAAGTCAGCATCTAAGGGGAGTAAGTATCCTGTGGATTACAAAATAAAAGTTTTATGTGTTATTGCCTTGGGATGCTATCCTAGCAACTTCATAGGATAGTTAAATTTAAAGGATTCTTATGCAGCACGAGCTACATATCCTAAGTAGTTTTTGCCAATACGTGTCATACCTTCTCCGGTATTAATATCGTATTCGTAATCTTTATTGTAAGATTTAGTAACATTCCCAATCCATTGAGAAATGTAGTTGTCAAGTAATTGAGGGTCAATTTCAGTAATGTTAAGTATTACCATGTCTTTGTTAAAGAAAGAAATTTTAGTAGGCTTTTGCTTACTAGTAGTTCGTAAGTTTGGATTATTATTTGTATAAATGGTTACTGATGTTTGTGGTGGATAACTAAAGTTGTATGGAGCTATAAGAACATCATTTAGGGATAAGTAACACTTAATTGGGATGATGTTTCCATAAGTATGTGATGTTTTTTTGCAAGTGAGGGAGTTTCTATTGCTATGGATATAGTTTCATCAGTAGGATATGAGATAAAAGATAGTTCATATGTGATGATATTTTGTTCATCGTCAAATCGTATCTAAAATTTGGTTCAAGTTTACCATTTCAGATATTAGATTATTCCATTTTTAATAGCTCATTAGAAGTATTGTCTTACCTCTTTTGGAAGATAGATGTATTCAAGTAGTTTATTATCTAGATATACTAATCTAGTCATAAGTGCAATAGCCTTTCCTTTTCGACTAAGTTTTTCTTCTAGATTTGTTTCAGATTCTATGTGATCTTCTGTAGATTTATAAGGAGTGTTATTAGTAAAACATACAAAATGTGTACCATTAAGATTTCTGTAAAATACAGATCCTGATAGTTTAAGAGTAACAGATTTATCATAGAGCTTGATATTCTATTCAAATCTTGCAGATAAAGTTAAATCGAATTCCATAAGTCTAAGGAAACATACACCTTTAGAAGTGATTAGATTATTTCATCCAGACATAATTTGTAATTAACTTATATTAAATTAGTAGTTTTTTCAAGAAAAATAAGATCTAACTATTAGGAAGATGGTTATATCATTCCTGATAATATCCTACTTATCAACTAAATATAAGGTTGCACTTGGGTTTCCAAATTTGATCTTAAATCAGGATTTTGGCAAATTAAGATGACAAATGACTTAATCCCTTATACTGCATTTTCATGTCCTGAAGGTCGCTTTGAATGGTGAGTTATGCCATTTGGATTTAAAATAGCCCCCTAAGTATTCCAAAGGAAAATGGATAATATCTTTACGAATTATTCATCATTTATATCTGTACATATAAATGATATACTAGTATACTCTCGTATACAGAATGAACACTACACATACTTATATATAACTCTTGCTCTATTTGAGAAGCACAGACTTATTATTTCTAAGAAAAAGATGTAGATATGCAGAAAGTACATTGAATTCTTAGGAATAGAACTTAGAAATGAAAAGATTTTACATCAAAATCATATCTCATCCAAAATCTTGGACTATCCAACAAAATTAAGAATAAAAAGACTTTACGATATTTCTTTGGACTACTCAACTACGCCAAAACCTTTATGTAAGATTTAGGCAAGCTCATTGGTTCTCTTTACAACAAGACCAATTTGACCAAACAAAAGTTTTTTAATCAAGAAAATATACGGTTGGTTCAAACCATTAAAGCAAAGGCAAAAACTTTGCCTAAGCTTATTATGCCTCTTGATAAAGATTACTTGATCATCGAAACTAATGACTATGAAATTGGATGAGGAGGTATTCTCTATCAAAAGAATACTAAGTACGATCCCAAATCTACTAAACAACTTTGTAGATATGCATCTGGTAAGTACAAAGAAGGCACATGTCTCTGCATACTCAAAAACTATGAAGTTCAGAACTCAGGAACTCTAAATTTACGACTCTCCCTCACAACAGTTTCTTTTCCTCAATAGAGAAACACTAGACTTAATCCAAACTACTATGATGAACAACGTTTGGAATATTCCTACTCTAGGAAGATCACAACACAAAGTTGTTGTGATTAATGCACTTGCTAACTACTTCTTAACCATGATCCAAAAATTGATGGGAAAGAAATTTTCTTATTACAATGGACATGTAGAAAACATGAAGGAATCTACAATACTTGGGAGGACAACAAATCCCTAATTTAGGGAATCCTTAATCCTCACTACGAAGGATACTACTTGGTAAGGATAGCTCTAAACAAACTTGAATTGTATTACGGTTCCAACTACTTTCTTCCCCTCTTTATTAAAAAGAAACTCTCACTAGAAGGTTCCACTTTCGAACAATACTCAACGAGTAAAACAAATCCAGATAAAAGGGAATTAGCCCCTATTCAAACCACTTCCATATACGATGAAAAAGTAAAGGGGATAGATTACACTTTGGATAATCCTTAAATTAATCCATCACTACTTTATGATCTATCTTGGCCAACAGTTTTCACTAGGAATTTTGGGATAATAGCCAAATTCACTTCAACCGAAAAACTATTACTTTATATGAAATTCTTTAAAAGGATTCATATTGGTGATTTCCTTACTTTTAAGGGTGGATCTATTTTCTATGAAACAGAATACAACCCTAGGAATGGTTACAAAGTCATTTCCTCATACTATTCTAAATGGACTTCATGTCTATGCCAACTCATATTTTGCATTCGCAAAATACACTTACAACTAGATGAATTTTTAATCCTAGAATACAAAAGATTAAAAATAAGCCCTGAGCAACTCTTCCACTTTAGACTTATTGGAATAATGGTATGTGAAGACATAACTACATGTCATCTCCTACCTACCATACTTTAAGAAAGAGCTCAATAAATAATCATAAAATCTGGACTTGGTTGTGACATAGTCTATGAATCCATTATCCTATGTTGAACCAACTCTTATGACCTAGCAAGACCCTTGGTCAAGATTAACACTTCGAACCTAAAGCCCTCGTTAAGGACCAAAATTGATGAATTACCAGATTGGGCTAAGGAACTAACAAGCCCATCACTACCCAAATTAAACTCTTTTAAGCATGATAAGTAGTTCAAAACTTTTACTGGACTATTTCAGATGAACAACAATTTTGATCTTTAAAGAACTAAAAGATCTTATTATACTTTTTCAAGATCTTAAAAGTCGAGATTCATGGATCTTGTTCTTAAAGAGATTGAAAAAGTAAAGCAACAACTACTGCAGCTGAAGAACATGGTGGAACCCACTAATAGTGAAGCTATGTCAGCCACTACTCCTGCTATATTAGAAGACATGTGACTATAACAAAAAAGATTCCTCATAGCTGTCCCAACTTTTTCAACTATCCTCAATAATTCTACTTTACATACTTTAATCCTATACCATCCATCTGTATGCTCTAGAATCAGCTCTTGACTATATAAAGAGGTTCTCATTTCACTACTAGGATATAAAAAAGCAAATAGAAAAAAATCACTACTAGGGCATTGCATAGAGCATCTCTCTTAACCTCTCATTCTTTGTACTCTTATGCTTTTTTACTTGTAAACATTTAACACCATTAATAATATGTGTACTTAGTCTCTTTTCCCTGTGGTAAGTTTATCAGTATTATGAAAATATAATATAGTTATATTATTTTCATACCATTATAACCCATCTCTAAAACTACCTTTATTCCAACACATCTGCAATCCTGCCTAATACCAAACATAAGATCTATGTGACACAGTTATGATTAGAGGTTGACTAAGGCCAGAAAGGCCGTTTCTTTCCTTCATATTGTCTATCTACAATGAGGGAAAATTAGTATTGGATGCAGATTTGCAGGTTATCACAAAAAAAAAAGGTATCTTTTGTACTTGAGTTATTTATTATGAAGATTATATGATCTATACTCTATTCCAGATTATAATACTAAAATATAGCAATCACTACAATTGTTTATGATTTAGCTTAATCTCTATTTAATTTTTAGATGTCCAATAACTCTTCTTCCGAATCCTCTTATGAAAACTCTAAAGACTATAACATTGATGAAAGTCACTATTTTGTCAACTCTTACACTTGACTACCTTTTGGACTATTCAGCCAAGAGTTCGCCAGAAGACTAGAAATAGTCTGAGCTCCTAGTATTCACAGGTACTTAAATTTCAATAATCCACCTACTGAACAATGTTAAATTATACTACTCATGAAAGAAACTCAATAATGTATTATCCAACTTACTTTTGTTTGGTAGTGCAGCCCAATATAGTATACTTCCCAAATGCTTACGAATAACTTTACTTTTAACGTAATTGCACCAGGTTATGTTAGACTCAATTTCCTTTATCACTACCTCTTACGATCTTAAGCTTTGTACTTAGTATAGATGATAAAATATTTGGGGTAATTTCCAGATCTACTTCTCAATTCCTTTTACTGTTTACTCTTTTGTACTCTTACTTTGTTACTTATAAGACTTATGTCACAAGGATACGTTGATCTGACCCATTCATGTATCCTTAAGGTGCAAATTTGGGTCAAGACTGAACTTTTGCGGGCTGCCAACATTGTCCAAACCCTTTGCTACCTATGGAAGGTCCCAGAAGCATGCAGAAGTGTTATCATCTAAAGACTTCTTGTATAATGTGCTATAGTTACCTAGAGAATTCTGGAAGGAACCGTATTAAATGCTTATCTAGAATACTCCTTTTAAATACCTATAATATTCCATTTTAAGACTTTCTTTTAAGTTATATAAATAAGTCACCCCTCTCATTTATACAATATAAATCCTAGCTTAATATAAGTTCACTTGTAAAGCTATCTGGTGCTCTTTCTCTCCAGTACTTCCAATTCGCTTACTTACCCCTCACACGCCTTCCACTGATTCACTCAAAGTTTCTAAGGCTTACTTAGCTTATCTTCTCTCACAAGATTGACTAAGTGTCCATGGGTTAGCATGAGCAAGGCCTAACTTCGTGACAGGTGGTATCAAAACTTACCCCTATCTGTTGTGGGACCCTTAACTTAGCGCGAAATGTCGAGAACCCCCGATTGCACCAACTCGGTGCATGTTTAAGAACATTGACGAGGATGTTGATGAATCCAGTATGAGAGAATGTAATGGGTACACACTACCTAACTCCCACATTATCGAAGAAAAGGGAGATCTTGGACTATATAAACGTGGGCATTGCACACCCCAACAAGTTATTTTTTGGAGAAAAGGTAATAGTCCCATGACACCTAGCTTGTAAACCTTTCTCACTTCTATTACTAGTGCAAGAGATGGTATTAGAGTCATAACTATTGTTTTTCTAGCTTATGAAATGTGTTGACTACTTAGATTTGGCAATTTCCAACATATCTAAGAAAATTGTTACTTTGGCAAAAACTTTTCATATCATCTGCACAATTAAAATAAACATCAGAATTCACTCACTAATCTACTGATTTCTCATGGTGATTCTTTAAACTTCCACCAAGAAAAGTTTTACAGGATCTGTGAACACATCCATGGATCACTAACCACAAAAACTAAACAATGGATTGAGATTAAAGAAAAAACTTAACTTCTTTAAAAATACTCAATTTCAAATTTTGGAACTTTTCAATACTCTAAAATCTCTGAGTTGCCTCATAGATTTGACTTTCGACAACTTTCAAAACTCATCTTTGAAAACAAGTCCAAGGATATTAAGCTTGAATCCTGAAAACTACTTTTAGAAATCAAAACTAAAGTTTTTAGAAACAAAACACATTTTGATTTTAAGATGCAATTGTCCTATCAAAGGACAATGCAAACTCCCTATTCATCATTTAAACTAGACCTACTTGGCCTTGATCCCCCCAATGATGAACAATTGGAAAACTTTTCATACGAAAATCTTGACAGACCTCCTAACTTGATCTCAAGAGAAAAACTTTTTAATCTCTTTTATACTTCAGAAGACTTACAACTCTTCATTGATAAACTAGAAAAACTCAAGATTATTGGTGAAAATCCCACTAAATATTGGGAAAATGACAAGGTTTATTGTAAATTGAACATCATTAACCTTGACTTAATTATTAAGTGTTCATAGATAAATTACACTAATTGGGAATTTGAGGAATGCAGACATCACTGTAAGCAACTTCTTCAACTTGGAATTATCCAGCGATCTACTTCGCAACATCGTTTAGCTACCTTCATTGTTAATAAAGGTAACATACAAAAAACGAGGTCAATCACGAATGGCATTTAATTATAAATGTCTTAATGATAACTGTCAAGAAGATGGTTATGCCATTCATGATAAGAACCTACTTATCAACCAAATATAAAGTTGCATTTGGTTTTCCAAATTTGATCTTAAATCAAGATTTTGACAAATTAAGATGATAGATGACTCACTCCTTTAGATGACATTTTTGCCCTAAAAGTCACCTTAAATGGTAAGTTATGTCATTTGGACTCAAAATAACACCCCAGGTATTCCAAAGGAAAATGGATAATATCTTTAAGGACTATTTATCATTTATATTTGTATATATAGATAATATAGTAGTATACTCTCATACACAGAACAAACACTACGCACACTTATATATAACTCTTGCTCTATTTGAGAAGTACGAACTTATTGTTTCTAAGAAAAAGATGCAGATATGTAGAAAGCACATTGAATTCTTAAGAATAGAACTTAGAAACGAAAATATTTCACTTCAAAATCATATCTCATTCAAAATCTTGGACTATTCAAACAAGATTGAGGATAAAAGGACTTCACAATCTTTCCTCAAACTACTTAACTATGTCAAACCCTTTATCAAGGATTTAGACAAGCTCACTGGTCCTCTTTACAACAAGACCAACTTGACAAGACAAAACTTCTATAATCAAGAAGATATATGGTTAGTCCAAACTATTAAAGCAAAGGTAAAAACTTTGCCTAAGCTTATTATGCCTGTTGATACAGATTACTTGATTATCGAAATTGATGACTGTGAAATTGGATGGGGTGGTATTCTCTACCGAAAGAAAACTAAGTATGATCCCAAATCTACTAAACAACTTTATAGATATGTATCTAGTAAGTGCAAAGAGAAAGGTTATCTTACTTCTTTGGACTTCGAGATACTTGCTATCATTAACTCTTTAGATTCTTTCTCCTTTTCCATTACGGATATGAAAGAAATTACTCTACGAACTGATTGTGAAGCTATTATTAAATATGCAAAGCAATCTCATGAAACTAAGGGATTTAATGCTAAACAATGACTTAAGTTTCAAAATACTTTACTCACTAAAGGAATGGTTATTATTTTTGAACATATCAAAAGAAGTAACAATTCTATAGTTGATACTTTATCCTGATTAACATTCTCTGACCGAATGTTAAGATTTGACTTTTCAGGTACTATGGACACAAAAAAGGCACATGTCCCTACATACTCAAAAACTATGAAGTTCGGAACTCAAAAACTCCAAATTTACGACTCTCCCTCACAATAGTTTCTCTTCCCCAATAGAGAAACACTAGACTCAATTCAAACTACTATTATTTGCAACGTTTGGAATATTCTCACTCTAAGAGGATCATAACACAAAGTTACTGTGATCAATGCACTTGTTAACTACTTCATAACCACGGTCCAAAAACTGATGGGAAAGAAATTTTCTTGTTATTGTCTTTTTACAAGAAAACATGCGAGAATTTACAATACTTGGGAGGACATCAAATCCCTAATTCATGGAATTCCTAATCCTTACTACAAATGATATTACTAAATAAGGGAAGTTGTAAATGAACTTGAATCGCATTGCGATTCCAACTATTTTCTTTCCCTCTCTATTAAAAAGAAATTCTCAATGGAAGGTTCCACTTCCGAACAATACTCAATGAGTAAAATCAACCCAGATAAAAGAGAATTGGCCTTTGTACAGACCATTTCCACCTACGCTGAAAAAGCAAAGGGAATAAATCATACTTTGAATAATCCTCAGATTAATCCATCACTACTTTACGATCTATCTTGACTAACAATTTTCACTAAGAATTTGGGGATAATAGCCAACTTCACTTCGGCCAAAAAACTACTACTTTGTATATAATTATTTGAAAGGATTCATATTAATGATTTTCTACTTTTAAGAGTAGATTTGTTTTCCATGAAACAGAATATAACCCTGGGAAAGGTTGCAAAGCCATTATCTCTCACTATTTTAAGTAGACTCTGTGTCCATGCTAACTCAAATTTTGTGTTCGCAAAATACACTTGCGACTGGACAAATTTTTAATCCTAAAATACAAAGGATTAGAAATGAGCCCTTAGCAACCCTTCCACTTTTGAATTATTGGAACAATGGTATGTGAAGACATAACTACATGTCATCTCTTACCTACCACACTTTAAGAAGGATATTGAGCTTGAATCCCGAAAATTACTTTTAGAAATATAGACTGAAGTTTATAGAAACAAAATATATTTTGATTCTAAAATTTTAAAACTTCATGACTTACTACAAGAAATTCATACGTAATAAGCGACAATCCTATTTCTGATATACAATTTAATAATAACTAGCTCTATGAATCTACCAACTTTTCTTCTAAATACAACCACCAGACTTTCACTTCAAATTCTTTCACTAAACCTATTACTACCAGTAGCATTGATCAGACCATCATCCAACAGAACAATACAAATATTGCTCTTTTTTCTTCCCTCCACTATCAGCTTAATACTTTAGAAAATTTCATTATTAGTTTGAAAAACTTTGCTAATGCTATTGTAGGAATAAAAGACTCACTTGACCAGATCAATTCAGATCTGAATAAACTTTCCATTGGATAAATTGTACCCTGACGATCTCGAACTAGTAATAGGTACTTATACTACAAAGGAGTAATTTCTTAAGTCTAGGGAATTCGATTCAACTTTACTTGCAGGATTTGAATGGAACATCCAGTTCCATAATGAATCTGCTACTCTTAAACTATCAGGATTTGTATTTTACAAAATCCTAACAGCACACTTCAAAGAGAGCTGTCTTGGGTCCTTCAATATATTAACTTTTTATATTAATTTTTTTATAATTACTTTAACAATTTAAAGATAATAATTATAATTTATTAACACAAGGGTTGTTTCTTTTTCTACTAAAAAAAGTCTATCTTACAACATGTGTTTTTTTTTTTTTCAGAAAGAAAGATTATAAACCATATAATTTGAAGAAAGTTTTTACATAATGTGCACATAAATTATTTTAAAACAAAAAATAAGTAAATTGCACGCTTCTTTGTGCAATTTATTTGATGTAAATTATTACATTCATTAATATATTAAATTTGTTATTTAATATTATATTACATTACATTTTAAATCATGTATAATTAAACCTATCAAATAAATACTATAATATATAGATACAGCACTTATATATTAAGTGTTATTAAAATTTTATACACTAATATCTTATATTTAATGTGTGTATATTAATTATAATGTATCAATTTGAACAGTCCAATTTTTATTATATAAACTAAATTTTAAATTTATGATATTTTTAATTATTTAGTTCAGTTCTTAAAATATTATAAATGCACATAAAAGAGACAAAGAGTAAGCAAACATAAGATATTCACCTGTTTTTATTGGTGTGGTTGTGAGACAATGTTAATCATTTATGACTTTAAAAGATGATAATTGTGATTCCCTTAAAAGCAAGTATCATCTTACCCTTTCTTTTTTTTAAAAAAAAAAGTGATGCTATTTTTTATGATTTAATTTTTTTAAAATTAAGTTTTACAGTTACACTAAAAATAAAGAAAGGAGAGTTAACTAGAAAATTTTTTCATTTAATATTGTTATTTTGTCAAATTATATTTGTTTAATTAGACTGAAAAATGTCACTGTTGCCTTTGCACTCTCTGGCTCTTGAAGACAATGCAGAAGAAGATGGCTCCAAAAATGCCACTGACCCCTTTTGCAACCACCTGCCACCCACACCACCATCCTAAATTTCTTTCCTGAAAGAAATCTGAAGAGTGGGGAAGAAAGGGAAAAAGAAAGAAAGAAATGGTTGCCTAGCTTCTCTGTCATCAACATCAACTTGCCTGTCATGAAGAAGGCTGAGTCTGGGGCCCTCTCTGCATGCTCTCATCGACTCCCCAGTCGTCGCCAGCGGCAAAGTCGTCTTTGATCCCTTCACCATGGCTCTCAACGACGGTCCCAACCTTGAAGAGTGTACTTTCCCCACTGCCATCAACTTGTCCCTTGAAAACGCCATTCCACTGCATCCCACCAAATTTCAGTCCTAACTTATTTATGTGTTTTTCTCTCGACTGCTTATCGTTTGGTGAATATTGGGTCTGGATGCGTGATTCAGATGAAGAGAATGATAGAGAGAAAAACTCTTCTTATGGACCAAAAAGAGAGAAAAGAAAGGATTGAGATGGTGAAAAGGAAACACCCAAAAAGGAGAGAGAAAGAGAAAGAGAGAGTGAAGCATGCAGCAGAAGGGAGAAACAGGGAGGGAAAGTGATTTAAATCTACGAGGGAAAAGTCAAAGGAAATAAATTTTAACTGGCTAAAAGTTGATTAAGGATGAGTTGGGTTGGCTACAACAAATGTCATCTTAGTATTTAATGGTTAAAATTAACGTTTTTAAGGTTGCTAACCCATTCGTGTTTTATTTATTTATCTTTTTAGCAAATGCTTATTATTTTACTAAGGATTTCAAAAATTAAAAGGTATTGACCAATGATAAACCTATCCCACTCTCTCTATCCTTACACTCTTTTGAAGCACACAACCACATTTCACCAATACCTCTGATTTTGAATGATATAGAATTTCGCATGTGCATGTCATCATTCCAATCAAACCCCATTATTATTTTGGTTTATGTAATCCATTTTGTCTGTTCATATTAAATCTTTTGTGGGAGCTAAGCAAGAGAAAAGATGTAAAGAAATTATGGTAATCTTATGTTATATGCCAATTTTTTTTTATGTCATTCTGTCAATTTCTTTCTTTGTTTCATTTGAAGTTTGCCTGTTAATAAATGATGGTTTGCTTCCCTCTTTGCATCATTATCTTTCATAGCACCCCCAACCTTAGTTTTAAGAGTGTTTGCATTTTTCTATTTGTAATTTATTTTTAAGATTTTTTTTTTTTGCTCATAATTTGTTGGGAGAATTCATAAATTAATGATGAGATTAAACCACATCTTAGCCCCTATTATAATATGGACGATTTTATTGAAAAAATGAAATTCGATTTTCTTTGATAATTATTTATAAAAAATAAGGCTATTATAAGATTTTTTTTTTTTTGGCCTATCAAATACTCATTGGACTATGAACTATACAACAAGACAATTCTCTTTATTTTTATAATTCACATCTTTTTAAAATTAATATTTAAAATTTTTTAAATAAAATTTTAAGTTTTTAACCACCAAATTATTTTTTAAAAACATAACATTCTAATTCAGTGTTATAAGCAAGAGGGGGGGGGGAACATGGCCTCACTTTTAGACATCTTTTCACATACAACAGATTAATGTTTTTTTTTTTTTAATAAAACATTATTATAACGCGATAATTGAAAATGCACCACATCGTTTACATGCTCGAAATTTTTAGTATTTTTTAACATTATTATTTCTAATATGCCAAATAAAACATTATTATTTCTAATAAACCGAGCCCCATATGATAATTTTTAATTGGGATGAAGACTAAAAGCTTTACTAATAATCACCTTTTGATTTTGATTAGAGGTATTATTGTAATATAAGCAATTTGATATAGATTCTCATTGAGCGTGATTGGCTTAAATTATAATTAATTCATTTGTAATACTTTAATTTAATTTTAATTGAATTGAATTGATTGATTTAGACGGATTGGACGGTTGGATGTACACTCCTATTTGATTAAGATGCTGTGGTAAATTGAGCTAATTCCGGTTTCGTTTGGCTGTTCATAGAAAAGAAAAAATAAAAATAAAATGAGAAAGTCAAGGCAAATGGGTTGTCTGGTCTTTTAGACTTTGCAGATCAGCCAACCCACCTGCTGGGGTGGCGGCGGCGAGTGCCCAGCTCGGGCTCAATAGACTGTGGCGCTTGGGCTGGTCCGGCGTACCAGCACGGTACAGGCGGTGCTCTGAGTTATTAAAAAATCTGATTTTGAGAAGGAAGGAAAGAGGGGAGCTTGGGGATAGGGTAGAAATGGAGTCATCGATCTCCAAACGACAATGCCGTCGCCTCGTATTTGATCGCCGTTATGGTTTGGTGTAAGTTTCGGTTTCTTTCTCTCTCTCTATCAGTCAATCCATTTACTCACACACACGCACACACACAAAGGTGCACAATTGCTTGGAGTGTGAACGGGGATGAATCAATTGAACTACTGGAACGCTGCTTCTTGTCTTGTAGGATTGATGACTGGAAAGACCCATCAGAGGAAGCTCTAGCTGGTGGCCGTGGAATGTAGGTTTTAAGTTTTCCCTCCCTTGCTTCGTTACTGATGCCTCTGTTTGTATTCTTGCAAATAACCCCACCAACCCCATCCCTACTGCCTCCATCGCCCCCAAATCCTTGCCATAGTCAGGCGGTTAAGCACGTTAAGTATATATCTCTATCAAAATTTAATTGGGATGGGTTACATGAATCTTTTCTCGTTATATAAAAATTCCCAAGTATAAAATATTTAAACTCTGGTTCATTGATACGGGAATGCGAGGCCTAACTCATTCTCTCTCAATAGGTTTTGCGTACTGCCCCTCGCGAAAAGTTTCTTGAAGGCAGCTACAGAGTCGGTAATGTTGCTTTTGACGATGCACATGTTTATTGTTTATCCAACTTCTTGTGCTTTACAATTTTGATTTAGTTTTCCTTGTACTTTTATTGGTGCTTTGTCATGTTTTTTTTTTTTTTAATTACAGCCGATTTTTAATTGTTGTTGAATTCTTTGGGTGAAAATGGTATTGCTTCTGGCCCATTAAGAATTTTGTATTTGATCTATGCTTTTTAATTTATTTGCTTTATTGCTGGGCTTTGGCTATTTTATTTTGCTGTTTTTGATTTGCTGACCCAATAGCCAATTGGAAACTTATGTTTGTTGGTGGTAATGATTGGGCTTAATGTTCATTCTTGTCTTGTGATGTGTATGCCTGTCTTACAACTCGAGCTTATCATTACAATAAAATCCACATGAGGCTGGAGAGGTCAACCTTTGATTATAGGCTAAATTTCCTGAACCAAGGAATTGTTGAAGATGGTTGGGAAAAATCCTTTTAAGGTGGGCTTGGCACATCTTGTGTAAACCTAGAGATGCACCATATTGAAGGCATGGCTCAACTAGACGGAAAAGAAAGAATACAAATAGATCTTCGACTTGCCCTAAAGTTAACCAATTCCCCAAAAAATTTGATCATTAATTGAATGTGAGTGAATTAGAAAAAGTGTGTGTGTCTGAACCTACGGAATCACCATGTAGTTTAGATTTAAGTTTGAGTTGAGTAGAGCTGTTAGATGAGGTTCTTTGTGTTTTTAGAGCATGAATGGGTGCTTATGAATCTAAACTTATTCTCAGTGGGAGATGGTTAAAAGGTTGAAGGGAGAATTATAGCGAGAGAGAGAGAGAGAGAGAGAGACTTAAAGGGAGGGAGATTGATCTTTGAATTTTATCTTCTGTTTCATGCATCTTTGTAGCTTGAAAACGACAAAAGCAATGCCTTTGATAAACTCTTTGTTTTCAATATTTCTAAAATGACTCTGAAATTAATAACTAGTGTCACAGGATAACTATAAAGCAAATGCTTCTAATAAGCTTCCATGTCTGTGTTGGATACTGAGACCTGCCTGACATGCCTTACAACACTTGCTAGACACTTGAAAACATATTGGTGTAGACACCCCATTTTTATCAGTTATCAAGAACTCCTTGTGATTGATAGCAGTGGACTTTAGTTGGGCTTAGAGAGTTGAATTTGAGTTTGAATGTTTGAAATTTGGAAGCCAATTACTCACATGTTTTGAGTTGCTAAACTTGACCTATGTGTGCTTAAAACTTTAATTTTTTTTTGACTTACAGACGGGATTTTTGAGTGAGCTTAGCGGCAAATGAGATTAGACCTGCAAGGCTTGCTGACTCTTTGATTTCACACATTAGGTGGATTAATTGAGATGCATGACCTTCTAAATTCAAACTTCATGAATGAGCAGATTGCATTATGTATGGTCTACTCCTTTAGGCATAACTCCCAAATGAAATCGAATTAGGGTGCAAGCCTTCTATGTTCAGAAACTAAATTTCATAAGCTTTCCAAGTGTATATTGCTGGCCCAATTTAAGTCTTAATAGGCAAGATACAAACTACCGAAGTTGTACAAAAGAATTATAGTGCCCATATGGGCAGTCAATATATATTGCTGGTCCGTTCCAGGCAAACAGTACATTCTGCCGGCCAAGCCCAGGCTGTGAATACTTTCTGTTGGTCTAGGTTCATGTTTTCTCCTCTATTTTGGGTTCCTACTCCAACAGAACGCATATTTCTTATCCAGTTCAGCCTGAAACTCTTCCAAAGCTGTTCTAATCCTTCTTTGTTTTATTTACTTGTAGTACAACTTTCTAGGCATTTCATGTTTCTTTGTAAATAGATAACCCCTCTGTCAATCAAAATTCAAATAGGAGTTTTATAGGTTGAAAGTTATGTTCTCAAGGTGACTTCTCTTCTCAAGTTTGTTCCCCTATTTCCAGCTAATTGTTGCTGTTTCAAAAGCTATTAAAACCCCCCTTAAACTTCCTCCTTGATACTGAGGTTCATTTCCTTCAACCTATGATCAATTGAAGAGCTTTCCATGAAGTTCTCAATTGCTTTTTCATTTTTCTTCTCTGATTTTGTTGTGATTTTCCACTAGAGTTTCAGACATTTCCTTTTATTTAAAGCCCCAAAATTCACCAAATAACCCTTCAAATGCAGCCCTAAATCACCTCTAACTTGTCCTCCTCAATCCTTGATCAATTGAGTTGCTTACCATTGAAGCTCTAAATTGGTTTTTCTCTTTACTTTTCAGGTTTGTCTCCTCTTTTTAGAATCCTTTAAAACCATCATAAAAGCTCCCAAGATGGCCCTAAATCAGCCTTAGACGTCCTCCAAATCTTCCATTATCAGCACCAGAACTAACTCAGCCTTATTATCGATCTTTCCTCAGTTTGTAAGTATGTTATTGGTATATACATGTGAGTTCTTAAGGTGTTTCCAGCAACTTTGCATGCTGTCCAGAACATGATTCAAGAGTTTCCTTGTCAATTGAGCAGAAATGTGCAGGGACTGGAAATATACTGGAATTCATAGAACATGGGCTATAGCTAAAAATGAAGATGTGCAACTAAATTTTCATGTGACTACAAGATTCTCATTAAGAATGTTAAATTCTATCAAAGATTGATTAGACTACTAGTGATGCTATATGGTAGTGAGGATTGAGTTGTCAAGAAACATCTAAAAGTTGAGTGTCATGATGAGGGGAATGCATAGATGGATGGATTTGTGGACACTCTATAAATGATCAAATAAGAAACAAGGACTTAGTATCAATTGGAGATAAATTGAGGGAGTGGTGTTTGCATTGGTTTGAATATGTCTAACATATACGAACAAATGCTTGTACACTTTGAACAATTAGATTTTACTTTAAACTTAATTCATAATAGAGCAACATGACGAAGAAAAATTCATCTAGCTGATCCCAATTGAACTTGAGATTAAGGTTTGTTGTTCCTGTATTTTCAGTCAATAGATTGTCCTTCTTATTAATCTTATCTCCAATTTCATTACAGGTAAATGGGGCAGCAAACTTTGCTGTTAAAATTTTTGAGAAGCCAGATCTTTTCTCTCCCCAGGCACTGCAGGCAAGCCTTGATAAGCCACTTAACAAATTAATGTCTTCAATACAAAAAAAACAGTTCTTAACTGTTTTTCCTTCAAAGGAAACCTTTCATTGAATGTCGCAACTGCTCCTTCCCATTTATAAGTTGGATCTAGAGAATCACAGATTTCTTAAGGCTCTTGGATTTCATCTGACAATGTACTTATCGTTGTGGATTTGTGGGCAAATGTATGAAATTTTACTGCTGATGTACATTCTTGGTGGCCATGTGCATCATTATGGCATTTACTTGTAATGCTTTATTTGATTATTACCATTTGCAATTCAGGAATTGTGAATTTTGCAAATTTTTGAGTTTTATGTTTGAAGGTTTGTGGATATTGATCTTCATGAATGGAGCTAATCTCCATACAAGAAACTACCCACTGAACTAGAAGAGACATGATAACTTACATGAACTGCAGTCTATGGGCTTGATGAACTGGTTTTTGATATTACCTGGCAATAAGAGGATGCTTATTTAACAGGCTGTAATAAGAGGATTGTTGTATAGTATATGCTATAGCCGATGCCCATGTGTAACCTGCTTACTTTAAGTTATAATCCTTAAGGTTTTTATCTTTCAAGGCTAAACTGGTTTTGACGTGATAGATGCCTCTTTTTGCATTACTCAATTCCTGCTGCTTCGTTTGATTATTACCATCTGGAATTCAGTAATTGTGTGTTCTTGCAAACTTTGATTCATATATTTGAAGGCTTGTGGATATTTATTCTTGCTGAATTGTATGAAAGCTATGCAGCTCACAGGAAATTACCAAATTAACTAGAAGAGAACGGCGGGTTCAACTGTCACAAACTGCTGTTTATGGAACTTAACAAACTGATCTGTGAATGTTACCGGGCAATGTGATGTTGTTTATGTAACAATCCGTTTACCTGAGTAGTTGTTGCTCTTATAGGCATTGGGTGATGCATAATTATAATCTACTTGCTTGAAATTTTAATCCCTTGGAGCTAACCATGTATGGAGACATTCAGGCCTCCTTGCTGGTATGGCTAATTCCTACTTCATTGGCACAAACTAGAACTAATAACTAAGATGATGGGTTCTCTTTCTGCCATTTGGTCGTGTGGCCATTCACATGTATAAATTTCAAACATTAGTTGAACTACTATCATGATGCCATTTGTCGTTAATCGCATTCAATATGCATGGCTAGGCCAAAGCCGATCGTATGAGTAGTCCCAACAGGTGAAAAAAACAAAAAAAGGAGGTTGTGATGGGTGCAAGAAAGAGTTGAATGTTTGGGCATGAAATGAGATCAGAATCAGCGTAACCCCATATAAGGTTGTCCCATGGGATTATTGTTCGGATGGGCGGGGCGAGTAGTAGAGTAGAGGTTCTGTTTGAGTAGATTCAACTCTAGCAGTAGTGAATCGCTCTGAACTATGCAGTCTGTTCTGGTAAGATTGGGCATGGCGAAGGTGTGCGGATTTATTCCATCTCCATTGGTTACTTGGTCTTTTATACTTACTAGAACAAAGTCTGCTTCACACAAACCTCACCAACTGATTGGCAAGTGTCCATTATTTCAATTGGTTGCAAGCAGTTGCTCTGACTTGAAGTAAGTTGTCTTGCAAAATAATCAAATAAGGTTATATAATGTTACAACAAAATAAGTTTGTTAAAAGAAAAAATATTGTAATTTTGGCTAATCATTATTTTAATTTGTTGCTAGAAGTTGCTCTGACATAAAGCGAGTTGTGTTGGAAAATAATCAAATAAAATTATATAATGTTACAACTAAAATAAATTAATAAAAAAATTGCATCTGATATGTGTATAATATTATTACTAAAAATAATTTTTATTTTTATAAACAAATTATCACAATACATTAAATTTATAACAATTATCCTCTCAAAATATAATAAAATTTGTTATTAATTAATAAATACTTTGAATAATAAATTTACAAACATAACTCTTGTTTATATTGATCTTAGATTATAGAACTTTCTCAAATAAAATATAACTCACTAAAATTTCTCAAACTTCATTATAAAAGATAAAAAAAATTATCTTTATATAATATATCTAGTATAATTACTTGTAAATAAAAATAATAGTTCATAAATAAAAATTATGATAATAATAACTAATTATTTTAATACATATAATAATTAAATAAAAATTAATTTAATAGTTATAAAACGATTGACACAATGACCTCAAAACAATTAATTAAATTAAGAATTAAAATTCCGGTAATTAATCTTTTAAAAATACATTACTTTACAAAAAGTGGGTGCACAGGCAATCTGGTTTTGAAAACAAGGCAAGCTTTGGAGGGGAAGGGTGTCATAGAATTCGAAGGTCTCTAAACGACCCCGCCATTACCTCGTATTTTACAGTCGTTATGCTTTGGGTACACAAAAACAAGTGCACTGACTGAAAGGAGATGGACTTCATTGATTTAATGCAATGCTGCTCTTCCAGGATCAATGATTGGAAGAACCCCCTCAGAGGAATTGTTCCATGTGGTGTCCATGGAATGTTAGTTTTCTCTCTCTATCTCCGTCACGTATGCCATATGCTTGGTTCTCGCGAATGACCCCAACCCCCTCAAAAAACTCCAACGAAAGTCACGGGTTTTAAGCAGATATTTTATTTCCATTGCAATGGAAGGTGGACAAAGTTGTAGTTTTAATATTCGGTTTAATTAGGACAGAGAGAGAGAGAGAGAGAGAGAGAGAGAGAGAGAGAGAGAGAGAGAGAGAGAGAGAGAGAGGGAGAATTGGTCAAAAACAAGTGAACCTGGCTAGTTGGATTGCAAATTATTAAACCCATCTCAAACTCCTTCAGCTTGGTTAATAAACTTCTTAGACGACGGGACACAAACTACCCCATATGTCTCCTGAGTATGGAACACGTTTTCCCCTAATGAAACAAACATGCCAAACTGCCTACTTGTAGATCGATCGAGGCTCTCACAGCACGTAGGGAGGCCTAGTTAAGGCAACGTGGTACGACGAACAAAACAGCAACCCAACAACTAGGTTCAGGTTTTCTTCGGTTGACATCACTCTGACAAGTTTTTGATCAGATCTTCTAACCATAAACTCTTACCCAGATTTGTGTCAGCACCAACCTGGACTGTTAAAAATATTCTCAAATAATTGTACGTAAAAAATAAATAAAAATTCAGTATTATATTGTTACGTGAAATCCTCATTGCTGACACTGAATTTCGGGGCCGCTGAGCCAAATTTACAAGCTTAGCCCAATCATTGCCGATAAAAGCATGAATATTTTCAAAAGGTTGCGTGTACGTATTGAATATAATACTTGTCTTCCACTTCAGACACGTTAAAACATGTTAATAATAATAAAAATAAAAAGTTTTGAACACCCACATGAGATACACCCAATTAATATATCAATACATAAAATTAATTGTATCTAATATATATATATATATATATATATATCATATTTATGCCCTAATTTTCTAAGGGTTAGGTATATCTTCCTGTCCATATGGTGTTGTTTTCGTATCTTCACGTCTTAGCTATGCATCATAGATCATAGTTTTAAATATTGAATCTTTTCGGGGGTTAGACTAGTAAATTGGTAATTTAAAATTTGGACCCACCCAATTCTCTATTTAAATAAGTAAAAAGCATCTCAGGAAAAAAAAAAAAAAAAACACCCAATTCGATTGATTCAAAAGGTCAAACCAGTAAACCAAGCAAATTTTTGGTAAAAATTCTATTTCTTGTTTTTGGCTTTTCAAAGTAATTATATATAATTACATTATTTTATTAAGAATACTTGTAGGTGTATAGTTAAATTAATTATCTTATATTGTATTATTATTTTAATAACATTTATTTATTTTTATATAACATTAAAATATTAATTATCATTTTTAAAAATAGGATTTGACCTACCAATCCTGTTCGTCAACAGTCAAACCATTGAATCTGACTGTGGATCATCGTTTTAACTGTTGACTGAACGAACAGATTAATGGATCAATCAATTTCTGTTTTAAAAAATGATAAATAATATTTTCATATTATATTAAAATAAATAAATATTATTAAATATATTTTTGGACAATAAAGTAAAAATTACTGATGTATTCTTTCATGTATTTAACGTGTATTCAAAGGCGGGTAGAAAAAAAAAACAAAAAACAAAACAGAGCATTCAACACTTCATCTACAAAAAACAAAAAGTATGAAAGAAAATTAATTTTTTTTATTTAGAAAATAATATAAGTGAAAAGAAAAAAAATATATTTGTTACAATTTTGATTTTAGTCTTATATTAAATTAATGTGTATTAATAAAAAGAGTTAATATTAGTAAATTAGTCATTTTATCAATTAAATAGAAAAATCAATAATTTTCTCTGTGAGTTTCCTTTATTATCCAGATATTTCTTAAATACTAACTCCATTTTTTCTTTAGTTTGCTTTCCTTCTTTTTTCTCCTTTCTCCAAACACAATGTAAGGTTAATCATTTGCAATAACCTTAGCCATGAAATTTTTCATTTAATTAGGGTTGTATTTTTAATATTAATGAATATATTCATTTTATTGTAAAAATCATTCTACAAGATAAATTTATTTTTATAAATTAAATTAAGTATCGTTGTTCCTAATTTTGTTAATTGAATTCCATTCCAATAAACACTTTCTATTAGTGATAATTAAAAAATAAATCCAACTATATATAATTACTATTTAATTAAAAAAATGATGTTATGGTTAATCTATCTATAAGATCTATTATTGTGACACGATACTGTTATATGATACATTTCTCTTTTATTTTTAGCAAATATTACCAACTTTAGCATTAATCATGGGATAAAACCAAACTTGATTTATGCCTTCAAACTAAACTTTTGAACTCTATACGAAACTCTTACTTTGAGAAATTATTAATTTATTTGAACTTCAACTACACAACAGTTATTGAGCATTGGGATGCCCTACAAGGAAAATTTCAAGGAACCTTAAGACTGCCTAATTGCTTTTATAAAGTGAAATAAGATGTAAGACAAAATTATGTTATAAGAATATTGGGATACATGAATGAGTTCTTGTCGATTATGGAGATTCATAATAATAATGACAATTGAGTCAAAGGCAGAAGTTCAGGCCAATGGGGAAAGATGGTGCTGTAGAAAATCTACCTGAAGTTCAAACTTTTATGAAAAGCTAACTGATGTAACAATAAAATTATAATTATTATCTTTATGAAATATTAAATTATAAATAATATAAAATAACTTTTTCTTTTTCTTTTTAAGGATATACTTGAAAAATTTTTCTTTTTTTGTTCTCTTTTCTTTTCTTATTGAAAATTATTAAGTTATAAGGACTAACATTTTTTTTGTTATTTAATATTTGAAATATATATTAATAGGAAAGTTTATTGCATTTTAAAAGAATAGTCATTATAATCTATTACATTATGACATGGTTTAAAAGGACAGTACCAAGCACATCTAAAATTTTATATCTTCATATTACCTCATTAATGCTAGTAACCTTTAAAAACATACATATTACCTTTTCGTCATCACTTCATAACACTTTCCTAATGCTTGCCACTCCACTTGGATCCATCATTACAATATCAATGTTAAATTTGTATGTACCCTTTAGTGGTAGTAACCAAGCTAAATCCTATGATCATACTTTTTCTTTTTTATTTAGTCATATTGCTTTAATATCCATTATAAACTTTGTAATCATGAAATTGCACTGTAGTAACTTCACCCTTAACCACCACTACATTCTAATGTAGATCAAGTCACAAATTTTATCAATTTAAAATAACTTACTCGCAAATAGGTGCTTATTGCTCTTTAACTAGATAAACCACATAATTACAAAAGACTTTATCTACTATATCTCTTTTAACTTGCAACCTTGAACCCACAATTTCCATGCAACTTTGATTAAGCCAAAGCCACCCATAAGATTCCTTATCATCTCAGACACTAACACCAAATTGCCCACACCATTGAAGCAAAGTGAGTAATTACCATTACTTTTAAAATTTTTGACTCATTATAATCTATCTTTAACTATAAGTTAATCTAGTGTTAACTGCCACCCAAAAATTTCTACTTTAGGTGGAGCTAAACTTTGTCATATTCCTGTTGCCACTTTCTTAAATGGTACATGAAGATCATCTTGGAGATCATAAAAGGATTTCTTAGAAAACTACTTATTTTACTCCTTTTGCCAAAAAAAGTTGTCCCTTTCCCCTCTCATTGGTTGATAAATTGAAAGAAATTTCATGAACTTAACATGTAGATCAATCTCCTAATTGAAAAAAACTCTATCACCACCTAAATTTTCATACTTATCAATTTTGCTCTTACTCACTAAAGTTGTTGATCAAGCCCTTTTTCACTATAAATAATGAAAAAGCCTTAAAAATCTCTTTGCTAGTGGTGTATCACCTAGCCATCGTTGATTCCAAAAGTCCATCTTTCTACCTTCTCATACCAAATAACTATTGTTACATTTAGCCACTTCCATTTTCCTATTATCATTTTGCCACAATAAATAAATGACTTTTTATATTGAGGACATTTGCATGCACTTTATCAATTACTCCTATGACCATACTTGACGTTCTTTATATTTTGCTTCAAGCACTTTGATCCAACATGTATTGTCTACATTCTTAACCTTCCATAGCCACTTAGATAGAAGGCATATGTTGGTATCTTTTAGGTTTTCGACATCGAGCCTACCTTTACATTTTTGTTAGTATATCAGACCTTATCCAACCTAGTGCATCCATTTCTTGTCATCTTTTGCTCCCTAGAAAAAGGATCTTTGGATCTTTTTAATTTACTCTTCTACATTTATCGACATTCTAAACAATGACATAAAGTATATTGATAGTGATATTAAATAAGATTTCAAAAACACTAAGCACTTGATTCTTAAAAAGAACCTTGCTTTCCTTTTTGTTAATCTATTTTCTATTTTCCTAATTACTAAGTCTTATAAAGAGTTAGCTTATGGGTTCACTCTTAGTAAAAGATCTAGATATTTTAATGTTAATGATCCCACTTTGCATTTCCAGAACTTAACCTACCTTTACATTTTCATGTCATATCCCTTTACTTTATACATAATTGTTTTAGATAGGTCTATCTTTAGTCTCATACAATATTGGAAGCATTGGAGAATCCTTTTGCAATTCCTTACAAACCTCTCATTTGGTTAGTTAAAAATAAAGTATTATTGGCAAACTGCAAGTGTGTCAACCTAATGTCATCTCCTAGGGAAATGCCTTTGATGAATCCCATCTTTGTAGCCTTTCTAAAGATTGAGTTAAGACCCTTAACTATTAAGATAAATAAGAAAGGTAATAGAGGAACCCTTTGTCTTAAGTCTTTAGCCATCTTGAATTTTTGTATTGAATTGTAATTAATAAGTATAAACAATTCAGCTATAGATATACATTCCTACATTCATTTCCTTTATTGGCTTCCAAATTCCATGTATCTCATTACATTAATTAAGAATCTCCACTTGACTGAATCATATGCCTTTTCAAAATCAATTTTAATAATAATTACCCTTGCTTTTCACTTTTTCATCATCTTAATTATTTTATTTGCCATAATGACACTATTAAGTGTGTTTCATCCTTTCACAAAAGTAGTTAAGACTCCCCTACAACCTTTTCAATTACCAAGTTGAGTTGTCAAGATAGGACTTTAGCAAGTATCTTATAAATGTAACCCACTAGTGAGATTAGGCAAAACTAACCAAGTTATTAAGGGTCATCATTACATCTTATAAGCACTTTACATAGCTTGCCATCAATATAAAAGTTATTAAGGAACATCATTACATCTTGTTTCACTATCTTTTAATGGTACTTAATGAAATTGAGGTTAAAACCATCTAAACCCAAAGCCTTATTAGTATAGTAGTATTTAATAGCTTCCCACACTTAATTGTAAATAAGTTCTTATTCATTACTTTCATTCACCTTATATATATATAAAAGAAACTTTCATTCATTACTAGACATAACATAATAAACACTCCCAATAAGTTCTTAAACTTGGCGAATACAATTTCCTTTACCTTTTTAGGTTTGAAGAATGTTGCATCATTTATTTGGATGGATTCAATTGTGTTTAACCATCATAATCGAGATTTCTAATGTCATTCTTGCTTTTTTTTTTTCATTGCAATTTGATAATCTACTCAAGCCTTTATTAAGTTTGTCCTCTCTATTTCATATAGTTGTTGCATTTTTTGCTTCAAGGTTAACTGCTCAATTCTTATTTCTGCTTTCCTTATCTCCTTTTGGCAATTTATTCCTTCTTACATTAAAATTTTAGATAGTTTTTCACTTGTGTTTTACCACCAAGAGCATAACCTAAGTAATTTAAGACCTTTATTTGTAACCATACAACCTTTGTCTCCTTTTGTAACTTCTTATCATCCATCTAATGATTGAAATATCAGAAAGGTATGAGTCTCTAATCTTGAACTTTAGTCCCTAAACACACTTACGAGTAAACAGAGAAAGATTAATGTACTCCCTACTATTTCACGTTTGGCATGACTTACAGTCAATTGACTTTCATTAAGAATTTGTCTACCTAACTTAAGGAAGGAACCTCTTATAAGTTACTTTAAGTATACCTGTGACCTTCTAGAGGTAAATCTATAATTTCCATGTCATAGACAAAATCCTTAAAATTTTGAATTGTCTGCTTATCATTGATAGATCTTACTCTCTGGTCCTTTATCAACATAGTACTAAAGTCATCACCTATACACCATCTTCTCATAAATATATTGTTGTTCCTACAATCTTGTCTAGGTTGTAATTATTGTCAACCAGATTTAAGTGTGCAAGTAGAAGTGGCTCATAACCTTGTACAGGATAAAACTAGCATATCAAATAACCTTGTAAAGTGATCACCTTGGAATGAACTTGTAGAGGGTGATGCAGCAAGAAAGTGTCATCAACAACAAGAATCAATAACAATGATTGAATTCCAAAGAACAAAAGGCACAAGCCGCCTTAGAGAAAGGTTCTCTATTTAGGGTAAAGTATAACACGTTTTGACTCTCATTAAGAAATCCTAAAATATATAGTGCATAAAATTTAACTAAAATTACGAAAAACTCGTTTCATAAAATTTAATTAAAATTACAAAGAAGCCCATCATAGCTTCTTATCCCTTTTCTCGCTTATCCATGTACTCCTCGGTTATTTGGCCCACATCATTCTCTCCCACTAGAAAAGAACTCGACCTCGAGTTCTCTTTAGGATATAAAGGCGTATCATTTGGATGGAAAAGAGATAAATCAGCTACATTGAATGTCTTGGAGATATTCATATCATCAGAAAGCTTGACAATATAAGCATTATCATTGATTTTGTGCACAACTTCATAAGGACCATAATTCTTTGGCTGTAATTTGCTATACTTGCTCACAGGAAAGCGTTCCTTTCTCAAGTACACTATCACCTGATCACTAATTTCAAACAGTTTCTCCTTCTTGTGTCTATTAGCAGCCACCTTGTATTTCACATTTGCCCTCTCAATTTTCCTTTTTACCATTTTAGTGATAGCTTGGCACTGCTCTGCCATATTTTTAGGTGTCAATAAAGTAGGTACAGCATAAGGACTCATACTGTCTCGAATAAACCCCTTGTCTAACAACTCTTGAACCTTCCCCTGTAGGACTTCAGTTTCCTTAGGACTCATCCTATAGTATGGTAAATTTGGAAGACTTGCTCCAGGTACCAAATTTATTTGATGTTGGATATCCTTCAGGGTTGGTAGTCCCTTAGGTAGGTTATCAGGAACCACATCTCTATAGTATTCCAACTCTCCTTTAACTGCTTTAGGGACCTCTTCATTCGTATCTTCATCCCCAACTATCATATTCTTGGCAATAAGCGCATGAGCCACCTTTGACTTTTTCAAATCCTCAACCATCTTCTTCTCTGACTAGGTAATAGTCAACAAAGAGCGTCCTTCTATTCTACAGACTCTAGAGTGACCCTTTAACTTCAAAGGTAACAAGGTATACTTTACACCCTTCTTTTCTAGCTTATAAACATTTTTTTACCTGCATGTTAGGCGTTCATATCGAATTGCCAAGGTCTCCCGAATAACAGATGACATGCATCCATGTCAACAATATCACAGAAGATTTCATCTCGATACTTCCCAATAGAAAATGGCACCTTGCACCTCTCCTTCACCTTAATCTTCTCGGTTGCCTTAATTCACCTAATAGTGTATGGGTATGGATGTTTTTCGACAGGCAATTATAACAACTTAATAACTTCTCTCCTGATGATGTTTTCACAACTCCCACTGTTTATAATCAAGTCAAACACCTTTCCCCTAATCGTGCACCTGGTACGAAACAACTGGTGTCGTTGGGTATTTGTCTCCTATTTAGGTGCTAACATCATCCGCCTAATCACATAGGCTAGCTCCACTTCACCATTCTCCTCTGTAGATTCATCATTCAAGATCTGCGCAATCCTATTAATAGGTCTGGGTTTGTTAATTGGATTAACATACCTATTTCTTATTACCACTAATATTCATTGAGTCAAAGTTCTCAATCAAATCTTCAAAACGCTATTCTAAGCATTAGATTCTTTGATCTAAAGCATTGAACTCTGCCCTAGGAACCTATTAATTGGCCCCTTGGACTCCCGTATCCTGAACACCATTAAGAACACGACCGCCATCAACACCTTGATTGACTGACATCTTCGCAGGAAATTGCCTAACTTTGATACCAATCTGACGCAGCGAGAAAGTGTCATCAACAACAAGAATCAATAACAACGATTGAATTCCAAAGAACAAAAGGCACAAGCCGCCTTAGAGAAAGGTTCTCTCAATTAGGGTAAATTATAATATGTTATACCTCTCACTAAAAAACCCTAAAATACATATAGTGCATAAAATTTAACTAAAATTACAAAAAAATAATTTCATAAAATTTAATTAAAATTATGAAGAAACCCATCATAGCTTCTTATCCTTTTTCTTGCTTGTCCATGTACTTCTCGGTTATTTGGTCCACATCAGAGGGAGTGTAGCATTGCTTAAGTCTTAGTGTGATAGAATGACAACGTGGTAACTGTTCATGGGCAATCCTGACCGTTCATTCAAGTAGTCAAGGAATGAGATTTCAATAGAAAGAAAAGAGCAAGAAAAATAAATTAAGAAAGAGGATAATGCTGAATTTTGAATAGAATAGTAATATGAAGCCACATGGAGGGGCCAAAAAGGAAATTTGCCATAATTACGGTAAGCCCTACTAGGGCTTTCATAGAAGGGGGTATATACACTAGGACTTATCTCTTGTGGGGTAGCCACCATAAGAAAGTGAGACCTGGAGAAGGTGAGACGTGAGAGCAGACCAGATCTGGAAACCATGAAACATGTGAGAGCAGACCAGAAAGAGAGGACGTGAGACCTAGAGAAGGTGAGAAGTTAGAGCAAATCAGACTTGGAAACCAGACCAGGTGAGACTAGAGGAGAAGGTGAGACATTATAGCATATTAGACTTAGAAACTAAACCAGGTGAGACTAGACTAGAATGGTGAGACCGACCTAGCAAAGACATGAGACTAGACCAAAACAGTGAAACCGTGAGACCAGACCTGGAGACCATGAGACCAGAGAAGATGAGACGGTGAGACTAGGAAACGAGTGAGACCGTGAGATGGAGATGGTGAGACTATGAGCATAGGAGATGAGTGAGACCATGAGACGATGAGACTAGGAGTTGTGTAAGACAACTAAGAGAAGAAGTTCAGTAAAGTATTTGAGATAACTTAAAGTATTTTCAGATTTCTTCAAGAGATGTTAAAGAATGTTTTGGTGATCTTCCAAGTGACAATGAAGCAGCTTATTCAGATCAAACAGTGGCAAGACAAGTTAGAAGAAGGGTAGACACAGTAGGTGACACTTTTTGTATTGTACTTGCTTTGTATTTACAATTGTGAAAGGAGAAAAAGATTAAGACATCTATTTTAACTACATTGTAATCATAGGGAATACCACATTGGTATTCTCAAGAATAGTAGATTGTCTTGATAGAGGAAAAAACTCTACCACTGTGAAGTACGTCACATTGACGGAACTACGTAAATCTTTTGTGTCCTTACTTTGAATTACATTCTATGTTTTGAATTAAGTTGTGAATACAACTAAAGAATCATCAAACCCATAACCTAAAGAAGACCTAATCAAGAACAGTCAATTTGTCTATAGGCAAGGTGTCTGAAAGGTAACTTTGGGGACTATTATGTTGAATTTGAGAAAGAGTTCACTTTTGAGAAAAGATTGAAGTTGTTCACATACCTGCATATTGACGAGAGCTAAAGTATTAAAGAAGTAGAATACTTTGGCTTAAATTATCAAATTTTTTTAAGGGGTGTGATATTGATTCACCCTCGTCTCAGTATCACAGACTAATAGATCTTAAGGTGAAGTTGAGAACTTTATATATTCCTTAACCCACTTAATTCCTCCAAAAAATCTTGCAATTTAGCATGGTTGTTTAGCACATAAATGTTAACAAGTAACATAGTTTTGCCTACTGACACCAATTAAGCCAATACCACGATGAATCAATTTGCTAGTAATTTATTTTGTACCTGAAAGATTAACTTCTTTTAATAAATGGCTAACCTCCCTATTGGCCCTATAAAATCCATATTTAACACCTGTACCTTCTGAACCCTTATACTTGTCTTAAAATAGTACCTGTAGTTCCTATAGTTTGGTTTTATAAATAAGCAGAATGTCTAAGTTAATGTGGTGGACCTATTTATGTACCACTTTATACTTTATTGACTTCTTTAAACCTCTCACATTAATAATAAAAATTATTATCATTATAAAAGCAAGTTTATAGTTGAACTAAATGCTACACACTAGTCTCTATCTCCCTTTATCTCTCCCATCTATGTAAGCCACTGAATCACCACCTCATTTCCTCCTTTTAATGTCAACCTAATAGCATTTTTAATTTTTAGTACTCTCATAATTTCTCATTAAATAAGCTCATCATATGCTTGTATATGCTCATTTGATAGTTGCCCATCCTTTAATAGAATCTTTTTTACTGGCAACAAAGTACCTTGTGGAGATTTTCAAGGTTGCCTCCAAACTACTTCGGTGTGCTTGCCTTAGCCTTCTCATCATCTAGCTCCAACAGGCCTGCCTTTATGTCTCCTAGATAGCATCAGTGGGGAATAAACCTCCTTACTTGGCTTTTCAAAATAAGGTTCCCTATGTCTGCTATTGTTTAAAGTCACATCAGTAATTTGGGCTCCTGACCTATTTTGCATTACTAGGCTACCTTCAATGAGTTTAGAGTTTGCCTCACCCTTACCCAGCATTGATAGAAGGACCTTCGATCTCACCATATTGTCATCATTATCCTTACCTTCCTCTTTTTCCCTTCCCATTGTCTCCCTTGTATCCTCTATAAACTTACCGCCTCCTCTTTCCTATTGGCATGCCTCCTTTATTATATTGGAGAGGACACCAGTGAGTGCTGTTAGTGTTATCTTTGGATAGTTAATCGTCAATCATCCTAAAGTGTTATTTTATTTTTAGCATTATTGGGTTAGCTCGACTACTTACTATGTCAATCTAGGCTAACTTGGTGGCTTTAGGCCTAACCTAGAAACTTATTAAGCCCCTATAACTTAATAGGCTAGCCTTGATATGGCCTATCTTGTAACCCAACATATCAATTTCACTTAGCCCACAGAAAGTGGGCTTTTCAACTTGTTTTTTGTCCCATAAGGTCCAATCTTCTTTTATACTCACAATACAAGCCCATTTTTGGTTTAGGCTTATGGACTACTTCTTGGCCTAATGTCATCTCTTAATGTCCTAATTGATTAGGCTAATGACTTCTCCACTCCCTACGCACCCCATTTTGATTTAGTCTCACTCTTACCTAACTTCCTCCTTCGCTCTTCGTATGTCGTTGACTTAAGGTCCTTAATCACCAATTGGGAAATTATGGTCACCACCTTGCTTTAATTGCCAATCTCCCTCCTTGTCTCCATTTGTTATTGTTGTAAGGTTATTTGCTAGTTCAACCCCCTATCCCATCATCCTTCTGTATTTATATGATTCCTATTTCAGAATCAAGGCATACTTTCTTTTATTGCCATCAATGCTTCAATTATTACTTCTACCCTTACTGCCACTAAAATTTGGTAAGTGTATAGCCCCTTTTTTTTTTTTTTTGATTTGAGCTTACATCCAAACTAAGATACTTGTACCACCTTTCTCATAGCCTTGCCAAAAATCTATCTAACCAAGCCTGAAGGGAGAGCATTTTAATCAATACTAAGAGTTATTAATTAGCCACCACCTCCATCACCGACTATAGACTTATCTTCAAAAGAACTTATAGAGCTAGCCTTCCCTCTAATCAAGCTCATTAAGCATTGCTTTCCTAGATTTAAAGGTTATCAGCACCTTTGCTCTACCCATTATTACTACTTTAATTAAATGACATGTTCTTTTTTTACATATGCTCCCTTAACTGACTAATCAATCTATTGACCTATGTCACGCCCACCATGTTTCATAATAGCCACTTTGTTTCTTCTACCATTATTCTGTAAGTTAATAGAGTTAGCAATGTAACTCTGAGTGTATCCCTTTTTACCCCCAATACCATTACCAATAAGCCCATACTGTCCTTCCCATTTAATGCCACTTCCTTGTACTTTCTCCTTACCACCTTTGTGTCTTGATCCCTTTATAGTTCCTTTTGGGATTAGGTTACACCTATTAAAGGCACACTCCTCCCTCCTTGGTTGTTGACCTAAGGATATGAAAATCTTGCTAATTGAATGCCCCAACCTATCCCCTATACCATTCTCTATTCAATCTCCTAATTGGCTCCATCACGTCTCGTCAATCATTAAATTTCATAAACTCAAAAAATTTTCCATCCCCTTACTTTTTTCAGCACCACAATGTCCTCAATTCTTACCCATTGTTGAAAATTTTTCATAGTTCCAAATGATTAGAACTTGTTGATAATTTGCTAATAAAAAGCAGCACTCCTCTTGCTATAAGATTTGTCAATAATTGGAAACAATTTTTATTGATAAGAGATTAACACTAGATGGAAGCACTACTAGTGATATGGCAATGATAAGTCCCCAAAGCAATGTCTCTCTAGAGCTAAAGGATATATTAGTAATCTTTGGTCCCCTCTGAACTTGTTGCTTGTTAGCAACAAAATTTAAAATGGCAATTCGAGTGGTGTGGCACCATTATAAGGTCAAAAGGTTAAAGGACTAACATTGGAAGGCTAGCAGTTACCACATTGCACTTGGTCGCCATAGTCAAATGAAATGGCTTGCTACTTCTCTTAAACAATGTGACACAATGGTTTGTTAATGGTAAATCAGGAAGGATCAAATCAAAAGCCAAAATTGCCTTATGTTAACGCATGTTAGAGAGTTAGCATTGTTAATAATACAAATTTGGAAATTCAAATTTGCCAACACTATTACTCTTAGGTTGCAAAACAATAGGATATTCATCTTTTTTTAATACTATTAAGCAAATTCTTACAAATACAAATGCTATTGTTGGACAATGGAATAATCTTTTTAAAACTTATGATTCTCTATAATAGATATTGATGATTTTATTTAAAGAGAATATCATTTCTATTATAGATGTTTATAAATTGCTTTTGCTTTTATTGAATTAAAATCAAAATTTGATTTTGAAAATTATGACAAAACACTTCCTAATTAGGAATAAGCTAATAAAGTTTGTTGTTACATTATTCCAAGTACATTTTGAATGACCTTTTTCATGGTTACTACTTTTCAAAGGGAGTCAAAGAAATATATGAAAAGATAAACAAAAAGTATATGATTAAGAATATTGGTATTCATAAGTTTATTGTTGCTAACTATTTGTATTTTTATATAATAAATGCAAAGAGAGTTTAAGAGTAAATTAATAAGTATCACAAGTTGTTGAATGACTTAAAGAATGAAAGCATAAACTCCTAAAGAAGAATGTAATAGGTTGTCTCATCAAAAAGTTTTCACAATCTTGGAATGATTATATGCAATAAACATAAGAGGAAATAGATATTAATAAGGGATGTTATTGTGCATATCTTGATTGAGGACAAGAATAAAACTTGATTGAAAGAAGCAAAGGCGAAAGAGATGACTTAAAAGGCAAATTTTGTAAAATACAAGAAAGGTGAAAAGTTAAAGAAAAGTCACTATAATCTTTATCATCATTATGATAAGAAGAGGTATAATAACAAGTCCCAAAGGTATGATAAACCCAAGATCATTAATCTAATCTTTGAGCATTTGTTATGTGTGTGAAAAACTTAGGTTTCATGCTCTTCAATGTAAGCATTAAAAAGGGAATGTCATACTTGTGAAACTAAATGTTAATTTAGTTGAAGTAAATGTTATTGCTGTTGTTATTTTCTAAGTTAACATTACCACCAACTCAAAAGAGTAGGTAATAAATTCTACCATTACAAGACACATTTATAAGGATAGGAATTTATTTATCTCTTACATAATAGTAAGGAATAGAAAAAAAAATTTCTTCATAGGAGATTCAAGAACAATATATATTTTGGGTAAGGGCAAAGTCCTTATCAAACTTACTTAAAGAAAGGTTTTATCTTTGAATAATGTACTTTACATCCTAAAAATTTACATTAATCTAGTTTTTGTTTCGTTGTTAGGAAAAGTTGAAGTAAAGGTCTTTATTGAGTCTAAAAGAGTTATCATGCGATGCATTTATAGGAAAGGGCTGTTGTAACTAAGAACTTTTTATTCTAAATGTACTTGGTGTTATTAATAATAGAAATGTGTCTATTTCTTCTTATATTATTAACACTTATAATTTATGGTATACTAGATTAGGACATATAAGTAATTCTTATATTTAAAAGTTAAAACAACATGGTTTAATAAAAAATTTATGTGGTGACATGGATAAATATGAGTTTTGTGTGGAGGTCAAATTATATAAGAAGAGTTAGAAATTAGTTTGATAAGAAAATGAATTACTTAACTAAGTCCATTTTAATTTAGCATATTTAAAAAGTACCATAACTAGAGATAAAAAATAATTTTATGCAATTTTCATTGATGATTATTATAGATATATCAAAGTTTTCTTACTAAAAGATAAGAATGGAGTGTATGATGTGTTTATTAAGTATAAGAATATAGTAAACAACTTGTTAGACAAAAAGGTTAAGAGATTTATATTGGATAGGAAAGGATAGTGTAGTTCATAATTGTGAAATTTATGTGAAAAAGAGGCAATTATTTAGAAAAACACATCTCTTTACTTTCCAAACTCAAATGAGGTAATATTGGAAATTAGAGACCTTGTTATACTTGCTTATACAAATTATGTTTTTTACTTTATAACCTAAAATAGACCTAAGCAAGACCTTATATATAAAAGGGCAACCTAAACTCAGGCCATGCCTTAGTTAGTCTATCCTAAGCCTAAATTTTTGAAACATTTTAAATTATAGTAGTTAAACTAATTATTTTTGACTAGCTATTTTTAATTGTTAGAAAATTAGTTGTTATAACAGTAAAACCATTATATATAAATATAAGAAAACATTTTTGTTTTTGCTTTCTCTTCTTTCTTTATTGAAAATTATTGGGTTAATTAGATTAATGCAATTTTTATTACCTCATTATTTGAAATGCTTATTAGAGGAAAGATTTATTATATTATGGAAGGATAGTTGTTATACCTTGCTACACTTTGATATTTTTTGCAGAGGTAAAAACTATTCTTGATGATAGTGTTGAGTATGCTTCAAACTTTATATCCTTTCTTTTTAATTTAATTTTCTTTGTATACATATTTTGTGTTTTTCTATATTCTTTTGAACCATGTGTTGGGTTCTCAAATAAATAAAGATAAAGAGATCCAATTGCTACTAAGAAAGAAATTAGCTATATGCTATCATTGGGGAGTAATGCAAATAACTTAAGTAGTCTTATTTGCATCTAATTATTTATTAGGGAACTACTATTATCTACATCCCTTCTTTGAAAATTTACTTTTGGGTGATATGTCATTGTTTTTAAGGAATAAAAATTATTACAAAACCTAGAATGAAATTCAAAATTCTCTATAAACTAACAATAAAAAACAAGGTAATTACTTAGTGGTAAATGTTGTTAAGAATACAAAAAATAATGTAAATACCTTAGTTTTGATCATATAACAATAGGCCTTATGAATAAGTGTTGATTTTATAAAGAGTATTATCAATTTAATGCTAGATAATTAAAACTTAAAGACATTAATACATATGAAGGGGTAACATTGGATTTTGACTTTATAATAATTAAAGTAAATGACTTAATTAAATAAAATAATTTATAGAATATTAATTAATAAAATTTTAGTTCTAGGTTTATTCACAATTATGATGTTTGATGTTTTTAATTATCCATAATATTATCTCAATTTTGTAAAAACTATTAACTCTAAATAACAAGAAGTTTTATTATCTGAATTTTCCTTTAAATATTCACTAAAAAAACAATCTTCTCATTTATACTCTATTCATTATATTTCTAGAGCATACTTTTTAAAGTTATATGCTAGTAGTTTTAAAAATTAGGAAAATAGACTAATTCAAGTAAGTTTAGATTGTTTAACTTGTGTTGAGTTATTAATAACAATAAGAGAAAAACTTATTTATAGTCTTTTATCATTAATTATTACTTGGTGATTAAGAATCGAATAAATAAGAGTCATAATCTCTAATTTTAGCAATTAACCATTATTTAATCAATTTATTATGTCTAAACGAATGAATTGAACAAACAATCATTTAACAATCTAATCAAAATAATTCAAATAATTTTAATATAAAAGAAAACAATATAAAAAATTAATTTATTCAATTAAAATACCAAAAATTTTAAAACTACTTTAAACTATTAAAAATTTCTAACTATACATTCTTTAAAAAAAATCAAATTGTTATTAAAGTAATGTTTGTGTTTATCTCCTTTCTCTTTTCTTTTTTCTTAAAAGTTAAAAAGGTCCTTATTTATATCTAAGAGAATATATATAGAGACATAAGGAAACCTTTAAACACTCCTAAATAATAAATCTTCTAAAATTTTAATGTTTCAATAATTTTGTTTCCTTAATTGTGAGAGAATTTATGTAATAAGTTCTAAGTTAATTCCTAAATAAGATAGTATGAATTAGGGTTTGCCTTCTTCATCAAAGTTATAGTTCTTGTTGTTCTCATAATCTTCTATGGGTTGTAATTGTTGTCAACTAGATTTAAGTGTGTAAGCAGAAGTAACTTATATATTAGGAATTACAGGATAAGACTAGTATGTTAAATAACCTCGTAAAGTGATCTCCTTGAAGTGAACTTGTAGAGGAAGTTTAGCATTACTTAAGTCTTAGTGTGACATAGCATTGCTTGAGAAAAATAAATTAAGAAGGAGGATAATGTTGAATTTTGAATGAAATAATAATATGAAGCCACATGGAAGGACAAGAAAGGAAATTCGTTGCAGCTACAATATACCATACTAGGGTTTTCATAAAAGGAAGTATATAAACCAAGACTTATCTCTTTTGGGGTAGCCACTCGAAAAATAGTGAAACAAAGTAGACTAGAATCGGGGATAGCACACATATTAGAAAAAGGAGACACGAATACAGACCATAAAAGGGAGAAACAAGACACTGGTGACACAAAAAATGTTGGTGATACATACCAGAATTCGTGAGACCAGAAAAGGGTAACTTTATAAGATAAAGTAGACAACAAACCTGGTATCCATAAGACCACCCGACAGAGAAGACAACAGACTTGGTATCTATGAGACCACCCACAAGAGAAGACAACAAACTTAGTATCCGTGAGACCCCCCCAGAAGAGAAGACAGTAGACTTAGTATCCATGAGACTACCTGGAAGAGAAGTTGACAGACCAGAACAGCCCACCAAGCGTGACAGACCAGAACATCCTACCAAGAGTGACAGACCAGAATGTGGGACGAGGAGTGATCGACTAGAATGACCCACTAGGCATGGCAGATCAGAACATCCCACCAGGCGTGACAAACCAAAAAGTGCAACAAGGCATGAGAGCAGATCAAAAACAGGAGAGATGTGAACTAGCAAAACCAGAAGCTGAGGCAGGTTGAGAAACATGAACCAGCAAAACCAGAAAAGTAAGGCAGGCTGAGAGACATGAAACGCCAAGCTAGAAGTGTGAGGTAGGTTAAGAAATGTGAACTAGCAAAACTAGAAGTGTGAGGTAGGCCGAGAAATGTGAACCAGTAGACCAAGAGAGTGGTGTAGGCCAAGAGATGTGAAACGGCAGACTAGGAGTGTGGTGCAGGCCGAGAGATGTGAAACGACAAACCAGAAGCTTAAGGCAGTCCATGAGACTTGAAACGGAAAACTAGTAACATAAGGGAGGCCTTGAGACGTGAAACGATAGACCTGAAGCGTAAGTACAGGTAGTGAGATGGTGAGACTAAGAGTTGGGTGAGACAACCTAAAGAAGAAATTCAGTGAAGGCTTTGAGAAAACTCAATGTATTTTTAGATTTCTTCAAGAGAGGTTAAAGAGTGTTTTGGTGATCTTCCAAGTGGTAATGCAGCAGCCTATTCAAATCAAACAGAGGCAACATAAACTAGAAGAAGGATAGACACAGTAAGTGACACTGTTTGTATTGTGATTACTTTGTATTTGCAATAATGAAAAGAGTAGAAGATTAAAACATCTATTGTAATCATAGGGGATACCATATTAGTGTTCTCAAGAATAGGGGATTGTCTCGGTAGAGAAAGAATCCCTACCATCATGGAGTACGTCACATTGACGGAACCACGTAAATATCTTGTGTCCTTACTTTGAATTTACATTCTGTGTTTTGAATTAAGTTGTAAATACATCTAAAGAATCATCAAACCCATAACCTAAAAAGAAGACCTAGTCAAGAACAACTAATTCGTCTAATAGGCAAGGTATTTGAAAAGTAACTTTAGGGACTATTGTGATCAATAGGTAACAATAGATTTACCTTAGTTGAATCTGAAAAGAGTTCATTTTTGGCTTAAATTATCAGATTTTTTTTTAAGTGGTGTGATACTAATTCATCCCCCTCTCAGTATCATAGATTAGTAGATCCTAGGGTGAAGTTGAGAATTCCAATTGGTATTAGAGTACAAGTTCACCAGTTTGAAACTTAACAGATTGGTGTACTAGTTTGAAGAATTTCAGAAGTTTTATCTTGTTCAACATACTGAGAAATAGATGTCAATACGAGTAACAGCACTACTTACAGCAAAAAGGTTTCAATCTTCAATGGAACCAACTACCATACGTAGAGAGAGAGAATGCAAGTGGTATTTGCAACCATGGGCATGAATGTCGTGAAATATATACATGAGGGTTTTATCCCCTAAAAAAAAGGTAAAGATCCAACCCCAGAAGAATTAAGGCAGTTTGAGATCAATGGAAAGGCCTCAAATGTTATCATTTTAGTATTGATAGATGCTAAATATGCTAAAGTCATAGACTATAAATTTGTTAAGGAGATATGAGACAGATTGCAGAAGGTCTATGAAGGTGATGACAGAATGAAGGAGGCCAAGCTTTAAGTTTTAAGGAGAGATATGAATCCCTCAAAATGCAAAAGAATGAGACAGTCCAAGAGTTCTTCACCAGGGTTATTAATGTTTTAAATAACCTTAGAAGTCATGGGAAGAACAAGAAGTACTCATCTATTGTGAAGAAAATTCTGAAAATTCTGCCTAAGAAGTTTGCCTTAAAGGTGACAACCATAGAAGAGAGTAGAGATCTCAATTTTATATCACTACATGATCTTTAGTGCAATCTCATTGCATGAGATGAGAATAAGGTCAATTGAAAGCTCCTCAACATCAAAGCTATCAAAGGAAGCAGCTTTCAAAGCTATGAGATACTTGAAGATAAGAGAAGAGGAAGAATCATTCAGTGAGGATGATAATGATGATCAAGAAGAAAGTAAAGGTAAAGTGTTGGCTTACTTCACGAGGAAATTCAAAAGAGGGTCTAAGAAGGAAAAAGGACAGTTGTCCTTGAAATGTTATCGTTGTGGGTAGACTGGACACTTTACTTCTCAGTGCAAAGTGAAATTTGATGATGAAGATGAGGATGGTGATGATGAGCAGAATTCAAAATAGAGAAGACCATCATTCAAGTCAGGGAAGTCTGAAGTTCCTGACTTCTCTCTAAGATCTACTAGTTTGTGATACTGAGATGGGGGGTGAATCAATATCACCACAATTCATAATTTGTGGGTAAGTGAACAACTTTAACCTTTTATTAAAAGTGAACTCTTTCTTAAATTCAACTAAGGTAGATCTATTACTACCTACTAATCATAATAGTCCCCAAAGTCACCTTTTAGACACCTTGCCTAATAGACAATTTGGATGTTCTTGTTTAAATCTTCGTTAGGTTATGGGTTGGCTAATACTTTAGCTGCGTTCACAACTTAATTCAAAACACAAAACGTAAAGCAAATTAAGGACACATGCGATTTATGTGGTTCTGTCAACGTGACGTACATCCACGGTGGTAGAGACTCTCCCTTACTGAGACTATCCACTATACTTAAGAATTTTAGTTACAATGGATGTCTTAATCCTCTGCTCCTTTCATTATTGCAATTACTAAACAAGTATAATACAAAAAGTGTCACTTACTCTATCTACCCTTCTTCTAGCTTGTCTTGCCTCTGTTGAATTGAAAGACTACTCCATTGCCACTTAGAAGTTTACCGCAACGCTAATTAACCTCTCTTGAAGAAATCTAGAAATACGTTGAGTTCTTTCCAATGCTTCATCGAATTCTTTATCAAGGTTGTCTCACACAGCTCCTGCTTTCACTATCTCACAGTCTCACCCGTCTCCTATTTCACATCTCACAGCCTGCCTCACATTTCTAGTTTGGCATTACACGTCTCACGCATGTTTCTAGTTTGTACCCTTTGTTAGTCACACACTTTACGCATGCTTTTGGTTTGGCGTTTCACGTCTCACGTACATTTCTAGTTTGCATGCCTTACCACTGTTTTTGGTTTGCACTTGTTCGTTTCACACCTTCGAATAGCTTGGTTTACTCTCCTGGTGGTCTCCTCTTTCAAGGTTTCTCCTCTCTTCCCTTACTGACAGTGTTGTCTTCTCTCTTACATAAGTCACATGGTTTTCTCTAGCTATCACACCTTTTTGCCATATGTTCTCCCTTGCTATCTAGCCTTGCTTTGGCTGTTCTCCTCCTTGCTTGGCCTTCTACCCCTTTTTCATTGGTTTTGTTTGGTCGTGTAGATTGGTTTAGACGTTTGCCTTGTTTGGTCATGTAGGTTGATTTGGACATTCACCTTTGGTTGTCCGGTTATCTCCCTTTGGCTGTCCCTTTGTGTTTTGTCATCTAGCTATTGTTGTCTAGCCATTCCTCTCTTGTTTTCTCTCTTTGGCTAGTCACCCTTTGTGTTTCTCCATCTAGCACCTTTTGATTTGTGATTTGTTGTTCACCTTTGGTTGCTGTCCAACCATGTCTTCCCTTGTTTTCTCACTTTGGTTGGTCACCCTTTGTGTTTGCCATCCAGCACCTTCTGATTTTTGATTTGCCATTCACATTTGGTTGCTGTCCATTCGTGTCTTCTCCTTTACAGGTGGTGGTTTGTCGTTTGCTCCCTTGTGTTTTCTGAGTGGTTTGCTTTAGATGTCTTTTTGTTTGGCTGGTCCTTCCTCACGTTTTCTCTCTTTGGTCAGCTAGTTGTCTAGGTTTTCTGTCCATTTTTCTCAATTGCTGACTCCTTTTTGTTGTCTTCCAATGGCCTTTATATACTCCTCCATGAAACCCTAATAAGGCTTACTTGTGGCGAATTTACTGTCTTGCCCTTCCATGTGGCTTTTACGTTCTTGTCCCTTTATATGACTTTTACGTTATTGCCCCTTCATATGGCTTTTACCTTTTTACCCTTCCATGTGGCTTTACTTTCTTGCACACTTAAACCTAGTTAACAACAATTACAACCCATATAAGGTTGTGGGAACAACAAAGTACAACAAGAAAACTGCTAACCCACAGAAGAAGAAGAGTGGTTCATTCAAGAGTTACGTGAACCAAACAAAAAAAGCTAATGAGGAGGAAGATGTAGACTCATCAGATGAGCATACCTCTATGGCATCAGCTCAAGGTGGTAGTTCAACCTCTGAAGAGGAAGAGGAGGTTGATGAAGAAGAACCAAATCTTGAAACTAAGTTAGAAGCAGATAATCAGAAGGGGTAGAACCATAAAAAGGTCAGAAGCTCATAAAACAAGTTGAAATAAAGTTTAAGGAAGCAGAAAGTCAAAAAGATGAAATAAGGGTTGAACATATTGACTTGAAAAGAAGATTTGAAAAATAGATCAAAATATATGAAGAGCTTACAATGGAGCTTGGCTCAAAGACTTTAACAATTGAAGAAATAGAGATAAAGTTATTAAGACTTCAGCAACGACTCAAAAAGAGTGATGAGAACTTGCAGAAACTTGAAGTGGTAGGAGAAATAAGCTCTACAAAATAAAAAAAGAATGAAGAGAAAGTGCAACAATCTGAGACTGATCAACCAGGAACAGTAAAGGCTGAAAATAAAGAAGATTTGAAGAGGCAACCTAGGGTTGCAAACAAAAATGAAGAAAAGAAAGTTAGCTAGATAAGGGCAATGGCTGAACAGAAGAAGGAGAAGAAGTGGCTGAAATGAAAGCCACACAAGCAAAGAAGCTAGTAACTATGCCCATACAACAAGTAATGAACAAAAGGAAACAAGTTATGATTAGACCCAAGAAGAGGCAGTTTCAAGGTCACTACCTTTATTGTGCAGTTTGGGGTCATAAGGCAAGTAAATGTTGGTGGAGATGGCTAGTATACATCTCCATCTTGAGAAAATCAAATGTTGCATACAAGGGGAGGCAATACAAAATTTAGAAGAGAACACTTGTCGTGAGTTCTTGCACATACTGTAAAAAGCAAGGACACAATGATAAGGATTGTTTATGGAAGCCCAAACCAATGGTTTCAAAGAATAATTTTGCTATATTGGCAAACTTGAAACAGTGTGAAAGGTGTGGGTAAGATAGCCATAATGCCAAGAGATGCATGACACTTCTCCCTGAACAAGAGAAGACACTTGATGGCACTGTGAAAAAAATTGGTACAGTCAAAGCTGAGAAAAAGGAGAGAGCTATCTTTAAACCAGTTCAAGAAAAGGAATATAAAGTTAAAAAGGAGCTAACTAATATAGTTTAAATTGCACTAAAGGTTGACTACAAAGATAAGCAGTAGATCCTTGATAGTGGATACACTTCACACATGATAGGAGATAAGAGTAAATTATCAAAGTTGAACAAGTTAAGAAAAGGCAGAGTCAAGTTTGGCAATGATGATTCACTCAACATCAGTGGTCAGGAGTCATAAATATTGGAAAAGGAAAGCTAAAAGATGTTCTGCACGTTGAAAGACTCAGATATGATCTAGCATCTGTCATCCAACTATGCAATGAATACCATAAAGTGATATTTACTAAAACAGGTTGCCAAGTAAAGAGTAAAAAAGGCAATACTATTGTAGCTAGGAAAAGAACAGCTGAAAATTTATATATGATTGATGAGAACAAGACAAACAGCTATTTACTTACAAAAAAAAGAAGAAGTGTATATTAAACAACTCGACAAAGTACAAATCAGTGCAGATGAGACACACGTGTGCAAGTCGAAGAAAGCTTTGTATGGCCTTAAATAAGCCCCAAGAGCATGGTACAACAGGTTGGATGCGTATTTGAGAAGATTAAACTTTAGAAGATGAATAGTTGATAATAACCTATATGTGTTTAACTCAAACAAAGGCAGCTAATAACTATAGTATATATAAATGACATCATCTTTGGAGGGGATCACTTTGAGCTATGCTAAGAATTTACACAAAGATGAGTGAAGAATTTGAAATGTCATTGATTGGAGAAATGACTTACTTTCTTAGATTACAGATAAAATAATATGAAGAAGGTATTTCTATTTCTCAGACAAAATATGCCAAAGAGATACTGAAAAGGTTTGGTATAAAGGATAGTAGACTTGTACCCCTATGATAGTAGACTGCAAGTTAACAAAAGATTAGGAAGAAAGGAGTACAAGCCCCACAGAATACAAGAAAATGATAAAAAGCCTTTTGTACCTTATAACATCAAGGTCTGATCTCATGTAAGCTATGTATATTGCTAGCAGATTCTAAGCTGGTTCGAAGGAATCTCATGTGTTGGCAATGAAAAAAATCCTAAGATATCTCAAAGGGACACTAGAAATGGGTTTGTGGTATCCTATCATAGATTCTATAAAACTATGAGCATACACTGATACAAACTGGGCAGAAAGTACAGATGATAGAAAATCAACTAGTGGCTACAGTTTCTACTTGGGTTCAAAGTGTGTTGCATGGTTAAGTAAAAAGTAAAACAATATGGCTTTGAGCAGAGCTGAGGCTGAGTACATGGCTGCTTGTGCAGCATGTACTCAGGTGATATGGATGAGAAGACAATTGCTAGATTTGGGTGTTGAAGTGAAGTTACCAGTGAATGTACTTTGTGATAATCAAAGTGCAATTGATCTCAGTAAGAATCTAGTTCAATATTCAAGGAGCAAGCATATTGACATTTGGTATCACTTTATCAAGGATTAAGTGGAAGAAGGCATGATTCAGTTGGAGTATGTTAGTACTAAAGATCAAATCTCAGATATTTTAACTAAACCTCTGTCCATAGAGCTATTAAAAAGCACAAAATGAATCTATCTATGCAAATGCCTCTTCAAGCCTGAAGTTCAGGTGAATCCTCCATCTCTACTTTGTGAGTTTTTCAAATTTGTAATTGGTTAGTAAAGGGGGAGAGACGCAATAGTGCAGGGGGGCTATTAAGGAAGGGGGAGTGCATATTTAAGGGGAGTTATAATCCATCTGCTTCTGGATTATTACTTTAAGAAAATTATGAAGGATTGTTGCATAATAGTTTTTGTTATAAGTATTGCCAACAATTACAAAAGGTGAGATTGTTGTTCCTACAGCCTTGTATAGGTTGTAATTGTTGTCAACTAGATTTAAGTGTGCAAGCAGAAGTGGCTCATATCTTAGGAATTATAGGATAAGACTAGCATGTTAAATAACCTTGTAAAGTGATCTCCTTGGATTGAAATTGTAATGGAAGTTTAGCATTGCTTAAGTCTTAGTGTGACATAACATTGCTTGAGAAAAATAAATTAAGAAGGAGGATAATGCTAAATTTTGAATAGAATAGTAATATGAAGCCATATAAAAGGGCAAGAAAGGAAATTTATCGCAACTACAATAAACCCTACTAGGGTTTTCATAGAAAGGAGTGTATAAACCAAGACTTATCTCTTTTAGGGTAACCACCAGGAAAATAGTGAAACAAAGCAAACTACAATCAGGGAGAGCACACACACACCAAAAAAAAGGGACACGGATATAAACCCAAAAAGGGAGAAATGAGACACCAGTGACACCAGAAACATTGGGGATACAGACCAAAATCCATAAGACCAGAAAAGGGTAACCAATACAACCTAAAGACAATGAGACGGTGAGACCAGGAGTTGGGTGAGACAACCTAAAAAAAAGTAGGAATATTTTCATGATGAACCAATACAAAGTTAGCCTCTCTTTTTTTTTTTTTTGACTAAATTTGGCAAAGATCCTATTGATCCATTAATCATAAGGAACATGTTAGGTAAACTTAAAAAACAAAAAACAAATTAGGACTAATAGAAAATTATATCCTTAAATTGGTAAGTTGTCAAAAAGGAGAATTGTCGTGATATACAACAAATGTCATTAAGATATGCATAATAGAAAGAATTACAAAAATGCCTTTCCTCTTGCCTTTCTAATGCTATAAAGACTAGTAAGTCATTTAACCTAAATATGCTAACTTATCTACTTAACTTTTATAATAACCAATGTAATGCATTTTATATATAAATAACAAAACAAAGAGCTAGAAAGTAGTCACCTAATAATCTACAATAAGAAATATAATGTTTAACTACCTATTAATAAATGCTCGTTAATTATTATTAGAAGATTATTTAGATCAAATTTTGATGTTGGTTTACTACAAACTATGCTAAAAGCATGTAGTAAATTTTTAAGTATTAATGTTGGTTTTTAACATAACTCTTATAAAGCATTGGAATGTCAATACTAAAACAAGACCTTTTAAAAGTTTGACAAATTTTTGTTGAATGATAATAATATATATGTGGTAGGTTGTAATTTCTTAAAACTAGCCTTAACCTTTTATTAACAAAAAAAAAAAAACATAGCTCAACTAACCTTGGTTTTTAATATTTAAAATTAGTCTCATGTTTTTAGTACAATTGATTGGGACACTTTTATTAGAACTTTGTGATTCTATATATGAATCTTAATGGCTTTGTTCATTATTCTTAGTCTTTTGGCTCCCTTTTAACCCAAAAAAAATTTTCCAAAGACAACTTAATAATGACTATATCATTGGTTTTAGCATATATTATTTTACATTTGAGTTTTTTATTCTCAATCTATAAACTATTATCATCGACAAAATTACAAAGAGCAGAATATTTGTTTTTTTTTTTGAAAAAGGCTCATATTAAGCCCTTTTATATTATCTCATTTTTTGCACCTTAGATTTTAATTAGTCATTAAATATTAAAATAAATAATATTATGATCAACTTAAAAGGTTTAAAATGATACATTTTGTTAACATCTTTAGTAAAAGTTTAATTTTACTTGTTTCTTTATATTAGTATAATTAGTTTAGTATATTAAAAATTGTAAAAAAAAGGGTTTATTTTATATATTTGTTTTTTTGGTCTACCTTAAATTCAAAAGAAAAATTGTTAGAGATTTAATACTAGCATATAATCTCTTGCTTATTAAATATGATACAAATATTTAGATGGAAAAGTTTTTGCTTACTTATACTTGAGAAATATTCACATAATTAATTTGTTATGTGCAAAATTTAAAATTAAATAAAAAAAATCTCTTATCATATTCAAAATATTCATTCTAATGATTATAATCATAAAATTAAAAGTAATTTTATCAATATGAATCCATTAAAATTAAATACTTTGAATAAGTTAGTTATCAATTATCTCTTAAGTAGAAATTCATTAATAATAGTTATATTAATACCATAAGCTAGTAAAGAGTTAAGGTGAAATATGACCATATAAAGCTATAAAGAGAGTCATTTCTATGGTTTTGTGAATTTTGGAATTTTATCACAATTTTGCTAAATATAACTATTTAACCCATTAAGTCAGCTTTGGTAATATTATATCACAATTTTGCCTCTCTATTTAATGACTAAGTTTTAGCTTTAGTCATTTAATTAGGAATGATAAGCATAGCTTAAATGGAGATTTGTTCACAACATAATAAAGAGTTTTTGCTAAACAATAAGGTCTTGTAACCAAACTAACTCACAAGCCTCATTTAAGGTTTTAGATTGTAGCATTTTTTATTTAAAGTATAATAATTTTATTAAGAATACCAATAAAATTAGAAATAAAATACTCCTTAATAAGATTAAAGTTACTTTATTTTATTTGAGCTATTTATTCCTAAAAATACTCTTGATAGTTTGTAATTGCCCTTTTTTGTATCAATTTGTTAAATTCCTCTATAATATCCATTAAGCTTTTATTTCTAAACTTTATAAATTCTTCCTTTACAAATTTGTTACATATATTTTGTAACAATATCCCACATTGGATAAGAAAAGAGAGATTTTGGCCCTTATAAATGTGAACATTGCATACCTTAACAAGATGCTTTTTAGGAAAAGGGTAATGGTCCTATAATAAAAGATATTTTTGAATTCAATAGAAGATAATGTGATAGATTTATACATTAGATAGGAAAAAAGAAGATCTTATGCCTTATAAATATGGATGTTGTATACCACAACAGGCTACTTTTTAGGTAGGGTAATGACCTCGTGATAGGTTTTAGGAAAATTTAATAACCAACCTTGGAACCATACCTTTAATTTATCATCAAAATACATCATAAATGTCTCCACCTTTTACTTTTCTACCATTTTATAAATAAAAGAATCGATTATATTTAACAACTCATTTTCACGAGTTATCTCCTTTAAAGTAAATGAGTGTTACTAAAGGGATATTTGGCTATGTTGCCTCATCAATTTTCCTTTTAATTGCACTTCCTACTTCATTTTAAGCATAAGCTTTATGTAAAGATAATAACCATGTGTTATCTCAAGTTTCTCCTCAATTAACATGATCCATAACTTTCAATCTTAGCACCTTTATTAGATAAAATAAATTTCATATTAATATATTTGCTTTTACAAACTCTAAATTAGCTCATCAAAACTTTTCTATAACTTATCTCTTTTACTTGCTAAAGATGATCTTGCCATTAATATGATTTTGTCCTTCCTCAACATTTTGCTTAGGTAACTATGAGAATTGACTCTATTTTAATACAAGATTGTTATGACTCTCACTTAATTCAAATGTCTTGACTTTATGTGTGTGTGTGTGTGTGTGTGTGTGAGTACGAGAGAGAGAAAGAGAGTGAAGAAGTGAGAGAATTCAAAATATTTGTATTTTCTTTCTTGTTTATTATTACAAGATATTAAATATCCTTTTTCTTACAAAGCAATGATATAAATTAAAAGATGAAAATGTTTAAGATATTAATGCCTCAATATTCCTATTAAACCATTCCTATCAAACTATAAGTAGGCTTTAATAAATTCCATACTAAAGCTAGGCTAACATAATACTAGGCCTAAAACACTTGTATTTTTCTACTTATACATATTAACTACCAATAGCTCAACCTTAACATTTTAACATAATATCTAATAAATGGAAATGATTGTTGTAATTGAAAATCAAAGGACTTGTAAAGTTCAAATTAAAATCTTAAAAAGGTAACATGTAATGGTATTAAATTAGCATAAACTAAAATATATTTAACTTATTAAAAGTTTTGTAATTTTTTCAATGTTATTTTTTTGTATGTTTAAGAACCTTTTGTTTTTTCTTAACTTTTAGATTTCATTATTTGTCACAATCATTTTTTTGAAATTATTTTCATACCAAGTTTAATTTCCTTATTGATTATCACATAAATTAAAAAAAAGGCAATATTATAAGAAAATACCAAAAATCTCTTAGTATAATTAAATTATTGTAAAAGCCAAGAGAATAGTATTAGCATACAAGCACATTAGTTAGTAATAAGATGTAAAATAGGTTGTGTTATGCTTGGTACAACTTATTGTTTTATGTCATTTCTTGGCATAAATCCCTTATCATGTCATGTCATACCACATTAAAATATTCGGACAATGAATCTGACATAGCCAATAAGTCTAAGCACTATAAGTTAATGTTGTGTCATACCTCAAGTAATTCTTATGCTTAGTTTGTGTGGTGTCTAGGTTAATTCTTATCCTTAATTTATACCATGCATGGTTGCAACGTTTAAAAAAATAATACTTTTTTTGTACTTTTAAAAGTAAAATAGTAAATTGCTATATCATAAATAAACCAATAAAGTTACAACTTAATTAAAAGGCCAAAAAACTTAAATTTTTTTATTAAAGTTTAAATTTAAAATGCATTACAAATACATAATTTTTGAATTAAATAAAAATAAAACATAAATAAATAATATGTACATAATTTCTAATTGATAAAATTTAAATTTGATTTGAAATTACTAGATTTGAATTTGTCCATTTTCAAATACTTTTTACAATAAAAAATTACCTCCATCACTATAATATAGCATTCAATATATTCTTATTAATTTATATCTACAATCAAAATTTTCACAAATAAAGATATAAGGCAAATAAGAGCTATGCATAAGCACAATTTATAGGTCAAGGGTTTTTATTGTAATCTAAGCATGACTTACTATTATTTAAGGCAGGTTATTCCATGATATAATCCAAAAACAATAATTACAATCTAACCAAAAAGAAAAAGAGCATTTAAAGAAAAAAGATATAGTTATCTTACTCTTGTAACTTTCTTAATGGCAATCATAAATTATTACCATTCAATTGTCCACTTTAAATAATAATTTATGTAGGTAACAAGAAAAATAACTTTTAACAAAAATTTGTGCAAGCAATGAGAAAAACAACCCTTAAGAGGAAAGAGAGAGAAGAAGCCAATTCCCTTTATCCTAAAATAGGATGATTGATTGTTGAGGTTATTTCATATAGAATTGTAATTCTTTAATTTTCGTTCGGTGATTGGTGCAAATTTTTGTTAAATTGCATTTTAATTTCTAAACTTTCAAATATTATATAATTGACTCCACAACTTTTAAAATATTTTTAATCAAGACCAATTTGATCTATTCTTTTTTATTTTATTTTATTTGTTTCACCAATTACCCTTGTTCTTGTGACCTAATAAATTTTAAACTATTAAAAAAGAACATACGTTATGATTTCAAAAGATTAGATAAGTTATAATTTACTTATTTAATTTATTATTAAAATTTTAATTAATTTATTTATATTTCTTAATCAAATTTGATTTATAGTAATTTGTAATTATCACCAAAATGTTAAAAATACTCAATTTGTTTAATTTAACTTATTAGTGTACATTTTCTTAATGTAAATCAATTTATTCTTTATACTAATTTCCCAATTACACATCAAATATGAAATTGATGCCTATTTACTATTTTTTAAATTATATTTATTCTTAAATATATAAATAAAATTATAACTTCTTATACATTTTCTTTTTACCTTAGCCAAGGGTTCACAAATTATTATTTATTAAGAATAATATAATATTTTTCCATAATTAGTTTACAATGACAAATCCATCTTTAATTATTTAATTATCTACTAAATGTTTCCTCTTAAAAGCAATTTTTATAAAAATATTCTAGAAATTAAATAAAAAAAATTAATTGTGACATAGATACTTTAATAATCACAAATATAATAGTCACTTATACAAATATCACATAAAACACTCCTCAAATACACAAAAAAAAATATTTCGTTTGAAGATTCTTTAAGCAATCAATCTAGTAAACTTATTTATCTAATAAACATCTATATGATTTATCAAATATTTTTATGCTTCAGTATGTGTGAAAAAAGAAATATAAAATATCACTATGATTGTTCCATCAATGTCCTATCTCATTCTTTCTTTGACCATCAATATTTAAAAATATAACTTTAAAACAATAAATATCTTATAATTATTTTCTTATCATAATTATTTTTATAAATAATATTTTTAAAATTTATTGATAATTATACCATTTTTATAAACCAACTAAAAATAAAAAAATACCTTTTGTTAATTGGTAATATACTTGCTCGAATGACCCAGCCCCCGTCCCATCTAAGCAAGGATTTCCAACTAATGATTCCAAAAGCAATATGTTGGCTTTCACGGTTGGAGAGAAATAGGAGATTACACAATAATAGCTCGAGAAATGGTAAATAGGTGGTTTAATGGAGTCTCCTATGTATGTGTGCAATGTATGTGTGTCGGGAAGAACTTTCAACCTGATTGATGCTACCATAACATAATGAATAATCAAGTTTGAGTTTGACTAGTAATTAGAGTAAAGATTTCTCTTTTGCTACACACATTATACATATCCTTGGCGTATCCATACAAGTAGTGGCCATGTTTTTATAAACAGTTGTTGTTTTATCTTATACACATTTATAATATATATATATAGCATTTATATACACTAATCTTCGTTCATCAAAATATTTCGCCAATAAAGAAACAGCAGGTTGGCATAATATTCAAGTGTCAATACTGGCCAAATGACCACAAAACCACAATCCAGTTATATACAATCAGCAACTTTCTTATACCATTCGATGAAAACACAGCCAGGGAACCCAGAAAGCTACATCAACTCATATCAATCCAAATATACCAATAGAAACGTTCATTATTCCCCTCCTAATCAATACCTAGACTTCTCGCCTTTAGCTCCACATCAACCCCCCCCCCTCCCCACACACACCTTAACATGCTCTCCCACATATCCATGCACACAATTCCCTTTTCCTTACCCTTTCCCTTTCTTTTCATCTTTGCCAATCAATCTACAAAATGACCCGTTTGTGTATAGGATTTTTTGGTTAATATCAATATCATCTTACCTTTCAAGAAAAAAAAAGTTCCTAATGTCACGGAAAGTGGAGGTATGCCGCCACAGTCTCAACTCCTCCTTATTTAATCAGATACGCATTTGAAATCTATCTTTACTATCGAACCACCTTCTCCTATCCATGACCTCGAGAAGAACACCTCAATTGCCTTCTTAACCACTAACTGACCTGCTACGTTTGAATCAACCACTCTCTCCCACCTAGAAAACATAGATCTCATCAGCCGGCCACTCCTCCTCAATCATGATATGCTCAAAACATCAAATATGTATAAAAGTCACTAACCAACCAATCGACTGGTAAGACATTAATATATAGCATGATTAATCAATATTGTGATGTGGCACTAGATACCTTCATAAGAGATTCTAACATAAATTTGGACCATCAATTAATCCTCCACCCTTCAGATGAAACGGTAACAGTCCAATTTTAGGTGTTACAAAGTTTTCTGTCTTTTCTTTTGGTGTAATGTCCTATAAATTTTTTACTGTGTTAGGTTTCTAACTTTTTTCTCTTGCAGTTCCTATTTTCCATAGAAATTTATGGATGCCCGAGGATGCTTGCTATACTCACGTACTTTTGCTGTGAATGTAATCCACACATGATTTATCCTACAAACCTATTTTATTATTATTATTTTATTTCAATTGGGTCTCACATCAATTTTTATATTTTCTCTTACGTTTGACATTAATGAAGTTCACTTAGACTCAAGTTAAAAAATTCCACAACTAGTAGCAATGACAATAATACTTTTACTTTCATAATTCATTGAATTTTAGTTTAGGGATATCAACATTCAGAAGTTCTTGTCACTCAGAGAATCTAAATGAGGCCCACGATGTTGAAATATCGTTCCAAGATGTGGAAATATCATACAAGCATATGGGGGTGCGAAAGTGAATTCATTTAGAAAGGTGTCCCACATGTTGTCCCACAAAATTATCTAACGAAAATTAATCAATAGAAACTTGATGCATAGGGACTCCTCATGACAGAACATGACGAAAGAGTTTCAAGACACGAAGATTCCTAAGCTTTTCTATGAAGTACCAGAAAATGAAGTGAACAGAAAAATGTCGCGACTAGAGTAAATATTCAAAATATGAAATTGAGGAACATCCAGTTTCATTTGAATGGAAGCGAGAAGTCAGAAAAGGGAAACTACAGCTGTCTCCAGCACTTCATCTCCCGTGGACAACATGCTATGCATCTCTTCATAAAGAAGTTACATTCCCTATAAACAGGCAAAATTTGAAATTAGAACATAGGGTACGTAATTCTCTTAGAGCAATGAAAAAAGAGTTAATTTGTAAGGTAATATATAACAAAACAATATAGCCCGCAATTGGGTTGCGAAATGTGATTAAACGTACTCCAACGGTGACCTTTTTGAGGTGTAATCTTAGGTGACATGTAGCACTGAAGAACAGTAATACAAATAAAACAAGTCGAAATGTTACGTATAAATCTATGTATGTATGTTAAATGGAGAAAAATGGAAAGCCGCTTGGCTTAGTAAAGGTAACCTACACAAACACACATATATATATAGTGTATGAATCTAATTCAAATATTTACAGCAGTAAAAGGTTTCTCTATCATATTAGCACGTTACATTGTTAGTTCTTTGAGAAGTCTCAAGTGGTACCACATGAACCGATCCCTGTATGTACATACGTCCATGTTTTTTCAGTTTTTATTCTATGTTTTGGAAAGGAGAAGAAAAAAAAACGATGCGAGAACAAGATTTAGAAAAAGTCAAAAAGATCATGCAAAATAGAACCTTGCAAAAAGTCTAATGCTTTTGCTTATATAGAGGGATTTCTATTTTAAATTTATATATATATATATATAATTGGAATTTACTTATAATTTTATACTATATAATGCATAAATTTATTTAAAATAAAATAATAATAATAATATTTTTATGTAGTATAAAATTATAAATAAATTATACTCATAAAAAAAAGTGAGTAAATTATATTTATAGCGAAATTAACATGGGGACTAATCCTCATATATTAGATGCTCTGCCAGCGTAGTATTATATACGAGTTGTACCTCAAGAGACATTTTGTTTTAAGCATCCAAGAACTGGCACTCGTGACTCTGCCACATATATTTGTGTAGACTCTACCTATCCGCGGGGAGAGAGAGAGAGAGAGAGAGAGAGAGAGAGAGAGAGAGAGAGATAGATGGCTGCAAACATATGCATCGTATAAAAGCAAAAAACAAGAAGAGAAAATAGCAACAAAAAGACAAGGAAAGAAACAAAACCCATATGGAGACCATGTCATGGCTGCCCGCATGCAAGGAAACTGTGAGAGAGAGACCGCAAGACACAGATATTTTTATTTTCTACTTTTTGAGTAAACTTTCGAAGTCCCAAATCAAATAGTATAATAAACAAACAAACATTTAAGAACATAAATTTACCGAGGGAATGGGAACGGGAACGGGAATCAGTAAAACAAACAAAAAAAAAAAAATTCGTCATAGTAGTTCAGTTAGTTTTTGCTTACGTACCTGTACTTTCTCATCAATTTCCTCACTGGAAGTTCCCACCTCCACCAAAAGATTGGCTTGTCGGCGCAGCAGCAATATTTCTCTCTGAATCCACGGAGGAAGAGGCCATGCCTATACCACGCTGCTGCTTCTCTCTTTGTTGTGAAAACCCTCCACTACTCATGCTTCTCACTATCTGTCCAACCCCAAGAAAGTCTCTTGTCAACCTATCGGACCCACCAATGCCCATGTTGAGACTTTGGTTCAACTTTGCTTCGTCCATGTTGCCATAGCTCGGGCCCTGGTGGGGTTGCTTTTCTCTATCCAGACCGGTCCTGTTGGAATTGTATCCCGCTGCGGCATAAGGGTTTTCTGCTGCATGCCCAGCTGTAGAACCAAAAATGGAGGAATTGCCAGTTGCAAAGGAGTTCATGAAGTCATTCAGGTTGCCCACATTTTCACCGAAAATGCCACCCCCGAATTTAGTAGCACTCGAGGAAGAGCTTCCAAAGCTTCTTAGCAGTGAGGCATTGGCTGATGTTGAACCCATTTGAGCAGCCTTCTGAAGAAGTGCTGTGGCAGACGTATGAGGGAGTACATTATCATTGCGCACTGATGGGTTGAACAAGGAAGGAGCTCCAGAATTCATTTGATCGCCCATGAATATGTTGGACCCTTCCAAGCTACCGCCCACACTGTTTTGGTTGTTGAAGTGATTGGAGATTAGCAATCCTGAAGACGGGAGATTGCTGTTGGAGCTGTTGGGGTTATTGTTGTCAGCAATGCTGCTTGTGCTACTACTGTTGGAAAGAAAGCTAATGTTGAAAAGATTGGCATTAGAGGAAGGGTTGCCGGCAGAGTTATGAAGATCAGCGAATTGCATTAGCCCATGAGGGTATGGCTTGTTTTGCAGTAACCCTTCTGGAGATTGGTGCTCATCATGATAATTGTGATTTGACTCATGCATGAAGAAAGCGGGTGAGGGCAAGTGCTGTTGGGGTTGAAACGACGATGAACCGATTGGTGGAGGAAGGAGATGATCAAATTGTCCAGTCCTTGTTCCATCACCAAGTCGCAAGATATCGCTGGATTGGTTGCCGTGGTCTTGTATCGAGGAAATTTGAGAACCCACTTGAGATAAGCTTATGCTCATTTTGCTGTTTCCATATAAATGGCTACCAATGGCGTTCAAGCTGTGAGGAGGATTTCTTGCACTTTCTTGAGCCAACGCATCACAGAAGGCCCTATGTGTGATGAAACTGTCACGCCTGCAACAATTGTTGTGCATTAATTTAAAATGGAATTACCTTCCATAGATAGGTAGCACAACAAGTACATATTTCGTGAAAAAGAAAAGAAATTTAAACTACCAAGTATAGCATAGTGATTACCAAGTTTAAAACTTGTAATGAGATTGAGAATTTCAATCTCATACCTAATTATTAATTAAACCCCTCTCTTCAATGCAACTAAAAAAAAAAAAAACAAAGAAAGAAATTTAAACAGCAATTGAAGTCTCTTGCTGCTACCGGAACATCATTAAATTATATTTGAAAGTCATTCAATCCAATGCTTGTAAATCTGAAAATTATAATTTGCTGAAAATAAATTTCAAATGTATTAATAATCTCAAGGCATGCATGAGGATTGTGACGACAATAATTATATTATTTAATATTTTTTTGTTTAGTCAACTAAAAATGAAGTGATATAAATGTTAAAGGCCTACATAATTAATGTCATTAAATAAGATGATGACATTTTCCGTTACTGGTGGCACATAGTCAATATGAGCTAATGCACTTCACTGAGGATGCAATTTTAATCCAGCTGCAACGGTCAACAATGTACTGTACTGTTCATAGATAGCTTAGAAAATATTTATTCTACCTTTAGGGTTATATTTAAAAAGTAAAAATGACACGTGGTACATGTCTGAACGACATTCAACAAGAAGAGAAGGGCAGAACAAAGAATCTAAGGTGTGCAGATTTTCAACAATAGAAGACTCTCAAAGTAGGGGCCGGGGGGTGGGGAAAGGCGACAACGTAGAGTAGAGAGTGAAAGAAGGAAGTTCAACTATAAGTCTCATACAAGACGATAACATAATAATAATAATAATAATAATAATAATAATGATAATAATAATGGAGGGTGGGTAGGTGAAAGGAATTAGGGGGCAGAACTTGAAAAACAATTGAGCAATCGACCCCATTAGATGCCATTTCAAGAACTGGTCGTATAATAAATGCAACCAGGGAATGTATTCAACAACATGAAATGCAATCAATCAATCAACAAGGCCATTTCGTTCAGGACATAAATATGTCTGCAATTAGCGCAAGACCCACGACAGCCATTGCCACTTTGGAAATGTTTTTTTTAACTGGCAACCGTTCTCAAATCCCTTTATTCAATTTGACTCTCAAGTCTCAAACAAAACAACACCCCTTCCCCCCTCCTCCCCCCACCCCCCCAAAAAAAGCAACCATTGCTAATGAGCATTGTCTCTTCCCATGAGTGTGACTGACTGCAGCCGTAGAGAGGGAGGGAGGGAGAGAGAGAGAGAGAGAGAGAGAGGGCTATTTGTTAGGGGGCTAAAGTTATCACGAAAAGGGGAACCGGCAAGAGTACAGAACTGGCCATATCTAGCCAATCCACAAGAGAACAAACAAGGTAAACAGCAAGAACCTCTACTTGGCATAGCAACACGTGAATATGAAAAAGTAAACAACTAATAATGGCGGTGCTTCCGAGGAGAGGGAAAAAAAAAAAAAGAAAAGATGAACTATTTAGACCCTTTTTTTTTTCTTTGTTCCTCACTCTTTTTTGTTTCTTTTCCCCTTGTGTTTGTCCCCAAGTGAGTGTGAAACCTCAATGACCATGGCAGTTTCAAGAGATTGTTCACGTGAGAGCATGTCTGCTGCTCTCTCGCTCTCTCTCTCCCTCTCTCTCACCATCTCCTCAACCCAAGTACTTGATTACAATGTGAAACCCGAAGACAAACAGAAGGCATAACATATAGATAACTAAACAAATTCCTAAATAATTAAAATCAAGAAGAAAATTGGGTGTGTGTTGTGTTTGGGGGAGAGAGGGAGAGAGAGAGAGAGAGAGAGAGAGAGATGCTCCGAGAAACGGACGGGAAGAATGTAGAAAGAATATGGGAACAGTGTATAAGGCATTTCTCTTCCCTCCTGTCACTCACTTGTGTGGAATCTTAGCCTGCCCTAAAACAAACAAGCCATGTACTAGCTGTCTGTAACGCCTTTAAATTTCCCGTTTCCAGTTTTCGATCTCTTTTCAGCTACTTCTTGTCCTAATTGTCAAGTGAAAGAGCGATTGCACAGCCCTTATATTCGAGGATTAGTAAAGCAAGCGAGGAAGATAATTTATGCCATGAATATTGTCAGAAGTCTTGAAGAAGGAGTGTATATATATATTATGATGGCAGGGTAAATGCTGATGATGATGAAGATGAAGATGATGACGACGACGACGACGACGACGATTACTACCTTGAGAAGAGGGTACCGCAGTCACATCTATACTCTCTGGTGCCGCAAGTCTTAGAATGGGCCTTCCAATCAGATTGCACGGCATATCGCTTGGAGCACTTCTCGCACTTCCACTTCTTCTCCCCATGCTTTCTAGAATAGTGCTTTTTGATGCCAGTGAGGTCGCCAAGAGCCCTAGAGGGTTCATGGTGGACGCATGTGGGTTCCGGGCACAGATAAACCTTCCTCTTCACCTCTTTTGTAGTTTTCTGCTTTAGCTTCCAAGGCAGGTTGTGTCCTCTTCTGTGGAGCTGTAAGTTTTGCTCCCTTTGGAACCCTTTGTTGCATACCTCACAAATGAATCTGTTTGTTGCCATTAGGGTCTTGGGAGATAGTGCTATCACCTCTGCGTCTGGATCTGTTATGAAAAATGCCAAACAAGCTCAAATTATTTATTTAAAAATTCAGCATCATTTAGCTAGAAAGAAACATTTTTTTCGGAGCGACAATGGAATCCCAAACGTCAAATAAACACGCACTAGCTCACCCACCCACAGTCCCAGACGCACACACACATTCTCTTGCCAGAAAGAACAACCCCATGTGAATTCCTCTCAAAGTTCATGGATTAGGGTTATTTAATGAAATCCTTGTATGATAAGAGGAAGGAAAGAGAAAATTAGAAGCCAAGCCAATGGAAGTGTGGCAGAAATTGACAGAAATTTGTGTTACTCTAATAGGTGTATCGTCCCAGATAAGATTCATAGATACTTGCTTGGTGTTCCAGGTTGATTTCTCTTCCTCTTCTGGGTTGTTGGTGGAGCTGGAGCTGAAGATGAAGTCGGTGTTGAAGAATGCTGCTGTTTCATCTGGTTTCGATCTTCATCCCTAATTCCAAAGAAGGGAACCGATGAAGAAGAAGCTGCCATGGTCAAAGAATGCTCCTTTCTCCACTTCTGGAAGCTTTTTCCAACCTCTTCCGCTCCTTAGTCTTCCGATTCCTTCTCCTCACAAAGCAATTTATAGTCTACAAAGCAGCACAGCCACAACAACCCTACATATATGCAATTAAGTTCATTCAAAATCCTTACTCAAGAAGCCAATAAAAAGGTGGTTTGAGCCTTGTGGTTTGATTAATGAGAATCCAAAAAGGAAACCATCTGAAAAGGAAAAATAAATCAAGACAAGTATAGAAGAAGAGAGAGAGAGAAAAACGAAGGTCACCATAGACATTAGATTCTTCTTCTTTCACCTCCTCTTGTTTTAAATGCTAGATTTTGAACAAGTACTGAGGTTACTGTGCTTCTTCTTTGATTTGGTTTCATGCAGATAGATATACTAGCACATATACATGGCATATTTCCTCTTTCTTTTTTTTTTTATTTTCACTTCTTCTCCCTTTTGTGATTTTCCTCAATGCTTGCCTACCTTAAACGATAATTGCAAATGAGAATTAATTGGGAGAGAGGGGGCGTGGGGGGCGGGGCGGGGAAGGGAGAGGGTAAGGCCTACAAGTCGGTGGACCCAATCCATGGGCCGCATAACGACATGGTATGGTGCGCGAGGGTAGCATGTAACAGCTACATTCTCTCTCTCTCTCTTTCTTACACACACACACACACACACATGTCGCATCTTCTTGTTCATTTCCGGACAAAGTTTCCTTCATCACTCACTGTCTATGTGGACCTCACAGGTAAAATATTTAAAGCAAAGGAAATCCATGAACATATGAAACCAAGATATACCATACAATTCATAAATTGACCAAATACCAACAATTCTGAAAAGTAAAATTAAACAAATTATTCTACCTCTTGGTTTTTAGTGTGAACAGCTGAAAGATTAACTAGTTCTGTAGCTCACCTGGGAGTTGATTGAGTTATATATATATAGATAGATAGATAGATAGATAGATAGATAGCCAAGGCCAGCCTACTCCTGGAATTTAACTGTTTGCCACAATTCAGCTTTAGGAAGTCTAGGGGTGTGCACATAATATGCCTTTGTAATGTGCAGTTGCGGTTATAACAGTACTCTCGGTCCACTGACATGCAAAGGACAAAAAAGGGTGAACACCATTTGTCGTCCCCAGCCATCGGGTTGGTTCGGTTACATGCAACCGGCAGGACCGGAGGGACCCTTTACCTGGTGGTCACATCAATGTGGGCATCACAGGGGCAGTTTAGTCTTTTTGGAAAAAAAAAAAAAAAGGGTTGGCATAATCACAATCAAGACCTAAGAAAAGACCTAATCCAACCACTGGGATAAACAAATCACGCTAAAATGTTTGGGCTGCAAGAGTGTTGCTAGCTTCACCAGTCATTCTTGCCCAGAAAGTGACAGTCTTATTTGAGACCATAGATTTCCAGTGGGTAAAAGGTACAGTGTCAAAAGTTAAGAACGGGTTGATGTGAGATAGGTCAAGTATATGATATTTGCTTAGAATTTTAGGCCCTCTGATGGTGACAGTCTAATTATATCCCATTTTTAATTTTCCCAGGAATGACAGTTTTAATTCCATGCCAGCTACATTTTTTGCCCGAAAGAAGAGCAGGGCAATCAGCATCAAAGTTGTCAATCTTTTGCAACAACGACATCTTAACCACAATCTTGCATTTCACTGTCAGGGTATCACGTTCGTTACATTGGCGAGGAGGCTGTAATTCTTGTCAAACCATTTTTACCAGCAATTAATGATTTAGCTGGCCTCTTAAATTTAGCTAGATTTGGTTTAGCCAAGTTCATTTGACCAGGAATTTAATGATTAAATATCTCGAAATCATGGAAATTTCTTTTGCGGTTATGGTTTGACCTTTTTGACCAATGGGAGTAAACAATTCGAAGACTGTCACATGATGTCCATGGCCTGGCTTTAAAGTGTTATTCCTCATGAATTATATGTTAGCAAAAAGATAAATGTAATTTAATTAATGAAATAGTAATTCACAGTACCACTTGGTCGGTCCAAACTAAAATTCCCACACCACAAACAACATGTTCTTTTTGTCGCACTTCGATTTTACGATCGAGATGCTGCTTGGTCTAGCCCAGCATGTGCTTGCAAGTCATAAACCAACAACAAATGAGATCTATTACATTGACATAGGAATTTTTTATGTCTTACTGATACTGAGGAATGATTCAATAGATGCACAACATGAATGCATTTACTTATCCAACGGTTACACTTTTTTATATATATATATAAGTGAGGAAATAATATTAATAAAATGTCAACAAAATGGGAATACAAGAGAATCTCTCATAACAGAAGGTTCATAAAAAGACATGGAGTTTATATTTTCGTAATACTTTGCTCAAACAAAGAAAAATTCGTTACACTACTTTCGTGGAATAGATCTAAGGAGTTTATCCTATTTTATTCTAAGATTATTTTCTAGATGAGATTTTTTGTTTTTCTTTTTTTCATACAACAAGTTTACATGCTATAGTATTATATTTGTATATATACACAGTATTAACTAAGACTTGATGTTAAAAAAAAAATTAAAAAGGCACGGAGTTAGTGTATAAAATGATATGAATATTTACCCAATTAAACTAAAAAAAAGGAGATATATGCAGACAGTGGTTTGGTATAAATTCAATATTGTCGTTAACAAGCAAATTGAAAACCTTCGTTTAAGCCCAAAGAAAGAATATAATATTGCCGCCCACTCGTTTAACGAAAACCCTATGCTTTCTTTCGAGTCACAAACTCCAACAGATACATCCTGGAACTGTATGTTGTCAAACTTCTTCGAGCACATAAATTTCTTACCATCCTTCTGGCATAACCACAATTTGTTGGAGAAATGGGAAAACCAATTGGATTGCTAGTAAATTAAGAAAGTTTTCGAAATATTCTAAAAAGATGCACGATGCAGGAACAAGTAATCGTTTCCATGCATCCATCAGCCACTCTCGTTCAAGTTTGCAATCATTAGAATTTTATCTCTTGAGGCAAGGAGCAAGAAGATCTAAATCTTTGAGGGAAGGGGCATCATCGAGATAACCTTGAAGAGAAATAGGATGGTTCACTGAATGATGAAGTGTGCACGGTCTCTTAGAAAAATTTTTATAAAGATTTTGGAAGGGAAGGCAGACAAAGCCCCAAGTTAAAACCTTTCCAGAATTATGGACAAACATCATGAGCATTGAAGAGTGAATTGCTACATTCCCACTCAATTATTACCTACTGGAGACATTTCAAGACGTGACTTCCTCCTACTGTTACCAAAGACGCCTATATGTCGGGGTGTGCCTGGATACCAATCATTTAGTTGCTATTTATACAGTTATTGAATATTTGTATATATAATTTTATTAATAAAAATATTTTTCATTTTTAATATTATTTTATACATCATACTATTATTATAAAACTCTAAAAATAAAATGTATATAATAAATATGCTTTATAAAAATAATTATTATTGAATTATAATTATAAAAAATTATTAAATCAAAATATTATTTTTAAATATTCATAATTAATGTACTATCAAGATGAGATTAATAAATTCGTGAGTCTAGCACATAACACATGTATATCCCTTTGTTAGGGAGAAAGTCGTTGATCTTACATATTAAAAAAAATAGAGAGAGTTGAATAAATTTATAAGTATTTATTAATTGAATAAATTTATTGAATTAGTTTATTATAAGAAATTTTAAATAAAATATTACTTTTGTGATTATAAAATTACTTATATGAGAATCATATAAATAATTATTAGATTTAAAATTATCAAAGTATCTCATATAAAAGTTATTATAGTTTGATTTGATGTTTAGGTTGTAGTAATTAATGATCATTTGTGAGAATTTACATTAGTTATAATCTAAACTATATTAAGATGATTAAGTAATTAGCAAATGATTCATCATCTTAAATTAATCATGGGATAATATTTCATTGTTCCTATTGGATATTGATTAAAAAAATTATTTGATCAAAGTGAAATAAGTATTAATAAAAAATTATGATCACATTCATGAAATCAATGAACGAGATCAATGAAAATGGTTATTGTTTTAAACCTAACACAATAATACTGGCTGCCAATTTCTTTCTCTATAAAAATGTTTAGAGAATAATTTCAATTTGTCCGCGTGAATCATCGTCATCATCGCACTATAGTTGTTTGCCTCACGCCATGGTGCTTCGGTTCATTCTTAACACTCACTTAGTGCGTTGAGTAAGCATTTATCATATCTTACTAGCCTATCATATAGCTAATCTCACAATTTTGGAAAAATAATTATGCAATTAACTTATATATATATATATATATATAGCAACTAATAAAAAAATACTAATATCATGATTCTTTGCTTAATTTTAGAAATATCTAAATATTTTTTATTTAAGTTTTAATATTCTTAATTTATTTCCATAGTTTGTAATATTTGGAATAATTTGATAGTGAATTGTAATTGTTATTAATATTTTAATATATATTTAATACACTCAATTTATTTAATTAAGATCTAATGTGTATTAAAATTTATCTAATTTATATTAACAATTTTTGTACATATGTTTGCACTTTAGGCAATCCATATACTCATAATTAAGTGAAAAAAGTAATTTTTAAAAAATAATTGTTAGGTTCTCTTTTTGTTAAATTAAAGAAGAAAATAATATTTTCAATTTTACTTTTTTCTTTAAAAAATACTCATAATTTAAAAATTTCTTCATTGTTTGCTTTTACTTATCATTAAATATGATAAATTCATATCACGTAAATCTAATATTAATATCAATATATATCTTTACAGCTAATTATTTCTTTTTTCTAAAATAAAATAGATATTTAAATAACCCAAAAAAAGAAGTCTATACAATAACGAAATATGATAATGATACATGTATATGTGTGTGTGTGTGTGTGTGTAATATAAAAGAAATATTTGGTTTACCAATACACATTTGGATGTACTTATTCTTCTGTTTCCTGTTTACTTTGACACTCCAAAAACTACCAAAATGCAGTGCCAACCCAACTCTGAAAATTTAGTCCAGGGAGAAAGCGACCCAAATGTGCAAAAACTAAAATTCTATGAATAAAATAAAAATCATATGAGATAATTTATTCAATTATATCTTAATTATTGTTTTAAATTTCATGACAACTACTGTACGCAAGTTCATATTTTCTTCATAGAACGAGAAAAACTTCTTGACATTGAAAGCTGGCTAACTTTTGTTAACCTCACGTTTTACATGCCCATATACTAAGAAGAGTCATAGTTACATTTCAATAAGTAAATTGGTCATGAAGACCACCCAGACTTCGTCTATCCAAATTGCTATAAAATAATCAGTGTAATTACTAAAATTCCCCCCCCCCCACACACACACACCTCTTACTAAATTATTAATCGATGAATAATGTTAATTTCATTATTGATTTTTGCTTAGCTTTGTTCTTCAAGTTGAGCAAACCCAACAAATATAGTTAAGGTGAAAAACCTAAACTCACCCTCGACATTATTCAAGACTTTGAGAGCGTTGGTGTTTATGGGCCACACATGGTTTTAAGATTAAGCCTCAACCTGTCATGTTAAATAAAAAGGTTTGCCAAACCTTAATATTTTACATTACTCCGTTGATTAATGTTTATTTGTTATGGCAACACGACAAGAGTGGACTCTTATTCTCAACGACGGCGGCATCTCACCTTTTTCATAAAACTGCCCGTCCATTTCTTATGTCCTCTAACTAACCCTAACGTTTATTCGTTGTATGAACATACTCCACAACTCCAATGTGATTTTTGCCCTCGTGTATTCAATGTATATTAAAAATAAAGATGCGTCGGTCGGTCGGCCGGTCGTTCAACTTTTTGAATTTTATCGTTTTAGTCTACCAACTCTGTCTCTCGCTTTCAATCGAGTCGATATGTGTTTTTTGTGAAGAAAAGGACGATACAAATATTTTTGTTAGTTTTCACCGTTAAGGGAATGAATTTTCATTGCCAATGCGGAAACAAAGTATAATAGTTACTTATTCCAAGATCAAGTCGTGAAGCCCCCCCCCCCCCAGAAGACTGGGGTAATGGAAGACATGTACAACAAAGCTAGTGGTCGTATTCTTCTCGTCATTCGGTGGCTTGAAAGTTCTATACAAACAGTTACACAAAGAAGTAAAAATGGATTGAAACACCTTCCTCTCTTCGACAACTTTACTTTTTTCAAATGTTTTTTTTTTTTTTTCCATGAGTTCCAACAAATGGTTGGAGAAATCGTTAGATGTAGATGGTTGGGTAAGCACAATGGTGGTTAAGACCCCCAAACTTGCAACAACTTCAAAAGAGTTGGGGAAAATGGGAATTGCCATTTTGATATTATATTATAATATTATTATGTGTTTCATAATTTTTCAATTTTAGTAATATTTTTCTTATGTTAACTGTAACGTAGATATTATGGTACACTCAATTTTAATTTTGATTTCAAATTAAAATAAATAGTTACAATCAAATTTTGAGTTTAATTTTAGAATAAGCCAAATATGTTCTTAAAATTAACTATTTCATTTCTAATTTTGCTTGATTTTTATTTTTATTCTGATTTCAATTCTGAAGCATGAACCAAATGGCCTCGTAATGTAAGCACATCAAATGAATATCATCGTGCCTTTGTTCCTAATAATCGAATTCTTGGACGGAGGTTTCCCACCCTAACCTGTAGTGAACTCCCTTTGACCCTACTCCCGTTAGGACGGGATAGGCCCCCGTGACCCCAGGTCCCATTGTTCACATATACATCACATAAACGAACTAATCCCCACTTATTTTCCCCAAAAAGTAATCCTTTCTATCTTGTACTTGGATACACCTGATGCGTTCTTGAACGACGACAGGCCAATTCTCCTTCGAACTCGAGGGAAGACGAGGGGACTTCCTCTGGGTAACTCTAACGGCTCCTTTATGGGGCAGTGTTCAATACCTAGTCGAGAGAGGATTAAACATGTACTCAATAGCGTTAAGAAAACATTTTCCATTCCGTCAAACCATCAGGACATGTGACAATTAAATAGAATGCTTTGTTCTTGAATCTCGGGTCAATGAATTTCAAGAACTCACGTTCAGAGTTTCGGTTGGCGAAAACTGTTGAAAGTTTTTTGTCGTTCCACCCTGTTATGCAATGAAATTGTTTTCCAACCGAACCTCGCTTCTTGTCGGAGAATAGATAGTAGCCAGTACGACTAATCTTTGTCCAAATAAATGGAAAAGGATATAAGCCTTCACCATTTTTTTTTTTTATGTAATTCAAAGAAAGCCATGGAGAGGATTTTCCAGGACTACAAACTCAAAATGGTTTGTGGCCCAAGTCAAGTAGTTTTCTAGTGGGGATTAGATGGATTGTGGTGCGGCTTAGAGGTTTGAGGTTGAAGGGGTGAAGGAGGAGAAGTTTACTGTGGGAAGAAGGGCATTGTGTTTGTGGAAGCATATCAGATCCATTCAATCTGTTCCTTTCATATATAGTTCGTCGGACGTGGAACAACTTCATTCTGCTGGCTTGATAGAATTCTCTGCTTCATAATATCCTTCAATTATGATCAAGTGAAATTAGACATGATATTGAGAATTTTATAGTATGTTTGGTTTGCTTTGAAATTGAAATCAGACTGTATTTGTAGGCTCAGAATTAAATTTAATTTTTTGGGTAATTATTTGGTTTATTTAAAAGCAATAATTGAAAAGTGATTAAACTTTTATTTCAAATTAAAAATATTATTTAAATTCATGAAAATGTATTTATCATATTCTTTTAAAAAATAAATTGCATGTGAAATAAAATCCAATGTGTCATCCAATCTACCATAATGTCCACGTCCCAACCAATGTAAGAGAAACATTGTTAAAAAAAAATTTATGAAATGCAAAACATAATTAAATATAGTAATATAATTAAAATATATTAAAATTACCATACAAATAAAACCATAAATAAAAATGATAATAAAGAATTAGTCTAATAACCATGAATATAAAATATATAATAATAATTTTACAGTAAAAATAATCATTTATTAGTTAATAATTAAATAATTTGTAATCTCTGCAATATTTTTATAATAATATTAATTATTATTGTTGTTACTACTATCATACATTTCATATTAATATTTTCTCAAAAAAAAAACAAAATAAAGATAATTTTATTATTGCTAATTTGATTGTTATTATTATAATTTTTAAAATATTTAATTTCATTATAATATAAAAATATTTATTATTATTATTATTAATATTTTATTCATAGGAATTCTTGTGGTATTTTATTAATAATTTTAAATTTTTATGCCTAAAAATATTTATTTATTTATAAGAAATGAGCGGGAGGGAGAGGGGGGAGGAAGAGCGGTAATCGGAATGATTAAATAATGGAGGATGGGAATGATAATTTTTATATGTGGGAAAATCCCATTCTTAAAGTAAAATAATAATAATAATAAGAATAAATTTTTTATTTACCAAATATTAAAAAAGAAAATCATTTATTTCCATTCCCATTTCTAAGTAAAAAATTAGTCAACCGAACACCCTCTTAGTATTACCATATGTAAGAAAATCCTTTAACTAAACAAATATGTTACCGACACTGAAGATGGACACGGCAAGAAACACGGGCCTGTGTCTGAGCCGCGTCCATTTTTGGGTCTCCATATTAAAATTTTTAACGAAAAAATGGTTTAAAATATACTCATTGGACACACCCTTTTGATGGATTCCCCTTAAACAATTAACAAAAAAAAAAATTATAAAATTAAAATATAATGTTTTAATTATAAAATTCGATTTACTTTTCTTGTGAAAAAGCTTTTTTTTATTGCTATTAATTGAACCTTTTTTTTTATAGTGACATTAAAAAACTTTTTTTTGCTACAAAAAAATTAGAAAATTAAGAATAGTGTTCTATAATTTTGTTAAAAACGTCCGTATTAAGGAATACATGTCACAATTGTATAATATTAGACATGCTTTAACTTCACTAAGTAATTTAATAAAAATGTATACATATAATCCACTTAATACAAACAAATCCCTTGAATGCTAAACTATATGTCCACCACAAGAGTTAGTCCGCTTCCTTTAAACCCAAGCGGAGACCCATTTTGTTTCAAATTAATACTAAGTTTTTGGGCTGAAAGCTGGGCTCTTGGTTGAAGTCTGATTGCAGCGCCCCCGCACCTGATATGATTTTGATTCCATTAAAAAGAGAGAAATTATTATATTATAAGTTTTTTTGTCCATTAAACAACAAAAAGGGGGGGGGAGCTATTAAATGGTATTCATAACCTATCCTTTCTCTCGTAAATTACATATTTCCTCTCAATATTTGAATTTTGTTCGCAAAATAGATATTTTGAATTCTAATTTAATGGGTATTCGGAAGTCTAATATTACAAGCATACTGTGATGAGTTGCGTGAGTTCAAGAATGGTGACGATGGTGACACAACATTACAGAAGAGCTTGTTGGTTCAGAATATGGGCGACATAATAATAATAAGTAGTAGTAGGGCGGACATAGGGTAGTTGACAATGGTTGCCTACCTCCATTGTAGGTTCAAATATTATATATAGTTTCGCCTACCTCCGTGTTATAAACCCCAAACATTCTGCGTAGACAATGGTTGCACACAGAAATTTCTTCCCGAGCTGCAAACACAACAGAGAAAAGGTGACAAAAGCTCTTTCAGCGATGTGGGGCATTGCAAGAGGTAAATTTTCCCATTTCTATTCCCAAGAAAGAGGCAAGCACGCAAATGATTAAATCAATTAAGGTTGATGCTTGTAAAACATGGAGTGGAAGGTAGAAGACAAAACCAGCGCCATAATTGCATGCTTTTGTGAGCCTCAAGTTCCCTCCAGACGATTATATTATCCCACAGGCACAAACCCTCTCTGTAATTTGTTTCTTTTTTAAACGAAGTAAGGACAAGCATCCTCACCCACAAGGCATATTGAATGAACACGCCGCTAACACCAGCATACTCGTACTCAAAACTCTTTGTTTCCATGTCCTTTGGCCACTGGTAACTTGTCTTTTTCTTATTATTATTTATCAGGTTTAAATTATAGATGTTGATATATACGGCAAAAAGAAGGAGCACGGAATGTAAATATGCAAAGTGCTTTCATTACAGTCAATAAATTTGATGCTAAGCTTTTCATCCATCTCAAGTAGACTACTGTTCTTCCCCCGCCACCGCCCCCCTGCGTGCCGCATTTTATCTCTGTCTAGATCTTAAATTTGATGTTATTTGATCTATTCCTTATGGTCATTATAAAGTTGAAGTTGACACTTGAACATGGGCCTGCCAGCACTTTAAAGAAGGACAAGGATTAACGACGAAGAACATAAATTTTAAAAATTAAGCTAATTTAATAATTAAATTGATGATTTAATGATTTGAAATTTAGATCAATCTAATTCTCTTATTTGAGTGGATAAGTATATGATTAAAAAAAATTACTTATCTCAGTTTGTTCGAATGGTCATAATTTCAGTAAAATTAGTGAATTATATGGATTTTTGCTAAAAAAATTATCTCTTATATTTTTTTAAAAAATTGTATATAATTATTTTATTTTATTAAAAATACTAATAAATTTATACTTAGATTTTATTTTAGTAATATTTTGTTTATTTTTATATAATAAAAAATTAATTATTTTTTAAAATAACAATTGGTCCATTCAAACCAATAACTCGTTAGATGAAACATGGAATTAAATTAGGGTATAGTTTGAATTTAAATATAAATATAAGAATAAAATTGAAATTCATAATATCTTTCTTTTTAAATGTCCCTTGTTCAAAGTATTAAAATTTGATAAATCATAAAATTAAAGTCTAATTTTAATATAGACGCAAGAATTATGTTTTTATTATATTCATGTATTTGCTATAATTTTAGAGATAATATCAACTTTAGACTTTTTAATGTATTTTCTCTTTTTTTTCACCATTAAAAGGTAATGTATCATATTGCTTTTTAGAATAATTTGTGGTAAATTTGAGAATAAACACACTTAAAGCATTTATTAAGAGTTAATAAATTAAAATGACTAAATTACTATTTTAACCAATAAAAATATCTAGTGTGCATTACTACTAGTCTTACTTTTGCCATTAATTTGTTATCTTTTCACAATATAACAATAATACCTTTTTGGCTAACCAAAATGTCTAGTTAAATGATAAGATTTAAAAAAAAAAAACTTGTTGAGCATATTTGTATATATTAAAAATGTATTTGAATAATTTAGTTAAAAAATAAAAAGATAGACAAGTACATTTATGCTTTGAACTTTTTAAACTCTTTACATGGATATTGACTTAACTAATGCATCAAAGGAACTAAACTAGCTCTAACAAAATAATAAGAAAGTCAAGGTAAGTATGGTGGTAAAGTTGGCAAGCTCTCCACCTCTAGGTAACAAGCTATAAAGTATGGATGATGAAAGGCAAGAGGTCATATGCAAATAGGTTTCTTATTATGATCGATTCATCTTGCCAAAAAGGAGTCATGGTTTGCATTGGAGTAAGACTATGATGATAGAAATATAAGGAGAATGGTGCTATTTAATAAGGAAATAAATATTGATCCAAGCAATTGCCTTTGGTATTTAACACATATAATAAAGTTCTTGGAAAAGAGGCTTACTCACAATTTCCTTTACAATTGTTTGCTATAGTTATAATGTCCTAAGAACAAGTAAAGTTTGATTGATATAAGCAAAGACTTCTTCCTTTAAAAGTTTGAGAATATGAAGGATTATGATCATGTTCTTTAAAAAGGGCCTTGGTTAGTTCTTTTTCACTTTATAATAGTGAGATGTTAATAAGCCAAGTTCAATCCTGATGAGGCATGAATAAAAAAAGTGGTAGTTTGAATTATGTTGTTATGATTACTAATTGAATACTAGATTCCTCGAGCATTTTAGAATATTTGGAATAAGGTAAATACTACTTTAAAAGTTGATGCAACAATGATAGAAACGATCTAAGGTAACCATGCGAAGATTTATATGAAAATTGATCTCACAAAGTCATTGGTCATGAGGTATGAAATAAGGCAAGGTTAAACAAATCAAATAAAGGTATACATCAATTTTCTTTAAATGTGCTAAACATGGTTGTAAAATCAATAATTATCTACTACCATGTGTTACTACTGATAATCACCAAGCTTGCTTAAAGGCCTAATTAGTAAAGCCAAAACTAGAAAACCTTATTGCCTCTAAATGCTAGTTTAACGACCACTATAATAAGCACTTAAGGGTCCAAACAAAGCTCTGACAATGGGTAATGTTGGCCAATATATTGCTAAAGAGCAATATATTTTGAAGTCCAAGTTTTCAACCCTTTTTAATAAGCAAGTTACTATTAATGGATTAGTTTTAACAGGTGGCACTAAAGATAAGTATATGGCAAAAGAGCAAATAATTACTTTATCGGCAAGCAACAAAATGACAAATGGCAAGGTTACAAATAGAAATCTTCATGGTAATAGAAGGAGAATACTTATGGATATATGTGTTAATCCTTATAAGGACATCTATATTACAATGTTAAAAGATAAAGGTTAGTTAATAAGGAAAAAAATTCTTAATAAACTTATCTTACTATATCCTCAAATTAAGATAAGGCTTTATATAACAAGCCCAGTCATTAAGGGTGTGTGCCTAAGAATTAAAGACCTATTTATATTTATGTTTAGGGAAATTTAATGGAATTATTTTTGTTTAAGGTAATGATTTGATAAAAAAAGAAAAATTAATAACCTATTGTTTGACAAGAAATTCACTATAAATAATAATTAAAAAACTAACTTGATTTGCTATTCACTTAAACAAAAGAAGGAAGAGTGATATGAATTTATTATTAATTTACCACTAAAAAAATAAATTACTTTAATAAGAATTAGGACAAAATATACATTGCACTTTTAATAATATTCTTAAAAAATCTTTTTTAAAATCATATCTTAATCATTTAAAAGGGAATGATACTAAAAAGTAGTTTTGATAACTAAAAAATAGGAAAATTATGATTGCTACTAATTAGCTACAAAAAAGGTTTATTAAATATAATTTAAAATATATAAAATAAACACATATGAACTAAATTTTACATCCTTATTAGTTAGGAGTTCAAACTAATGTAAACTAATTAAAATAAGAAGAAATAAGGTAGAAATAAACTCCTATAAGCATTCTAATTCAAAAAATCCTATTCATGCCTAATCTTCTAAGCTAATGAGTAATAAGATTAATGTAATTCCTAATTCCTTTACTTTTTCCTTTAGATTCTTTATAAAACTTCTATTCTCCTTAAGAAGCAATTTTAAGGTTATTTGAAGATTTTTGGCTTTTGAACGAGTAATTGGCTTAAACTATGAACCATAAAATTATGGACAACCATAAATTACCTAGGTTGAATAAGATTTGTCTTTAAATTCAACTCTTTGTTGCCCTTTAAGACAATAAATTCCTTATGTTGAATGTGCTAATACATTATATTCATCTAGCAAATCAATCTTATATGTATTATTATTCATCTTTTCCAACATTTTGAAAGGATTACCTATTTAGGGCATAAGCTTAAATTTCCTTTTGCTTGGAAATCTCTATTTATGAAGATGAATCCATGTCATTATAGTTGATAAGATTACCTTTAAATCCAACCCTTATTGTCCTCTAAGTAAAGTGATAAATCCTTTACATTAAATATGGTTAATACATTATATTTACCTAACAAATTAATTTTATAAGTATTATCATTTACCTTTTCAAGCACTTTGAAAAGACCGTTTGTTTAAGGCATAAGCCAGGATGTCCTTTAGCTTGGAAAACTCTCTTTTCAAAGATGAATCTACAAAAATTCACTTGGAACAAATTGAATTTATTTTCTCCTATTATTAGTCATTTTCTTATATGCTGCATTTCATTTTTCTATTCATTATTTGATATCTTATTTACATCTTTAACTAATCAACCTTCTTTTTTCCATCCAAATATACTTTGTCATTAGTTACAAGCAACACTAAATCAAGTGGGCTAATGAGATTAAATCCATAAATCATCTTTAAAAATAATATTTAATTGCACTATGCACACTTCAATTTTATGCAAATTTAACAAAAGTTAAGAAATTATTCCTATTCTTTAAATTCTTATTAATAATAATTCTAAATAAAGAAGAAAGTGTATGTTTCACTACTTCAATTTACTCATCCATTTAAGGATGATAAAATTATACTAAAGAGTAGTTTTATGCTAAACTTTTTCCACAAGGTCTTCTAAAAGTAACTTAAGAACTTAGCATCTCAATTAGATATTAGTCTTTGATATTTCATATAATCTCACAATTTCTCTAAAGAAAAATTTGTCATATGAGAAGTATTATCAATATTGTGACAAGGTATATAATGAGATATTTTAGAGAACCTACCAACAACCACCACAACCAAATCATTTCCTTTTTGTGTTCTTGACAACCTAAGTATGAAATTCATACTCATATCAACCTAAGGTTGATTCATCTAAAACTATGTAACTCATTAAACATATCATTCAACATAGGAATATGATAATGATACTTGACCATTATTTCATTTATTGGCCAACTATTTACATGTATTCTCGTAGTCTCATCTTTCTTAAGGTTTAATAAGGCTAATATTAAACAAAGGTTTATTGATTCCCTCATATAATCCTTTTCTAATAACTCAGTTACATATTATTGCAACTTTTTAATCTCTTTTAAATTACTTTTATAGGCTAGTTTATTAATTAAGGTAACTCATAACATGAGATCAATTTAATGTTCAATCTTTTTAATTAATGGTAACCCCTTTAATAACTCTTCTAGAAACATATTAATAAATTTTTCTAAAATCTTTTTAATTTATACTTCCTTCACTATTAGAATTAAAACTGGGTGGAAATGAATAAAGCTCACTATACTTCTTTTTTTCTCACAAACAAGTTTTATTCCTTTCTTTTCTTAACCAAAAATTGGTCTCTTTGTACTTGTTATGAACTAAGAGGTGTTAAGACTATGTTTTTCCCTCCTTAACAAAAGAATAGGTGTTTTAAATCCATTACATATAACCCTCATATCATATTATTATAGTCTTTCCATAAGCATATGACTTACATTTATTAAAACCACATCACACATCATCTTATCTTTGTATACTTTTTTAGTTATAACTAACACCAAAACTTATCTTTGTAATACTTAATTCTTTATAATCATTCAACCATTGCAAATTATATAAATGAGAGATTTTTATTGTTGTTAAATTCAACTTTTTTACTGAGTTATAAAAGTAATGTTAATGTAGTTCCCTTTATCCATAATCACTTCACACACCCTTTTATCAATTGTTTACCTAGTATGGAATATGTTTTTTACTATTGATCATTTACCTTTGCTTATAAGTTGAAGGCGTGTCGAATTACAGGTAATTCTCCTTTATAAGCATGCTTAACATCTTCTCCTTTTAAACACTAATTTTCTTCTTTTTTTAATGCTACCTAATCTTCATTTTTTACTTTCCTTAATGATTCCTAAATAGCTATAACTCTCTTATTTGGACACTTAAAAGCAATATACACATGGTCAAGACATTTTAAACATCTAATATCTTAAATTATTTTTGAAGGATTTATATCATCAATTTGTTTCTCTTTTTCCTTAACCAAATCTTATGGTGTATATATATATAAGCCCCCTTTTCTATCTATTTTGTACTTTGATTAAAATTAGACCATGAAAGAGTAAAAGTTGAGTTGGCTACCTTGTTGCCAATCTATCATGACCCACTTTTCTTATTCATATCACATTTATGTTTATCCACCTTAATAACAAACTTAACCATATTATTTAAAAATACTAAAGAATATAACTCCATTATATTTGGGATCTCTTTATTTAGGTCTTATAAGAACTTCATAATAGTTTACTCTTAAGGTTTTTGTAATTCATATCTAATCATTGACATTTTAAATTTCTCAACAAAATTTTCGACATACATCCTCCTTACCTAAGACTTTGCAACTTAATGTATAATTCCTACCTATAATTTTCAAGAACAAATGTTTTTACTTTTATCTCTTTATAATTCTCCAACTTATAATCTCCTATTCATCGTATCTCTTTCATCATGCTTTTAAATTTTCTCTTTATAAATTAGCATAATCTATGAATTTAATAGTACTAAGTTTGCATTTTTTTTTTTTTACCTTAGTATAATATTGATACTTAAATACCTTGTCCACCTACTTCACTTATTCTAACTCCCTAAATGAGTTACATCCTTTAAATAATGAGATTTTCATTTTTATGTGGTTTCCTACATCTTATTACTTCCTTCTTTACCAAGGGTTTTTTTTTTCTCATCATTATTTATTTTGAGCTCATTTTCGTCTCCTACTTCATCATAAATAACCCCTTTTAGTGCTTGAAGCTTATGTTGCCATGAAGGTTATTATATATCTATTCTTTCAATAACTTAAGTCAATTAGTAAGTTATTCCATTATCTCTTTTTATCTTTGTTGGAGTCCCATAAATTAAGCTTATTCTAAGAAAAAGTTCCTTTAGTATGTTTTTCCCTTGCCATAATTTACATTTTATTGATTTAAGGTGAAAATCACTAAACTCACAAGTTTCTCATTAGTACTTCCTTACGTGTTTCATTTAAAATCCTAAGCATACACAACCTTGTACTTTAATGCCAATATCATATACCTAAGAATCAATTATTTTACTTGTATCTGCATTTAAAGAAATTTAAAATAATGATTATTTTGTTAAAATAATGATACAATGAAAAAGAACAAAATAAAAAGAAAAACTAGTAACCCCTTATTTGATAAGAAATTCATTATAAATAAGAAAAACTAATTTGATTTGTTATACCCTTAGATAGAAGAAAGAAAAGTGACAAGAATTAGTTATTAATTTACCACTAAACAAACAAATTACTTAGATAAAAATTAAGGCAAAATGCAAGTTACATTTTTAATAATATTCTTAAAAACTCCTCTTCCAAAATATTTCTTGATTCCTTAAATAGGGAATAATGTTAATACACTTTGAACCCAAGTAGAAGTTGCAGTCACTAGTTGATTTTCTATCATTTGTACTTCCTGCCCAGTCTGCATCAGTGTCCCGTTGAGGCATTTTAGGATTCTTTTCATTGTCAACACATGAGATTCCTTAAGATCAATTTGGAATCTGCTAGTGATGCACATAATTTGCATAAGATCAAGCCTTAATGTTGTAAGGTATAAAAGACTCCATATCATCTTCCTGTATTCTATGGGGCTTGTACCCCTTCTTTCCTGATTTTTTGTGAACTTTTAGCCTACTATCATAGGAGTACTAATAGGTCTGTTATCCTCAATGTCAAACTTTTTCAGCATCTCTTTGGCATATTTTGTCTGAGAAATAAAAATACCTTCATCACACTATTTTATCTATAATCCAAGAAAGTAAGTCATTTTTCCAATCAATAACATCTCAAATTCTTCACTCATCTTCTGTGTAAATTCTTGACATAACTCAAAGTGATTCCCTTTAAAGATGATGTCATCTATATATACTATGATTATCAGTTGGCTTTTCTCTGAGTTGAACACATATAGGTTATTATCAATTGTTCCTCTTCTAAAGTTCAACCTTTCCAAATATGTGTCCAGCTTGTTATACCATACTCTTGCAGCTTGCTTAAGGCCATACAAGGCTTTCTTTAACTTGGACATGTGTGTCTCATCCTCACTGATTTGTACTCCATCAGGTTATTCAATATACACTTCTTCTTTCAAGAGTTCATTCAGAAAGACTGATTTCACATCCATCTGGTAAACTTTATACCTCTTATGTGTTGTTAAAATTAAGAACATTTTAATAATTTCCAACCTAGCTACTAGTGCAAAAATTTCATCAACATCTAGTCCTTTTATCTGAGTGTAGCCTTTGTAAACTAACCTAGCCTTGTTCCTCACCACCTTGCCATCTTCATTGTATTTATTTTTAAACACCCATTTTATTCTTATGACATTCTTATTAGTGGGTCTTGGAACCAGCTCCCATGTTTCATTCTTCTCGATTTGATTCAGCTCCTAATTGTAGCTTTAACCCAGACTTTGTCTTATACAGCTTTTTCAACAGATTTAGGTTTAACTTGTGAGACTAAAGTAGTAGCTCCCACAATTCTTCTTTTATTGTAACTCCTGCTAATGGGTCACCTATGATCTGATTTCCTTGATGAGCACTGGTTCATGTCTTCTTTGTCTTTCTCTCTTGCACAATCTTAGTTGCAAGAGAATCTCTTTCTTTATCTTCAGACTCAACTCTTTTCTAAGTCTGAACTTACTTCTTTTCCCTCTTCTTTATGTTGGTCTAATTCTTCATCTATCTTGAAGTCATCTTCTTCATTGTCCTCAGCTTCTCCATTATGCATTGTTTTCCAATTCTCATTTATTCTCACAGCACTGAACGTGATCATTTTTCCCAGTTTATGCAGAAAAACTCTGTAACTTTTTGTCTTTGCTGAGTATCCCACAAAGATGCCTTCATCTGACCTAACTTGGAATTTTCCCAAGTTTTTCTCCTTATTCTTCACAAAACATGGGCTGCCAAAGATTCTAAGATATTTGGTTGTTGTCTTCTTCCCACTCCATAGCTCATATGGAGTCTTATTAGTATTGGACCTTAGTAAAACTCTGTTCAGTAGATGTATGACTGTAAATGTTGCTTCTGTCCAAAATTTTATGTGAAACTTGGATTTCAGCAATAAAGTTCTTACCATTTCAACCACAACTCTATTTTTCCTCTCTACCACCTTGTTCTGTTGAAGTGTTCTTAGTGCTGCCATCTGATGGTGAATTTTATGCTTTTCAAGGTAATCTTCAAAAGCTCCATTTGTGAATTCAGTGCCTTGATCTGACCTTAATACTTTGATTTTTTTTCTATTCTCATTTTCAGCCAATCTTCAGTATTTCTTGAAGTATTTCAAAACTTCTAATTTGTATTTGAGGTACATGATACAAGTCCTTCTAGAATAATCATCAACAAACAAGATAATGTACCTCTCACCATTCAACCCTTTTGTTCTCATTAGCCCATACAAATCAGTATGTACAATGTCAAGCATTGCTTCAGAACTGAACTCTTTGGTCTTATACTATTTTCTAACCTGTTTTCCTTTAGAACATGTTGAGCAGACATACTCCCTCTTTCTCTTAAGGTCTGAAATGTCTCTGATTGTATGAGTAGTGGTAAGCTTCCTCATGTTCTTCTGTGTTAAGTGTCCTAGCCTCCTATGTCAGAGTTGATTTTCTTCTCCTTTTGTAAGTAAATAGCTGTTTGTCTTGTCCTCATAAATCACATATAAATTTCCAGTTGTTCTCTCCCCAGCTGCAATAGTATTGCCTTCTTTACTTTTTACTTAATAACCTATTTTTGTGAATATCACTTTATGGTTTTCATTGCATAATTGGCTAACAGATGTTAGATTATATATGATTCCTTCAATGTGCAGAATACCTTTTAGCTTTTCTTTTCCAATATTTACTGACCCTTGACCATTGATATTGAGTGAATTATGATTACCAAACTTGATTCTGCCTTCTCTTGACTTGTTCAACTTTGATAATTTACTCTTATCTCTTGTCATGTGTGAAGTGCATCCACTATCAAAAATCCACTACTTATTCTTGTAGTCAGCCTTTAGTGCAATTTTAACTATATTAGCCTCCTCCTTTTTAGCTCTATATTCCTTCTTTTGAATTGACTTGAAGATAGCTTTCTCCTTTTTCTCAGCTTTGACTGTACCAATTGGTTTTACTGTACCATTGAGTGTCTTCTCTTACTCAGGGAGAAATGTCATGCATCTTTTGGCATTATAGTCATCTTACCTGCACCTTTCATACTGTTCCAAATCTCCCAATATAGCAAACTTGTTCTTTGAAACCACTGGTTTGGGTTTTTACCAACAATCCTTGTTAGTGTGTCCTTACTTTTTACAGTATGTGCAAGAACTCACGATAGGTGTTTTCCTCTGAAAGTTAAACATCTCTTTCTTCAATTTTGATTGTAAAATCGAATTTTATAAAATCACATTTTGATTTTTCATAAATCTGGTTTTTGTGTATTTTTAGAATTTTTCAAATATGATCCCTTTTTGAAAATTTTAAATAATGATTTCTTCACTATTGATCTTTGGAAAAAAAAGAATAAGAAGGAAACGAAAATAGAAGAAGATAAACATAAAGTTGTTCTGTAAAAGACTGAGTTCATTTTTTTAAAAATTAAAAATAGTGATATATTGCTTCCTACAATCTAAAGAGCTGAAGTAGGAACACAAACACCTTCAATCCTAACTTAAAATCTCAATACATTCCAAGGTTACTTAAAAACACTTAAAAATAATAAGTTAATGTTTTAAAACTTAAAAAAATTTAAACTAGTAAAAACAAATATCTGATACAACTTACTCCACTCTTAAGCTCTAATACCATTGAGTCTCTATATCCTTAAGCTCATGAAGAGAACAAGAGAATACGAGAGAAAGTGAGAAAACTTAGAGAGAGGACAAGTAACAAAGAAAAAAATATTAAGATATATATATATATATATATATATATATATATAACATATAATATTATATTGATATTTTTAAAATGTTACTATAATTATCACCACAATATTCATTGAAAATGTTACTATAATATTTAGTAATATTAATTAAAGTGATATTTAGATAATAATTAAAAAAAATTTAGTACAAACTTATAATAATATATATTTTTATTTGTTTATAGCATGTTTCAAACGTAATAAAAACACTTATTTGTTAGTCTCTTTTTCATGGAGAGATATGGTCTGTGCTAAGGACACTCTAGATAAAAGGGCTTTAGGGGAAATTGGGGTTGCGGAGGGGGTGCCACTTTGGAGCGACCTGACCGCGAAGAAGAAGTTGAAAAGCGCAGAGTCCTCCAGAATGTAATGCTCTAACCCTTTTTCCTCTGCCTCGCTCGACTTCTCGCAGAAGTAACAGCACCACCACCATAACAACAACAACAACAACAACAACCGGTTGGGTAGAACTAGAAGACTACTAACAGAGCAGCGGCATGAAGTCATCTCTGTTGTTTCTGTCCTACTCTTTATCAATTTGCTGTTAAGTTCTTTCTCTTCTGAATTTTGTATGAAAATGGCGGAGAAATAGTAAATATTAGGTCAAAATATGATGGATCAGCTTCATCTTCTTCTTCCTGTTCCTCTTCCCGTCCCTCCTCCGTCGAAGAGGTTTCAATCAATTTCTGGAATGGCAGTCTCGCTTTGTCCTCCATCTTCGAATTCGAAGACCAGCAGGGGCTTCTTCTTTGGCCGGGAATGGTTGAAATATGGCGTGATAACAGCAAGAGGAGTGGGAGTAGGAGGAGGAGGAAGGGGAGGAGGTCGTAAATGTAAGTGTACAAGTAAAAGTAAAATTAAGAGTGATAGCTGCGAGGAATTGGAATCGGAGTCCGAATCAGTATCCAAGTCGAAATCGGAGTTTGGGTATGTTGAAGTGATCGGCATTGGGAGTAGGAAGGATGCTGTTCTTGATTTCTGCTCAGACTCCGATTTCCTCTCATCATCGTCCCTGCGATTCTGGTACATTTCTCAATTCCACTGATTTTATTTATTTATTTATTTATTTATACTCTAATAATTGTTCCTATTGCCTTCTTACGGCTTTTCGAATTCATATTGTATAAAAACGTCGACCAATGGGTACGTTCTTGGGGAATTGGATGCATAAATTTCTTTGTTGGATTTTTTTCTAGTCTTGTTTATATTTTCTGCATGTTGTTTGCTGCAGGAGTATCAACAGTAAAGATTCTCAGAATGTGCAATTACAAAAGAGGTTTCCACGAAAAGGTCATACTTTATTTCCTGATTTCAGTCATATCTTTATTCCATTTCCAAAATTCTTTTTTCCCTTTTGTACACTCTGCTGGAGAATGGAGAAATGAGAGAATGAGAGCTTTAAATGAAGCCTCTGATTTCGCAAGCAAATTTATTCATTTGGGATGTTGACAATGAAGATTGGTAAAAATGCTGCAAAAAAGGCGCGGCATGTAATGGGAAATAACGAAACATAGAGCTGACTAGTAAGAAATAGTGAAATTTCCATCTGTTGGTAGTCTGGCTTAAAGCTTAGTTACTTGTTTATTTGGCCTATTTACACAAATTAGCAAGGCAGACGGTTTGGTTGAGACTTAGCAGCTTTTTCCAAAGTATTGAATTAGAGCATGCATTGTTTCTGTTTCTTTCCTTTATAGAGGAATATTCCTAATATAGTTGGTAATTACATTGGCATTAAGACCAGAGACTTCAGACTAGATTCTTCTTACATGTGGGATTGAGGGAACACTTGATTGCTTTATTATGTGTTGTTTAGCTAGGCATTGGATCATAGCAACATTATTAAATCTCTTCTCTCTAGTCCATTCTCTTAGGATTTGTCTCACTGGACTTCTTTGAATTTTTTACAATAACTTTGACAACTGATCATTTAGTATTAAGGGCACAAGGGAAAGGTGCTAATAACCACTTCTTGATCACTGAACTTTGAAGAAACAATCAATAAACAACAAAAAAAATGTCAGTTTCTTTTTTAATTTTAGCTTGCTGCCCATATTTTATAATTTAATGTCATGATTGAAATTGATTTATTTTTGTCTTTTTTTTTTTTTCAGTAGAGCTCAATCCAGGGAATTTAGAAGCTTCACGGTTCATAGAGACATGTTTGAAGGCTATTATCCTTGTTTGTACATTCCTTCTCTGTAATTCTTGTACAATTGAGGCTGTCATTGGATTGGACATGATAGTTTTAGTTTTCAATATGGAATATTACACATTCAAAACAAATTGATGATGCAAATATGAATTTCATTATTGAAAAACTAAATACAGAAACTCTTAGAAGCAGAAGTTTGGGGGATATTAATTAAATTAAGGGCCATTATTTGTCTTTCTCACATCTCTTCTCTAGGCTATCTTTTGAGGGGAAAAAAAATCACCCTTCCTTTAGCAGTATTAATAGGGTTCTGTTGTTGTGAAATTTGGATTTAATGAATAATTAATTCTTAACACTTGGAGCTGCATTGAACTGAATTCAGGTAATTGATGCAAAGGTAGCATGGACACCTATCCTTTGATAATTTTTTTTATATGAATGCTGTCTTGCTTGATATACAGACCAACTGCATATGAAAGCTTTAGACATTACCTATAAGACAAGTACAAAACAAAGTGTCAGTTAGAAAGTGCAGGAACTGTAAATTTGATGTGCTTTTTCTTAAGGCTATGACTCAATGTCATTCAGATTTTCTTGCATCAATATGTCCAGATAACTTCTGAGTTCTGAATCTCAGTTTTCATTCAATTTTAGTAAATATATTGTGGTTGTCCATCGCATTAATGGTCGACCACTGCCAATTTAGATGAGAAATATTTTATGAATAATACTATTAGCATAGATGTTTGCAGTGTGTAACAGATAGCACTTTTCATTAGTTTCATTCTGCTGTAACAATTGATGCCAGGTCCAAGCAATTTTCTTGTGGACTCTTTAAGTTAAAGCTTCAAACTCTTAACATTGGATCTTGGTTTGTTTCTTTTGTTGGCCTTTTTCTTAGGTAGCTAGTGCAGGATTTGGCTCCAATCATGTTACAGCAATAGACATTTTAAAAATGATGAGGTCCACCAATGGATTTGTTGTTGCTATTTTTTTAAGGCCTTTTAGTTTTGAAGGACAAAGACGGCAAGCTGAGGTAGGTCACATGTGAAAACTGTTGATATGTCGTGTACTTCATTTCTTTGAGGAAATAGTAAGCATAAACTAAAAGATCCATGAGAAGAATATCTTTTCTGCATTATTAATTAATTCTCTGTGGAAGAGTTTTCCTCATATGTCCGAACTTAGAAGTTGACCCCAAGTTGCACAGAAACATTCAAGGATTTTGTGTAGCACTGAAACTGGTTGTAATAGTTTAACTTATACTGTTCTCTGAGGAAATAACCTTATAGTGACATAAAATATTGGCATTTAACCTGTCTGGGATCTTCCAAAGCACTTCTCTATTTTGTTCTGGCAATAATATTTTAGAAATCAAATGATACAGGTGATGCACCTGAAAGCACATTTTATCTTCCTTTGATGCACTATGAGAAGAGGAAGAGACTTGCTTCTCATCCAGTTTTGTCTGAATTTTAAACCTACTCAAGAAATCTTCTTTCCTAGGCTGGAAAAACATTATTTGAATAGACAATGATTTCTGTATGTCAAATGCCTTTTACCATTATCAGCAAATTCAAACTTAGGATTCTTTTAGGACATAAATTTTCTGATGATTGTTTGGTGAATGTTTTGCTATTGCATTGCCCTTATTTGTTTACATATTCATGATGATTTTCAGTTTTCCATTGGTTATGTTGTTCTCACAAATTATTGCTTGTTTGGCATATGATGGCCTATAAATAGGAGTATGAGAGTCTAGTAGCTCTTTTAATATGTGGACAAGTAGGTGGGCAATTATAGCATGCTTATTTTTAATGTTCTAAGTCTCTGCTTTATGGAGGAAGAGCATAGCATGAGTGAATGCATCTCTTAGTAATCTTGATCTTCGCATTTCTCATACCTTATTAGCATAATTCAGGTCTGCAGGAGGGATTCAACCTATGGTATGCTGTGGACTACTTTTAATCATTATACTTTCATTAGTATATATTTTCCTGCCTCCTCTCCTGAGATTTGTGTCTAATTAAGAATAGAATATGCATGTAATATGAAGGAAAATGAGACTTAATTTATTCATTGCAAACTTTCCACTGTGATATAAGATTGATGGGATTTTTCCATAAATAGTAAGATTAATAAATCCTTTTGATATATAATTCATTTAAAGAAACTCTGTTATTTGCCTTCCTGACTGAGTCTCAATATTATCATTGTTCACCCCACTTTGCAGGTAAAGAATTTGATGGAAAAGCTTCGAGGGCACACAAGTTTTTGTATTGGTAAACAAACTTTTCTTGTCTTTTTTGTGCAGTGTTTGATTTTGTAGATCTTCTTGGCGACTCATCATTGGTATTTATTCTGTCATTGATCAAATAGTAAATCCTCATATTTTACATGTGAGAAATTAAAGTAGCATCTTTGGCTTCTGCCAAATATTTTTGTTTTACTTGGGTATCAAATATGATACCCCTTGTGTGACCTTTGCAGCAAGAAGAGCTGTAAAATGTAGAGGCATTCTGTGTTGTTTCTTGAAATTTGCAGATATTGATACTGACATGCTACTCAAAAAGGATTTGGTCACTTTAGATGAGGCCTTGAATACTGCAAATACAGCTGTTTTGTTGGCCATCAATGCCATATCTGTTCTCCTCTCCGTAAGTATTTCCTGTTGTGTTTTCTGATTTGCCCTTGATGTTTGTATGACTTGGTTGTTACTGGTCCACTTTCAGGAGAAGCACCAAAAACTACTTGATGTACCACACAATAATGGGCAAGAACTTCAAGTTTCAGAGGTTATAAAAGTAAGTTTACTGATTCTGATTGCCTCTTAAATTTCATGGTTTATCCTCAACCACAAAATTTCTTATATTAAACAATTTCTTTACACTATTCTTTTACTGCATCGCTTTTATACTTACAATCTGAATTGAAAGAAAGAATGTACTTGGAAACTTTGATTTTCTCATTTATACATTTTAAGTTTCATTTGCTTCCTCCTTCCCTTTGCAATGCTTTTGAGACAGTTAAGTGATGTAGAACAATTCTTAAGAAGTTGTTTTACAGTAGATAGAATGAGATAGATGGCAGAAATTAGAGGATGAGGATAGAATTTGAAGAGAGAAGTGGCAGCAGAACAGTGGGAGAGGAGGAGGAGAAAGAGAATAGGTAGAAGAAAAGATAAGCGAAAGCGAGGAACAGGAGGCAGGAAGAATTATGGGACAAATTCTTGTTTTAATTCCATATTCATTACTGACTTAAACCATTACAAAGCTCATTCTTTTATGGGAAAGTCTAATGCAATAAAAGATAAATTTAGTCACAACTTTTGATTTGAACATGACTAGTTATCACACAAAAGCAAACAAAGAGATAATGTTGCCAGCAATCCAGACCACTTAATCATATGAAAGTCCTGTGGTCAATGTGACCAAATCTTTTAGAAAGGGACATAGATTGCTCAAATCCAAGAAAATCCTAATGATAAAACTGCTTTCCAGTTACTCATCCTTCAAAAAAGTGTCTTTTCATGTGCAGATTTTGGAGAATCACAAGGAAGCAAAAATTGGATTTGGGGCAGCTGATGGCATAAAAAATTCTCTTTTGCAGGCCTTGTATGACTGCCCGTTCATTGGTGCTGGTGTAGAGGTACAATTAGAGCATTTTTGAGTAAACTGTTAATTTTGTTGAGTTAATGGTTTACCTCATGCAACTTGTATACGAGAGATGGCTGCCTTCTTGCTGATGTCCTTATAGCTATTAGGCACTTAGGTTATTGTCTTTCTTCATTTTAATAGTTTGAACAAAGGCTATATTGCACATTTCTCTGATGACTTGTTCATAAAGCTATTTTCATTATTTATTTTATGGCTATTCTGTTTATTTTCTGCAGGACTTAAATGGTATCATTATATGCATTATCACAAGCTCAGATCTTGTGGACGACAGAGAAGTGCAGGCCTCCTTGAAAACCTTCCGTCAAAATGCTGGTTACACAGGGAAAGTCATTATTTCTACGGCACAGGAACCTAATCTGGAGGCCAACATGCTAGTAACAACAGTTGTTCTTAGGTAATAACCCTTTTTTAGCATTCTAAACTCATAAGCTCTTTTGGGAATGCATTGCACATCTCATTAAGAACTTTTATTTCATCCTTGAGTTGAATTTGTTCAGGTCATGATTGTGTACCCCTGTTTTGCTGTGAATCTCCTGATATTGTTTCACCTTGGATTAGTGTGTGTTTCTGAGAAAGGCTAATTCAAAATAATGTCAACTGCGGCCACCTTTGTTCTTTGTATAGTTGTACAGGTGTATGGTATTTGAACTAATTGTTGATAGTTTTCAAGGAATTACAGCCCATCTCAGTCCTTTTGAGCCATCTGAGTGTAGTTGCAATGTTTCTGTTGGGTGAAGTGTTTGCCAGCCCTTAAAGGATAAAATTGAAGTTAATTTGTAGGTTTAGGTTACAGTTGAATTTATAGTCGGATTTTTATTTTATTGTCGAGGTTCTGATAATTTTTTTGATGATCAGTTCCACACTTTATGCTCATCAAAAAGACAACATTTTATCCAGACTAGCCCATCATTTCCCATTGGTTTCCAAACTCTTAAAGAGACACAGGAAGCAATATGATAAATTGGACGAAAACAAAGTAGATAACTCACTCAAAGATGCAAGCCTTTCAGAAGTGCTTGATTCATCAGACTCTTGTTCATTGGAGAAGAAAACTGCTGTGGAAAGTATAGTTGAAGGCATTTGGAAGCAGTCTGAGGAATTCAATATATTATTAAGTGCATATTTCAGCAACAATAGCAGGTCAAAGACCAGAGCCAAGTCTTCCTATTTTTATGATCCAATCACTGAAGGTGACATCAAGAAGTTAATGCTTATTACAGTTCAGTAGATACAATGTAATTTACCATTCAATGAACTTGCTTTGCCTAATCATACTAACTGTTGTGTTCTATAGGAAAAACTAGTATCCAGTGGGAGTCACTTAGCAGTAGGAACTTGGGACCAGGACATCATATTGCCCGGGAGTGGGCCAAAGAAAGGGCTGAAGCTAATCAGAAGCTTGACAACCTCTGCATATTCAGCCAGCCTGTGGGTATAAGACCTCTGGATGAGAAAGAGAGTCTTAACATCTCATGTCCTGCAGAACTTGCAGGACCAAAAACTGATCCCAGTGTCAAAGAGCACCCACTTATCAATTCAAATCTCTCTTCTTGGGGTGCATTGACTGCAGCTGGTTTTATAGCAGTGAAGGACGTTTACCACAATGCATCTACTCTGCTAAAGGGTAAAAAAGCTGATGTGCCTGACAAGCAAGGGGTTCTCTCGATTCGTGCTGCATCCATGCTGGTAAGAAATGCATTAGATGTAAGTGAACTCTTAAGCAAGGTTCTGATTTTGAGGCACTAGAAATTTCTTGAGGTTGCGGTTTGAAGATTTGTGGTGCTTTGCTTGGACTTGGAAGTCAGACTTGTATTTTATATTTGTTCATGGCTCTAGCATAATTAGTTTACCTGCATTTAACTTGGAGTCAAGATTCTTGTTCCATATATTTCAGCCATACTGTCTGAATGAGTGGGGTTAGCAGTGAGCATCATCTTTTCGGGTTTTTCCTTTATCACAGAGGCTATACTTCATTTATTCACACTTGTTATGTGAGGTTTTTCCTTTGAATTAATTTAAACACTTAACAGAAGGCATATGAGTGACATTAGCCTTTATCTTCGTTAAGGTGCAAGGAGGCAGCACTTCATCAAAGTCTTAAAATTTAAGCCATGATCCCAATTCTGTGTCTATAGCCACTGATGAACCTAAATGATACTTCCTTTCCTTCTTATTTTCTTGTCAATGCAAGTTTCCACATCCAGAGAACAAGGACTTAAATTATGATTTGACTAGTTGGCATTCAGGAATCTGAGCGAAATTCACCAAAGAAGTGGAACCCTCTCATGGAGATGAATTACAGGGGAGGAGTCTACAAGGGACGATGCCAAGGAGGCCTTCCTGAAGGAAAGGTATATGTAGTTGCAAACCACTTTGCAGAGCCCCCTTTTTGCATGATTTAGATTCAGCTGAACACTAAGAGGCAACTTCTATGAGTGATTGTGTACAGGGTCGTCTGATCCTTGCTGATGGGAGCATATATGATGGCATGTGGCACCATGGCAAGAGATCAGGTGCAGGTGCATTCTACTTTGGCAATGGAGATGTCTTCCAAGGCTTGTGGAGGGATGATTTAATGCATGGCAAGGTTCTGCCTCTTTCTTTTTATACTTAGTTTCATGACCTTCGAATTAAGATGGATTACAGAATATGTTATGTCATTCTCTAGCATGAGCATTGCCTTGTTTATCTGAATTGTGTTTTTGTAGTAGCTTGTATTCTCATATTCTACAACAATAGGTTCTCAACCATTGACAACCATATCTTGGCACTTTCCTAAAATCGTGCTGTTGTATGTTGGATGGCTTGTTAATGTCAAACCTTTCTTTTCTCCTATATAAATTTTGAGCACTTGCTATTTGGAAATTGAGAGGAGCACTTTGTCTATTTAGTTTTTTTTTTTTTTTTTTTTTGGTGAAATGGAGGGTGAAGAACCCAGTCTAAATGACTATAGAACAGGGTATGGAGACCCCACAGATGTCATCTAGCAGCATGAACACTTGGTCTAGTAAGAACTGTGAGCCAATCAACTGATCAGTAGCAAGGGATGCCATGAAATCTACCCTTCATATAGACATGGAGCAGATGGACTTCCCGGTTCTTAGCCAGCAAAGCATGGCAGCCATTAATTAAATTGACTTGAGGATTAGTAGCCAAAAGGAGCCATTTGATTAAGTTCAGCACAACCATGGAATCAATCTTACGAATAAGTTAGGCCTCAGAATAAGCCCCAAAGTTCAGAAAAAAAATGCAGAGCAGATCTCCAAAGGCACCCCCTGCAGATGCCGACCCTGGATTCCCACTGGACTCCCCATCAGAATTTATTTTGATCCATCCCGGATTTGGCAGTGACCATCCTACCAGCACATTTTAATGACTCTTCCTTTTCACTGCCTTCAACCATCTCAGCCCATGAATTCTCTATAGTCCTTGCCAAACTTAGAAGTAGTTGCACTGAAGATGGGCCACCATCATTTCACTTAGTTTAGATATTAAGAAAGCCTGATAAATTGAAAGGAAGATTATTCATAACACTGCTGTAACTGGTTTATGCTTGCATATAAATGGATAAAAATGATGCCAGCATGTGCATGTGTTTACATAAATGCACATTCTGGTTATTCCATGGGTGTTCGCCACTTTATCAACATCCACACCCACATCCTTTGTAACTATATGTTTAGATCAGGTCATTGCATGTATACATCAATATGGTAGTTTGATGCTGCTTTACCTTCTTATTTTGTACATCTAGTGCCTCATTTTTGAACTGCAGATCTGATTTCCATTCACAAAATAATTTGGATTTCTTTATTCTAAAGTTATCTAAAGGGTTAAATCTCTGTAATCAAGTAGGGTTGGGTTTATTTTCATAATGGGGACCGGTGGTTTGCAAACTTTTGGAAGGGAAAGGCCAATGGTGAAAGTCGCTTCTATTCAAAGTCTGGCGATGTGTTTTTTGGCAATTTCCAAGATGGTTGGAGACATGGCCACTTTCTTTGCATTGATGTTTATGGAGAAAGGTTTGTATTCGGCTTTCCCCATTTTCTGTGCAGAATTTGCTGAGAACATTGATCGAATAACCTCCCACAGTAAAATTCCTCATGCTGGCCTGTTCTGCTTGTATGAATCAGTAAAAGTTATTTTGTGCTATGGTTAGTAGCTTATGAAGGCAACACTGAGTACAAAGTTTTTATGCATATTAACCATTTGTTTCTTTTTCATTTGTGCCATGCACAAATCTTCTGTTCTGGAATCTCATCAGTGTCCAATTTTAGGGTCAGGATTGAGGTGTTAGCTATTTATTAATGTCAGGAACTCATCTGAGGGGCAATGTTATATGTTTCCTTTTCTGTTCATCTTCGACGAAGTCATGGTTGTTTGATGCATCTCTTTTGCTATTTTTATATTCTGCTCCCGTCAAAAGAACATGCCCAACTTAATAAATTTGTGAAGACTCTAAGTCATGAACATGCAAAAGCTCATGAAACATGTGCTTTATCCCCAAGTCACAACTGATTGAAAGCCCAAGGCATTGGTGAAAGCTATTATGAATGTGTGAAGTTATTCCATGTATAATTTATCTCTTTATTCCAGTGAAAACTCACCAAAGCCCTGTAGCTATTGGAGCTTCTTATGTTGTAATTTGAAAAGGAAAATGAAAAGGCCAGCCTCTGTGCCATGGTTGACGGCTCTGTACTTGCAGGTTGGAGTATTTGGGCTGTTCCATGTTTTCATCCACTGGATCTATATTGCCAAGATCTGCTTCTCTAGATGCATGAGCCCTGTAGTTGATATCTATTGTATTTTTCTCAGCCACGTGTTGTCTCTTAGGTTGATAAAAATGCAGAAACATATAACAAACTCATACAGATGAGTTCCAAGACGTCAACTACATACCTATACATTGTTATCAATTGCTCCCTAGCCAAGTTATTTGATGCCTGGTGACCTTGTGTCTTGTCTTGAGATTTTGCTGTTGGCTGACTACAAATGCAAGTTTCATATTCATATAAATGTCAAGTTTCATTTCATACATTAATGCAGTAGTGGATGTTCCAATTTGACAATGCTGCCTGCATGGAGTCTTACGTAGTATATAACATCACAACTATGCTTTGCACAAAAACTTCGTGTACTGCAGGTTTTTTGTTAACTGTTGTAATTTGTTCGGTTGTTTCTCCATACCCAGAAGTGCTTCTATTTGATTCTAGTTTTCTCACAAATCTCCATACGTACAGGTGTGTTGAGACGTGGGAGATGGGTGTTCTTGTAAGCCATAAGCAATTGGATTCTGAGCATGATGCTTAATGGTTGTCATATTATCTCTGGTTTTTTTTTTCTTTTTCTTTGTTGGTCTTTCTTCTTTAACGTTTCTTTGGTATTTATCATCTTGCTTTATTTGTATTTGCTAATGTAGTATCACAGACATGACAAAATATTTGGAAGTTTCGAAGCCTCTCTCTCTTTCCTTTGGAGAAATCTATCTGATAGCATTATTTGACGTGCTTCAAAAGGGAAAGCAATGTTAAACCACCAATGCAAAATCCATGTATATATATATATATAATAGGCTTGTGAAGGGTAAAAAGGCATAGACAAAAAAGAGTAACATGTCTGCAAATGTTTTAGTTATATCACATTGTCCTAGTAAAATTGGCACTTAGAAAAGTGAAATGGTATGAATTTATGTCTCACTGAAGTTTTAAGCATTTTAATTGATATCGTTATGAACATAATTCATTTCTTGTACTTTTTTCTTAAATTTTTATTTTATGTTGAACAGGTTAATCTCACGAGGTTTGATAATCTCTTTTGTGAGTGATAATATTGCTGATAAAACACCTACAAAACATGTATTAATTGTTTTCCTTAAATGTTAAAAATATTTGCCAATTGATCTAATGAATATTGTATTCTATATTCTCACTTCAAACCCTTAACATGAATTTAATGCTAATCAAGTAAAACTTTAAATAAGGCCTTAAAAGGCAAGGCAATATTACTTCAAATTCAAAAGAAACCAAAGATGTTAAACTCAATGGTTAAGCTTGATAATTATTGTCACAATAGGCTTCTTAGGGTGGGAGCTCAATGAATACAAAAAAGTCATTCAATTTAGTGCCTTTGGTGTGAGTCAAGAATCAAAGGCAGTCGAGATGCATTATAATATGTGCATGTTAATTTCATAGTTGTCACTAATCATTTTAAGTTTAATTAAAACACCATATGTGACTCCATTTACTTTATTAAGATTCTATGAAGTTTGAGAAAATGGTTTTAGTTAATCCAAATGCTTATCACACATAACAATATTGTTGTTCATCTATTTTTATTTTTTTTTTTTTTTTTTTTTTTTTTTTTTTTTTTTTTTTTTTTTTTTTTTTTTTTTTTTTTTTTTTTTTTTTTTTTTTTTTTTTTTTTTTTTTTTTTTTTTTTTTTTTTTTTTTTTTTTTTTTTTTTTTTTTTTTTTTTTTTTTTTTTTTTTTTTTTTTTTTTTTTTTTTTTTTTTTTTTTTTTTTTTTTTTTTTTTTTTTTTTTTTTTTTTTTTTTTTTTTTTTTTTTTTTTTTTTTTTTTTTTTTTTTTTTTTTTTTTTTTTTTTTTTTTTTTTTTTTTTTTTTTTTTTTTTTTTTTTTTTTTTTTTTTTTTTTTTTTTTTTTTTTTTTTTTTTTTTTTTTTTTTTTTTTTTTTTTTTTTTTTTTTTTTTTTTTTTTTTTTTTTTTTTTTTTTTTTTTTTTTTTTTTTTTTTTTTTTTTTTTTTTTTTTTTTTTTTTTTTTTTTTTTTTTTTTTTTTTTTTTTTTTTTTTTTTTTTTTTTTTTTTTTTTTTTTTTTTTTTTTTTTTTTTTTTTTTTTTTTTTTTTTTTTTTTTTTTTTTTTTTTTTTTTTTTTTTTTTTTTTTTTTTTTTTTTTTTTTTTTTTTTTTTTTTTTTTTTTTTTTTTTTTTTTTTTTTTTTTTTTTTTTTTTTTTTTTTTTTTTTTTTTTTTTTTTTTTTTTTTTTTTTTTTTTTTTTTTTTTTTTTTTTTTTTTTTTTTTTTTTTTTTTTTTTTTTTTTTTTTTTTTTTTTTTTTTTTTTTTTTTTTTTTTTTTTTTTTTTTTTTTTTTTTTTTTTTTTTTTTTTTTTTTTTTTTTTTTTTTTTTTTTTTTTTTTTTTTTTTTTTTTTTTTTTTTTTTTTTTTTTTTTTTTTTTTTTTTTTTTTTTTTTTTTTTTTTTTTTTTTTTTTTTTTTTTTTTTTTTTTTTTTTTTTTTTTTTTTTTTTTTTTTTTTTTTTTTTTTTTTTTTTTTTTTTTTTTTTTTTTTTTTTTTTTTTTTTTTTTTTTTTTTTTTTTTTTTTTTTTTTTTTTTTTTTTTTTTTTTTTTTTTTTTTTTTTTTTTTTTTTTTTTTTTTTTTTTTTTTTTTTTTTTTTTTTTTTTTTTTTTTTTTTTTTTTTTTTTTTTTTTTTTTTTTTTTTTTTTTTTTTTTTTTTTTTTTTTTTTTTTTTTTTTTTTTTTTTTTTTTTTTTTTTTTTTTTTTTTTTTTTTTTTTTTTTTTTTTTTTTTTTTTTTTTTTTTTTTTTTTTTTTTTTTTTTTTTTTTTTTTTTTTTTTTTTTTTTTTTTTTTTTTTTTTTTTTTTTTTTTTTTTTTTTTTTTTTTTTTTTTTTTTTTTTTTTTTTTTTTTTTTTTTTTTTTTTTTTTTTTTTTTTTTTTTTTTTTTTTTTTTTTTTTTTTTTTTTTTTTTTTTTTTTTTTTTTTTTTTTTTTTTTTTTTTTTTTTTTTTTTTTTTTTTTTTTTTTTTTTTTTTTTTTTTTTTTTTTTTTTTTTTTTTTTTTTTTTTTTTTTTTTTTTTTTTTTTTTTTTTTTTTTTTTTTTTTTTTTTTTTTTTTTTTTTATTTTTTTTTTTTTTTTTTTTTTTTTTTTTTTTTTTTTTTTTTTTTTTTTTTTTTTTTTTTTTTTTTTTTTTTTTTTTTTTTTTTTTTTTTTTTTTTTTTTTTTTTTTTTTTTTTTTTTTTTTTTTTTTTTTTTTTTTTTTTTTTTTTTTTTTTTTTTTTTTTTTTTTTTTTTTTTTTTTTTTTTTTTTTTTTTTTTTTTTTTTTTTTTTTTTTTTTTTTTTTTTTTTTTTTTTTTTTTTTTTTTTTTTTTTTTTTTTTTTTTTTTTTTTTTTTTTTTTTTTTTTTTTTTTTTTTTTTTTTTTTTTTTTTTTTTTTTTTTTTTTTTTTTTTTTTTTTTTTTTTTTTTTTTTTTTTTTTTTTTTTTTTTTTTTTTTTTTTTTTTTTTTTTTTTTTTTTTTTTTTTTTTTTTTTTTTTTTTTTTTTTTTTTTTTTTTTTTTTTTTTTTTTTTTTTTTTTTTTTTTTTTTTTTTTTTTTTTTTTTTTTTTTTTTTTTTTTTTTTTTTTTTTTTTTTTTTTTTTTTTTTTTTTTTTTTTTTTTTTTTTTTTTTTTTTTTTTTTTTTTTTTTTTTTTTTTTTTTTTTTTTTTTTTTTTTTTTTTTTTTTTTTTTTTTTTTTTTTTTTTTTTTTTTTTTTTTTTTTTTTTTTTTTTTTTTTTTTTTTTTTTTTTTTTTTTTTTTTTTTTTTTTTTTTTTTTTTTTTTTTTTTTTTTTTTTTTTTTTTTTTTTTTTTTTTTTTTTTTTTTTTTTTTTTTTTTTTTTTTTTTTTTTTTTTTTTTTTTTTTTTTTTTTTTTTTTTTTTTTTTTTTTTTTTTTTTTTTTTTTTTTTTTTTTTTTTTTTTTTTTTTTTTTTTTTTTTTTTTTTTTTTTTTTTTTTTTTTTTTTTTTTTTTTTTTTTTTTTTTTTTTTTTTTTTTTTTTTTTTTTTTTTTTTTTTTTTTTTTTTTTTTTTTTTTTTTTTTTTTTTTTTTTTTTTTTTTTTTTTTTTTTTTTTTTTTTTTTTTTTTTTTTTTTTTTTTTTTTTTTTTTTTTTTTTTTTTTTTTTTTTTTTTTTTTTTTTTTTTTTTTTTTTTTTTTTTTTTTTTTTTTTTTTTTTTTTTTTTTTTTTTTTTTTTTTTTTTTTTTTTTTTTTTTTTTTTTTTTTTTTTTTTTTTTTTTTTTTTTTTTTTTTTTTTTTTTTTTTTTTTTTTTTTTTTTTTTTTTTTTTTTTTTTTTTTTTTTTTTTTTTTTTTTTTTTTTTTTTTTTTTTTTTTTTTTTTTTTTTTTTTTTTTTTTTTTTTTTTTTTTTTTTTTTTTTTTTTTTTTTTTTTTTTTTTTTTTTTTTTTTTTTTTTTTTTTTTTTTTTTTTTTTTTTTTTTTTTTTTTTTTTTTTTTTTTTTTTTTTTTTTTTTTTTTTTTTTTTTTTTTTTTTTTTTTTTTTTTTTTTTTTTTTTTTTTTTTTTTTTTTTTTTTTTTTTTTTTTTTTTTTTTTTTTTTTTTTTTTTTTTTTTTTTTTTTTTTTTTTTTTTTTTTTTTTTTTTTTTTTTTTTTTTTTTTTTTTTTTTTTTTTTTTTTTTTTTTTTTTTTTTTTTTTTTTTTTTTTTTTTTTTTTTTTTTTTTTTTTTTTTTTTTTTTTTTTTTTTTTTTTTTTTTTTTTTTTTTTTTTTTTTTTTTTTTTTTTTTTTTTTTTTTTTTTTTTTTTTTTTTTTTTTTTTTTTTTTTTTTTTTTTTTTTTTTTTTTTTTTTTTTTTTTTTTTTTTTTTTTTTTTTTTTTTTTTTTTTTTTTTTTTTTTTTTTTTTTTTTTTTTTTTTTTTTTTTTTTTTTTTTTTTTTTTTTTTTTTTTTTTTTTTTTTTTTTTTTTTTTTTTTTTTTTTTTTTTTTTTTTTTTTTTTTTTTTTTTTTTTTTTTTTTTTTTTTTTTTTTTTTTTTTTTTTTTTTTTTTTTTTTTTTTTTTTTTTTTTTTTTTTTTTTTTTTTTTTTTTTTTTTTTTTTTTTTTTTTTTTTTTTTTTTTTTTTTTTTTTTTTTTTTTTTTTTTTTTTTTTTTTTTTTTTTTTTTTTTTTTTTTTTTTTTTTTTTTTTTTTTTTTTTTTTTTTTTTTTTTTTTTTTTTTTTTTTTTTTTTTTTTTTTTTTTTTTTTTTTTTTTTTTTTTTTTTTTTTTTTTTTTTTTTTTTTTTTTTTTTTTTTTTTTTTTTTTTTTTTTTTTTTTTTTTTTTTTTTTTTTTTTTTTTTTTTTTTTTTTTTTTTTTTTTTTTTTTTTTTTTTTTTTTTTTTTTTTTTTTTTTTTTTTTTTTTTTTTTTTTTTTTTTTTTTTTTTTTTTTTTTTTTTTTTTTTTTTTTTTTTTTTTTTTTTTTTTTTTTTTTTTTTTTTTTTTTTTTTTTTTTTTTTTTTTTTTTTTTTTTTTTTTTTTTTTTTTTTTTTTTTTTTTTTTTTTTTTTTTTTTTTTTTTTTTTTTTTTTTTTTTTTTTTTTTTTTTTTTTTTTTTTTTTTTTTTTTTTTTTTTTTTTTTTTTTTTTTTTTTTTTTTTTTTTTTTTTTTTTTTTTTTTTTTTTTTTTTTTTTTTTTTTTTTTTTTTTTTTTTTTTTTTTTTTTTTTTTTTTTTTTTTTTTTTTTTTTTTTTTTTTTTTTTTTTTTTTTTTTTTTTTTTTTTTTTTTTTTTTTTTTTTTTTTTTTTTTTTTTTTTTTTTTTTTTTTTTTTTTTTTTTTTTTTTTTTTTTTTTTTTTTTTTTTTTTTTTTTTTTTTTTTTTTTTTTTTTTTTTTTTTTTTTTTTTTTTTTTTTTTTTTTTTTTTTTTTTTTTTTTTTTTTTTTTTTTTTTTTTTTTTTTTTTTTTTTTTTTTTTTTTTTTTTTTTTTTTTTTTTTTTTTTTTTTTTTTTTTTTTTTTTTTTTTTTTTTTTTTTTTTTTTTTTTTTTTTTTTTTTTTTTTTTTTTTTTTTTTTTTTTTTTTTTTTTTTTTTTTTTTTTTTTTTTTTTTTTTTTTTTTTTTTTTTTTTTTTTTTTTTTTTTTTTTTTTTTTTTTTTTTTTTTTTTTTTTTTTTTTTTTTTTTTTTTTTTTTTTTTTTTTTTTTTTTTTTTTTTTTTTTTTTTTTTTTTTTTTTTTTTTTTTTTTTTTTTTTTTTTTTTTTTTTTTTTTTTTTTTTTTTTTTTTTTTTTTTTTTTTTTTTTTTTTTTTTTTTTTTTTTTTTTTTTTTTTTTTTTTTTTTTTTTTTTTTTTTTTTTTTTTTTTTTTTTTTTTTTTTTTTTTTTTTTTTTTTTTTTTTTTTTTTTTTTTTTTTTTTTTTTTTTTTTTTTTTTTTTTTTTTTTTTTTTTTTTTTTTTTTTTTTTTTTTTTTTTTTTTTTTTTTTTTTTTTTTTTTTTTTTTTTTTTTTTTTTTTTTTTTTTTTTTTTTTTTTTTTTTTTTTTTTTTTTTTTTTTTTTTTTTTTTTTTTTTTTTTTTTTTTTTTTTTTTTTTTTTTTTTTTTTTTTTTTTTTTTTTTTTTTTTTTTTTTTTTTTTTTTTTTTTTTTTTTTTTTTTTTTTTTTTTTTTTTTTTTTTTTTTTTTTTTTTTTTTTTTTTTTTTTTTTTTTTTTTTTTTTTTTTTTTTTTTTTTTTTTTTTTTTTTTTTTTTTTTTTTTTTTTTTTTTTTTTTTTTTTTTTTTTTTTTTTTTTTTTTTTTTTTTTTTTTTTTTTTTTTTTTTTTTTTTTTTTTTTTTTTTTTTTTTTTTTTTTTTTTTTTTTTT